>VDFB02000363.1:51101590-51420421 GCA_007258455.2 Sequoia sempervirens | reverse complement strand
AGTGCAGATTTAGATTACAAGGAAGAGCAGATTATCATCTGTTATTGCATCTAGAGTTGATGTTGGATATTGGCCTTGTATTGGCCTCATTGTAAAGAGAATTATTGCCATTACTTATATATAAAAAGAGAGATCTTTGTTGCTAGGTTTTTCTCCCTCACGAGGAGGGTTTTCCCAGGGTATATGTTATCTTTTTGTGTCTGATTTTGAATTAATTTTTTGTGCACTTATCTGATCACTAATTTAACATGGTATCAAAGCGGATGTGAAGAAGATCGTGGTTAGATTTGTGCTTTCACAGCTTATTCTATTCTTTGTTGAAGGTTCTTATCTATCTTCACTACATTCAAAATGGTGAACGGATTGAAGATCGAAGATAGACTCGATGGAGCTTCAAAATACACCTCATGGAGATTCCAAATCATGCTTACATTGGAGGAGAATGATTTGGTTGAATTTGCGGAGTCCAAGGTTCCCGAACCTGAAGAGGAAGAAGAGAAGCTGCAATGGAGGAAGAACGATATCAAAGCAAAGAAGTTGCTAGTTGACTCCGTTAAAGACCACATCGTCCCTATTGTTTCCAAGTTGAAGACCGCTAGGGAGATGTTCAAAACTTTGGAAGAAATGTATGAAATCAACAACACCAGCCAGGCTCTTGCACTGAAGCAACAACTTCATCATGTGAAGATGTCGAAAGGAGAGACCGTGATCACCTACTTCATGAGGATTGCAGAATTGAGAGATCAACTCTCTACAATTGGTCATATGGTTGAAGATAAAGACTTGACAATGCTTGCACTCAACGGTTTGCCATTATCTTGGGAGTCCTATATTCAAGGAATTAGTGCAAGGTCTAAACTTCCAAAGTTTGATCGTTTGAGGGCCGACTGCATCCAAGAGGAATCAAGGTTGATGGCTAGAGGTGTTGGCCCAAGTTCTTCTAATCAAGAAATCCATGTTCTTGCAGCCCAAGCTTCGAAGAAGAAAGGAAAAGGTGGAAAGAAGGGTCACTTCAAGAGGAATCGTGATAAAGGAAATGATGATGCTTCCCCTCCCAAGAAGAAGCGAGATTTGTCTAAAATTCAATGCTTTAGGTGTGACAAGTTTGGTCATTTTGCTAAACATTGCCCTGACAGACCTAAGCATCAAGCCTCCGTTGCAGATGTAGAGAATGTTTCTCCTCAGAAGGATGAATATCTGTTTTGTTCAGCCTTGTCAAGCAATGTTGCCACCGACACCAACACATGGTTGATTGACAGTGGTGCTTCTCGTCACATTACCGGATTCAAGGAGCACTTATCAAATTTGGTGAAGAAAGACTCTTTGGAACAAGTTATCATTGGAGATGATGCTAGCTACACCGTGAAAGGGATTGGGACCTCTACTCTCCATTTGGATTCAGGTATCACACTTCAGTTGAGCAATGTTCTTTATGTTCCGGGGATCAAGCGCAATCTCATCTCTATTTCAGCCCTAGAAGATAAAGGATATCAAATTGCCTTCTCAAAAGGCAAAGTTCTTGTATGGATGGAGAACTCTAGTTTCAAAGATGCTCGAGTTATTGGAGTGAGACATGAAAGTCTCTACAGGGTTTGCACTCGTCCTCTACAAGCCTTGGTTCATGATACTTCTTCTCTATGTGATCTTTGGCATCGAAGATTGGCGCATCTACATTTCCGTGCCTTGCCTATTATGGAGAAGATGGTGATAGGTCTACCTAAGTTCGACAAGGAGCATGAAGGCACTTGCAAGGGATGCGCTCTAGGTAAGAATGTAAAAGCCACTTTTCATAGTAGTGAAAATAGATCTAAGAGTATTTTAGATCTCATCCATTCAGATTTATGTGGTCCTATGTTTGTTCCGTCTTCAAGCGGATTTTTGTATTATGTACTATTTATTGATGATCACTCTAGGAAAACTTGGATTTATTTCTTGAGGTCTAAAGAGTCTGAGGAAGTATTAGCTAGATTTAAGGAGTTTAAAGCCTTAGTAGAAAACCTTTCTGGTAAAAGAATTAAGTTCCTTAGATTTGACAATGGTGGTGAATACACCTCTAGCAGTTTTCTAGACTTTTGTACAGATGCAGGGATTAAGAGGGAGTTCTGTGTTCCCTATAATCCTCAGCAGAATGGTGTTGCAGAAAGAAAGAACAGGACAATCATGGAAGCAGCAAAGGCCATGATTCATGATCAAGATTTGTAGACTTTCTTATGGGCAGAAGCCTCCAGGACAGCTGTATATGTGCAGAACAGAAGTCCTCACAAGGTCTTGGAGAATATAACTCCGGAAGAAGCCTTCACAGGGAAGAAGCCTGAAGTTAGTCACTTAAGAATTTTTGGATGTCCTGTTTATATTCATGTTCCGAAGGAGAAGAGAACTAAGTTGGAGCCTTCTGGCAAGAAGGGCATCTTTGTGGGCTACAGCGAGACATCTAAAGCCTACAGAATTTACATTCCAAGACAAAAGTTAATCGAGATCAGTAGGGATGTTACTTTTGAGGAAGACATTGCATTTAGGAGATCCAAGGGCACTCACATGGAGATCAGTAACGAAGAGTCTCCTCAGGATATGGAAGTTGTCCATACTCCTGAGATTCAGAGGGAGACTGTTGAACCAAAAGAAGATGCTGATCCTGTTGAACCCTTGGAGCCTACTGATGGGCCTACTGACATTGTCATTGGAAGAAAGAGACCTCTATGGGCTAGGCGCACTATGCAAGAGGCAGAAAACTTTGTAGCTCCTAGAGGCACATTCAGAGAAAGTAAAAGGCCTCATAAGTTCTTCAATTATGTTGCCTTGATGAGTCAGATTATTGATTCAGAGCCTTCATGTGTTGAAGAAGCATCCAGTCATCAGGTTTGGAGAGATGCAATGGCAGAGGAGTATCAATCAATTATGAAGAATGATGTTTGGGACATTGATCCTAGACCTAAGAGCAAATCAGTGGTATCTTCGAAATGGCTCTTCAAAATCAAGCATGCTGCAGATGGGAGCATTGAGAAGTATAAGGCAAGATTTGTGGCTCGAGGGTTTTCTCAGAAAGAGGGAGTTGATTACGAAGAAACATTTGCTCCTGTTGCCCGTTACACTTCTGTCAGAACTATCATTGCCATTGCTGCATCGAGAGGATGGAAGATTCATCAGATGGACGTGAAGACAGCTTTTCTCAATGGCGTAATTGAGGAAGAAGTTTACATTGAGCAACCTGATGGTTTTGAAGTTCATGAGAAGGAGTCACATGTGTGTAAGCTGAAAAAGGCCTTGTATGGTCTTAAGCAGGCTCCTCGTGCTTGGTACGAAAGGATTGATCGGTACCTATCTAGTTTGGGCTTCTTGAAGAATGATGCCGATTCAAATCTCTACTTCAAGGTAATCAATGGTGATGCATTAATATTGGTTTTATATGTTGATGATTTGATCCTTACTGGAGAAGATCACCTGATTCTTGAGTGCAAGAAGGAGTTGACTTCAGAATTTGAGATGAAGGACCTTGGGCTCATGCATTACTTCCTTGGTTTAGAAGTCTGGCAGAAACCATATGAGATGATTCTAAGTCACAGAAAGTACACCATTGATATACTATGAGATTTGGCATGATGGATTGCAAATCCATGTCTACACCCAATGGAGACCAACCTACATAAGTTGAAGGAGGCTATAGCTAATTCAGACTTGGTGGATCCTACATTGTATAGACAGTTGATTGGGTCTTTGATGTATCTGGTTAACACTAGACCTGATATTTGCTATGCAGTGAGTGCACTTAGCCAATTTATGTGTGATCCGAGACAGATACATCTTGTTGCAACTAAACATATCCCGAGATACTTGCGTGGCACAGTTGGATATGGGTTGAGGTATACTTCGATTGAGTTACATGGTTTTTCAGGGATTTTGATTGGGTAGGATGTGTCACGCATCTAAGAGCACCCTCTGTCATATTTCAGCCATTCTCGCCATGATTTCGCAAATAGGAAAATATCCGTAGTACTGATACGCCAGAGGCCGAGTACATTGCAGTTTGTATGGCAACTCGAGAAGCAGTGTGGCTTCGTAAGCTCCTTTCAGGATTGTTTGGACAATCAATGGAGCCTACCATCATCCATTGTGATAATCAGAGTTGCGTGAAGCTTTCTGTCAATCCTGTGTTTCATGACAGAACGAAGCATGTTGAAATCAAGTACCACTATATCAGAGATATGGTACTGCGAAAGGCTGTACAGTTGAAGTACATCAGCACTGATGAGCAGACGGCAGACATTCTCACCAAGCCTCTCTCCAGGATAAAGTTTGTATACTTTCGAGACAAGCTTGGTATGGTGGAGAATCCAGCCTTGGCTGAGAAAGAGTCTTAGTATCAGTGAGCCATTCTATCTTTTACCATAGTATGGTTGTAGCCATTATGGTAGATATCGTGTTGAGGCGATATCCGATATCACGTGAGGTGATATTTATCTTTTACCATAGTATGGTTGTAGCCATTATGGTAGATATCGTATTGAGGATATCCAATATCACGTTGAGGTGATATTCTTCATTCACCATAGTATGGTTGTAGCCATTATGGTAGATATCGTGTTGAGGCGATATCCAATATCACGTAGAGGTGATATTCCTTCATTCACCATAGTATGGTTGTAGCCATTATGGTAGATATCGTGATGAGGCGATATCCAATATCACGTTGAGGTGATATTCCTTTATTCACCATAGCATGGTTGTAGCCATTATGGTTGATATCGTACTGAGACGATATTTGACATCACGACGAGGTGATATGTCTTGAGCAGCTGGAAGTGTGCTCCTTAGCTGAGAGGGAGTGTTAATGTTCATGCAGCATCGTCGCATCTTCCAGCGATTTCATTCATTGAAGAAATTAGATAATGGTTATCTGATTTATAAGATCTCTAAAGGCACAAGTTAAGAGTCACTTCATTTTGCTAAAAGAAGATAAACATTAAATAATCATTATTTGTTTAAAATATGTCTTATACATCAAGTGGCGCGATTATTTAAATAGCCGACTTTATTTTAAATGGAGCAATTTCTAAGGAGACGCCTTTACCAAGAGGTCATATTTCATTTTTGAAAGAACAGCCATCCTTTGATTTATCCTATTACATCTATATATATGAGATTCTAGCTATTCATTTCAGATTAATTAACAAGCAAGTTCGATGATCTTCATTCAAGTGCTAATTCTTCAAGAGCAGATTGTAATTCTTCATGCATTGCACTGTGGCGCAGATTGGAATTTCTGCGCAGATTTAGATTACAAGGAAGAGCAGATTATCATCTCGCTATTGCATCTAGAGTTGATGCTGCCGGATATTGGCCTTGTATTGGCCCCATTGTAAAGAGAATTATTGCCATTATATATAAAAGAGAGATCTTTGTTACCGGTTTTTCTCCTCAAGAGGGTTTTCCTGGTATATGCCGTAATATCGCAGGTTCGATTTTGAATTAATTTTCGCGGTAATCATCCGACGATTACTCTAATACAACTACCGTCCAATGAAATGACAAAGCAGAGTTTCCACATGCTTGGTTCGCTCATGGAAGACCGGATTCTTGGCAAGTTTGAGAACTCCCTGATTATCACAGAACAAGGGAGTCGGACCTGCTTGAGATATTTGCATATTTGCAAGCATCCGGCGAAGCCAAACTGCCTCACACGCTGCTTTTACTGCTCCCCGATACTCTGCTTCCGTCGAGGAGAGAGCCACTGCCTGCTGCTTCTTACTAGTCCATGTGATTGCACCGGATCCAAACTGAACACATACCCAGATGTTGATTTCCTGTCATCAACTGAACCTGCCCAATCTGAATCTGTGAACCCACTGAGTTTAGGATCATGACTCCGAGTGTACAAGAGCCTTCACATAACGCAGCACACACTTCGCTGCCACCCAATGATCAGCCTTGGGGGCTGTCATGAAGCGTGATATGTAGCTCACTGCAAAACTCAAGTTAGGTCTAGTAGCAGCAATATAGATGAGACTGCCCACTAGTTGCCTGAACAATGTTTCATCTACCACAGGTGAATCGGACTTAACTGACAATTTAAGCCCTTTTTCCATGGGTGTGGAGGCAGGTTTGCAATCCTACATTCGGAATTTATCCAGAAGACTTCGAGCATACTTGGACTGGGAGATGAAAATGCTGCTCTCTGTCTGCCAAACCTCAACACCTAAACAATAATGCAGGAGGCCCAAGTTTGTCATGTCAAAAGTTTTGCACAAGTCCTATTTGATCTCAATGATCAAATGTGCCGAACTACGAGTAATGATCAAGTCATCCACGTAGACAACAACAAGCAGAATCTCATTACCAGTATTCTTGACATACAGGTTCGAGTTAGATGGACTACTCTAAAAGCCGTGATCTGTGAGGTACGTGTCAATCTTAATGTACCAAGCCCGAGGAGCCTGTTTCAGGCCATAGAGTGCTTTGACCAATTTGCACACCTTCTGTTTTTGACCAGCAACTTTGAAACCTGGAGGTTGCGTCATGTATACTTCCTCCTTCAACTCACTGTTGAGGAAAGCACTCTTCTCATCCATCTAATGGACCTTCCAACCAAATTGGGTTGCTAAGGCAACGACGAGCCGTATGGTACTCATTTTGGCTGTAGGAGCAAAGGTCTCCTCATAGTCAATGCCTTCTTTTTGTGAGAACCCTCGTGCAACCAGACGAGCTTTGTACTTGTCAAGGGTTCCGTTAGCTTTGTACTTCACCTTGTACACCCATTTGCAGCTAATGGGCTTCTTCCCTAGAGGAAGATCAGAAAGGGCCCAAGTGTGATTCTTTTGAAGACTCTGGTATTTTGATTCTATCGCCTTTTC
This sequence comes from Sequoia sempervirens, assembly GCA_007258455.2. NCBI lineage: Eukaryota > Viridiplantae > Streptophyta > Pinopsida > Cupressales > Cupressaceae > Sequoia > Sequoia sempervirens. The sequence continues at coordinate 51,413,576 of VDFB02000363.1, read as the reverse complement.
CCACTTAGGTATCCCTTTTGCCTCTGAATATGTCTGAGGCTCATAAACACTGTGGATGTTGGCCATGAGAGCAAAATTCACTGTAGACTGCTATTTGCTCTTGTTTCTGGATGATCTACCCTCAATGAGCTCATCAGCACGAAGATCACTGATAGTCTTAGCCCACCATTTTGGCCGGAGAGTAGAGGTGCCAACATCAGATATAACAGGAGGAGCTGGATCTGGTTGAGGATCTAGAATAGGTTCAGCAGGGGGATGTTCATGATTATCTGGAGGAAACTCAAGTTGAGCATCATCAAAGACTAGGTCTTCGTCATCCCTCCCATCAGGTGAACCTAACGGAAGTCGGACGCCCATATCAGGAGCCTGTAGAGGCTGATCCTCTGAATGCTGAACAAGTGAAGAAGAGTGAAATGGACCTCGTTCCTCATCAAAAACAACATCTCGACTGAAGATAAGACGATCAGTGTCTATATCAATCAGCCTAAATGCCTTGTGGTTGTCACTGTACCCTGTGAACATGAGTTTCTGGCTCTTGGAGTCCAGCTTAGTGCGCTTGGCCTCTGGAATCCAAACATACACAAGAGAGCCGAAAACCTTCAAATGACTGATCCTGGGTTTGCGACCAGACCAAACTTCCTCAGGAGTCTTCCCCTTAACAGCATGAGTGGGTGACCTATTAAGGAGATAGACTGAAGTATTGACTGCTTCTGCCCAAAACTTGGTAGGAACACTCCTGTGTTGCAACATAGAGCGAGCCATCTCAACAATCGTACGATTGCGTCGCTCTACAACACCGTTTTGCTGAGGAGTGTAGGGTGTGGTCAACTGACGTTTTATCCCATGAGTATCACAGAAGTTGGAGAATGCACTAGAACATAATTCCCCCCCATTATCTGACCTAAGAGTTATAATACAAGAATTGGACTCTTTTTCAACCAAGGCCTTAAACTTCTGAAATACATTAAAAACCTCTGATTTCTGTTTAAGAAAGTACACCCACATTTTCCTACTATAATCATCAACACAAAGTAGAAAGTACTTGCAACCAGTTACAGAAGAAGTAGACATAGGGCCACAAATATTAGCATGAACTAATTGAAGTACCTTAGAAGCTCGCCAAGAGTCGCCATCCTTGAACGGTGTGCGATGCCGCTTTCCGGCCTGACAAGCACCACAAACGTCCTGATGCTGAGTCTGAATGTCAGGTAAGCCATCTACAAGTCCCTCCTGAGCAAGTTGAGAGAGATAGTGCACGTTCAAGTGCCCGTAACACTGGTGCCAAAGACTGGTGACAACTGAATTTCTGGCTGCCAAGGCTAACTCCAGAGAATCACCAGTGTCCACAAGCCTGTAAAGGCCATGATCCTCTATCCCAACGGCCACCGTTGTGCGAGACTCACGATCTACAATTGAACATCTGTGCGAACTGAACACCACATCCATCTGGGGAGGATGTCACATTATCTGACTGACTGAGAGAAGATTGAGCTCAATATCAGGTACATAATACACGTTGAGGAATATGAGATCCCTCCCGCCAAACTGAACCTGAACAGTGCCTGTGCCGACAACTGTGTATTCCTCGCCTCCTCCAAAAATCACTGAGTCGGTGCAAGGGGAAAAGTTTGTGAACCAGTCACGCCTATGTGAGAAATGACGCGAGGCACTAGAATCTATATACCAAGCAGAGGATTTGACATGGTCTACTGGCCTCTTTGCCATGAGTGCATAAAAGGTAGATTCCTTCTGCTCAAAGTGCTCGACGACATTCACTTTCTGTTGAAACCCTCCCTGCTTCTTTTGCTCAGAAGCCAAACGAGCACGACAATCTTTCTTGATGTGGCCAAATTTATGACAGTAGTTACGCTGAACATTTTTCTTCTTCGGGCTGGTGGAGGTCTGACTTGAGCCTTTCTGCTGTGAAGGCTGACCTTTCCCTTGATGCTTTGGCTGAGTTTTAGCTGCAAAGGCCTGCTCCGTGGAGGATAATGATTCACTGCTACCGAACTGTTGTCTCCAACAATCCTGTAGCAACAGGATAGTGCACAGATTTGGAAACTTAAGATCAACATTAGCAGATGTAATGTTGAGAGTCTCTATGAAGTGTTCATAGGACTTCGGTAGACTCTTTAGGGTGATCACGACCATGTCTTCCTCCTCCATTTTCCAACCAATCGCCTCCAACTGATCTCTGATCTCCTGGATTTTATTCAGGTGCGCTTGCAGAGTTGTCTTCTCATCCATCATGATAGAAAACAACATATTCTTCAAGAAAAATGCACGGCTTTTGTCGGAAGTTTCATGTAAATCCTTCAAGTGATCCCAGATCTCCTTAGCTGATTTTCCAAGTGGAATCTGAGGGAGCTAATCATCAGTAATTGAAAGCTTAATAAGCATGACGGCTTCACGATTCTGCTCATCAAACTTCTCCTGATCCTTACTCGCCGTGTCGGGACGAGTAGCTTTGCCGAGGACCATTTGATCAAGGCAGTGGTATTAAAAAATTGTCAACATCCGCTGCTTCCAGGTGTTGTAATTTTTGCCATTAAATCTCTGATTGCCCTCCAGCATTAAATTACTTAAATTGGCCATCTTCACGCTTTCTGAGGCACAAAAAATGAGGTACTGAGAAGAGGCTGATGCACGAAACTCGAGGCACGAATTCCAATGCAAAAAATAGAGGCAGATTCAGGTATAGACTACAGAAAGTACAATGTACGATGGCACAAAATATGATGCACGGAAAACGATGCACCCAGAAAATTCAGAGATCAACCTAGTTGAGCTCTCGAAAAACCCATCAAGAATTTGCAATTAGAAAATTTTTTTCCGACTTGATTTGAAGGGTAAAAACCCTAGCCGAAAGAACTGGAACCCTAGACCGCCATTGATGAGCAGAAAAACTTAAAAAAAAAACTGCAGAAAGTTGTATGAAATTGTTGCCAGAAATTCCGCCACAAACAAAACAAAGGTCGATGCCCAAGCAGTAAGAATAGAACTCGGCCAAGACGCTTCAAATCGCGGGCAAGAGGAGACTGTAAAATACGTTTCAGTGTATACAAAAAACGCGGCCAGAAAAGGTCAAGTTGGACGCCGATGAAGGACAACTCTAGATTGCGTGCAGATGAAAGAGGCAATGGCGCGAATAAATGAACGCGGCCAGAAGAAAACAGAAACACGATTTCTTTGTTGGCTGAAACTTTCTAGGAAATGAACGCAATTTTTCAGAATGATTTAGACGCCCAAAAATCGAAGGTTTTCAGGCACAAACCAGGTTGAAAGCAAAAAACCCGAACCAGAAACGATCCGAGAGTTGCACGATTGCGGGAAGAAACCAGTCACAAAAATTGTAACAAGAAAAAATCGATTTTCAAAAACCTTAAAAAATTCTTTCGAATTTTTAGAAAACCGATTTTTTAATTCTCTAGATTCAGCCCACGAAATTTTTCCAAAAATTTTCGAAAAATTTGAAACAAAAATAATTTCGAAAAAATTATAAATTTTTCGAAAAAATTAATTCCCTGAGCTCTGATACCATATTACACAAGTAATTGGTAAAATATTCGATGTATTAACAATGAGCAATGTGCTCAATAAATAATTTACAAGATGTTACAGGATAAGATCGAACATGATCTTATCTCAAGAAAAAGCAGGAAGTTTCTAAAAGAAACTTCAGATACGATCTCGAACAACAAAGACGATCTTATCTAGATATTTTACAATATTTTACATAGTTGAGCATTAATAAATAAATAAAGAATATTATTTTAATAGTCCCTGTCCAACTCCAACACTCGCCAACTCCTGCCTCTGTCACTTTTTCATTTCTTTTTGCATTTCAAAAGTTTCTAATTGCACCTGCACTTCACGAACAGCCTCAGGAGGTGCTATAGTGCAACCCACTGCTATAGTTGAGCATTAATAAATAAATAAAGAATATTATTTTAATAGTCCCTGTCCAACTCCAACACTTGCCAACTCCTGCCTTTGTCACTTTTTCATTTATTTTTGCATTTCAAAAGTTTCTAATTGCACCTGCACTTCACGAACAGCCTCAGGAGGTGCTATAGTGCAGCCCACTGCATCATGGACGAGTATGCATGCAATATGGTATTTTAATCTATTTATGCCTCCATGATATATTGTTTTGCAATATTTACATTTTGCTTCTCCTCTTTTCATTTCGGGAAAGATTTCAACATGTTTCCAAGCAGGGTCTTTTTTGACTAGGGTTTGAGACATTGTGAAAATAATAATATGGTTTGATTTGCAAATGAATGTGGCTGCAATAACAAGTAGGGTTTCTAAAATTATTTAAGTTGCAAGTAGGGTTTGTAAAAAAAATTGCAAACTCAAAAAACAATGATTTTACAAATTACAATGAATTATTTGTTAAAAAAACACAAAAAGGGCAATTAAAATCAAACTTACCTCTTAGAGTTGGCTTGAAATGCAATGCAAACTCCTCACAATCATTGGTAATGAGCTCTCAATGCACCTCCTTGCTGGTATGAAGCTTCCCAAATGATATATGACCCTGGATTTGTCTTCAACAACTTGCTGGTTGCCCTCTTTTCTCCTCCTATTTTTCCAAATGAATGAAATGAGGTTGCTTTTAGGGTTGGGGAGATAATATAAGACAAAAAAAAAAAAACTTAAACTTTAATTTTATGTTTTTTTATTGGCTTTTTCACTTGTTGCTGCCGGCCGATTCCAGGGCTCGGGACTCTCCTGGACGCGGTGAGTCTGGCGAGTCCGGCGAGTCCAGCCTGGACGCGGCTAGACTTGGCAGCATCCGAGTTTGAGCTCCTAGGACTCGGTCAAGGGTGCTTGGCTCGGGACTCGCCGAGTCCTGGCGAGTCCTATTACAATGGTCTATATAGACTTGTGGATATAGGTGATTCTCTAGAGTTAGCCATGGCAGCCAAAAATTATTCTATTACCAGTCTTTGGCATCAACGGTATGTGCACTATCTCTCTCAGCTAGCTTAGGAGGGACTTGTAGCTGGTTTACTTGAGATCTAGATTCAACATCATGGCATTTGTGGAGCTTGTCTAGCCGGGAAGCAGCACAGGACACTATTCACGGATGGTGAATCATGGCAAGCCTCTAAGGTACTACAGTTGGTTCACATTGATGTATGTGGGGTAATGAATACAACTTCTATTATTGGTTGCAAGTATTTCTTGCTTTTTGTTGATGATTTCAGTCATAAAATGTGGGTGTACTTTCTTAGACAGAAATAAGATGTGTTTACTGTATTTTAGAAGTTTAAGGCCTTAGTAGAAAAAGAGTCTGGTTGTTGCATAATCACTCTTAGGTTAGATAATGGGGGGGAATTTTGTTCTACTGATTTCTCTAACTTCTATGATACACATGACATCAAACACTAGTTAACCACACCCTACACTCCTCAGCAAAACGGTGTAGAGTAGTGCAATCGCACAATCACTGAGATGGTCCGCTCCATGTTACAACATAGGAGTGTTCCTAATTAATTTTGGGTAGAAGCAATCTACACTGTTGTCTATCTCCTTAATTGGTCTTCTACATAGGCTGTTAAGGGGAAGACTCCTGAGGAAGCTTGGACTGGTCGCAAACCTAGGATCAATAATTTGAAAATCTTTGGCTCTTTAGCATATGTATGGATTCTAGATGCTAAGCACTCCAAGTTGGATTCCAAGAGTCAAAAGCTTATGTTCGTAGGGTTCAGTGACAACCATAAGGCTTACCGGTTGATTGATGTAGACATTGACCGTCTCATCTTTAGTTGGGATGTTGTCTTTGATGAAGAACGAGGACCTTTTCATCTTTCCTTGTTTGTGCAGCATTTTGAGGATCAACCTTTGAAGGCTTCTGATTTGGGTACATCTTCTGTTAGGTCCACCTGATAGGAGGGATGATGTAGATTCTATTTTTGATGATGCTCAACCCGATTTTCCTCCAGATGATGATGATCTTCCACCTGATGAACTTGTTCTAGATCCACTACCAGTTCCAGCTTCTCTTGTTACATTTGATGTTGGCACTTCTACTCTCTGGCCTAAACAGTGGGCTAAGACTATTGGTTATCTTCACGATGATGAGCTCATTGATGATCGTCTAGAAACAAGAGCAAACAACAACATACAGTTAATTTTGCTCTCATGGCCAACATTCATAGTGTTTATGAGCCTCAAACATATTCAAAGGCTAAAGGAATTCCTGAGTGGGAAAAGGCTATGGAGGTTGAATACCAGAGTCTTAAGAAAAATCACACCTGTGTCCTTTCCGATCTTCCTCCAGGGAAGAAGCCCATTAGCTGCAAATGGGTGTATAAAGTTAAGTACAAAGCTGACAGAACCCTTGATAAGTACAAAGCTCGTCTCGTAGCTAGGGGGTTCTCATAGAAAGAAGGCATTGACTACAAGGAGACTTTTGCTCCTAGAGCCAAGATGAGTACCATTTGGCTCGTCCTTGCCTTAGCAGCCCAGTTTGGTTGGAAAGTCCATCAGATGGATGTTAAGAGTGCTTTCCTCAACGGTAAGTTGAAGGAAGAAGTCTACATGATGCAGCCTCGAGGGTTCAAGGTTTCCGGTAAAGAACATAAGGTGTGCAGACTGGTAAAAGCACTCTATAGCCTGAAACAGTTTCCTCGGGCTTGGTACATCAAGATTGACAAGTACCTCACAGATCATGGCTTTCAGAGGAATCCATCTGACTCTAATTTGTATGTCAAATACACTGGTAGTGATATTCTTATTCTTGTTGTCTATGTGGATGACCTGATCATTACTGGCAGCTCAACACATTTGATTGCTGAGATCAAACAGGATTTGTGCAACACATTTGACATGACAGATTTAGGACTTTTGCATTATTGTCTAGGTGTTGAGGTTTGGTAGACAGAGAGCAGCATCTTCATCTCCCAGTCCAAATATGCTCAAAGTCTACTGGATAAGTTTCGAATGTAGGATTGCAAACCTGCCTCCACACCCATGGAAAAAGGGCTCAAGTTTTCATCTAAGTTAGACTCTCTTGTAGTAGATGAATCATTGTTTAGGCAACTAGTTGGCAGCCTCATCTATCTCATTGCCACTAGACCTGACCTCAGTTTTGCAGTGAGCTACATTTCATGTTTCATGATAGCTCCCAAGGCTGATCATTGGGTAGCAGCAAAGCATGTGCTGCATTGTGTGAAGGGCACTTCTGATTATGGACTTCTTTACACTAGGAGTCACGATCCTAGACTCTCTGGTTTCACAGACTCAAATTGGGCAGGTTCAATTGATGACAAAAAAAAATCTGAGTATGTGTTCAGTTTGGGATCTGGTGCAATCACTTGGACTAGTAAGAAGCAACATGCAGTTGCTCTCTCCTCGACAGAAGCAGAGTATTGGGGAGCAGTTAAGGCAGCTTGTGAGGCAATTTGGCTTCGTTGGATGCTTGCGGATATGCAAATATCTCAAGCAGGTTTGACTCTCTTGTTCTGTAACAATCAGGGAGTTCTCAAACTTTCCAAAAATCCAATCTTCCATAAAAGAATCAAGCATGTGGAAACTCATTGTCACTTCATTCGGAAGCTTGTTGAAGACGGATCAGTTCAGTTGCTGTATGTTCTGACAGAGGATCAGGCCGCAGATATTCTCACCAAGTCGCTTAGTCCAGATAAGTTTGTAAAATTAAGGGGGCATCTTCGTGTAGTTGACAAATTGACCATTAAGGGAGGGTATTAGGATAATTAAAATTATCTCTTTAATGGTCAATAATGTATCATGTTGTATATTAGAATGTTTCTATTTTTCTGCCTCTATTCAATTGTATCTTTTTGTAAACATCAAGTCTTTGTAAACTATACATGTACATTCCTCTTTGTAAACAATTCATTCGATTATTTGAAATTAATCCTTTGCATATCGTGATAGAATTCTCCTTGCTAATGATAGAAAATGTTTATTCCATTTATTCAATTTGTTATCAATTTTGTTTTTAATCCATTCTCACATTTCTTTCAAGCATGGATTAACTGCAAAAGGAATGCCTAAGTACCTAACTTTCTCCCTATTGGAATTCATAGTTGTTAAACCACTTTGGGGGGTCAAATCAATTCTCAAGGTTTGTCACCTTGAAGATAAATCATGGGGAGAAGCAATTCATACATTGGCTTATTTGATCAATTGGACTTTGACTAAATGCTTGGAAAGCATCTCTTGGAGAGAAGCATGGTTAGGTAGCAAACCATTAGTTAGGCGTTTCAAAATCTTTGGTAGCATTGCCTATGACCCTATAGTGTCATAGAAATATTCCAAAAGTGAAGAGAAGGTTGTTGGATGATAAGGAAAATAAATGTATCCTTGTTGGATATGATGACTCTAGTAAAGCCTTTTGATTGTATGATCTCAAGGCAAATAAAATTCACATCTATAGAGAAGTCATTTTTGAGGAAGAGTGTCACCTTCCAAATTTTCACCATGTTAATCTTCCAAAAGAGAAAGGTGATAATGATACATCATCATATTCACCAACAATGGTTGAGCCCAAATTGGAAAGAATTATTGGTTTAGTAGAATAAAGAGAATGTATTGATGAGCCAAATTCAAGCTTATTTCCTTTCCACAATCTAATGTTCCTCTAAGGACATCAAAAAGAGGAAGGAGAATGCCTGCTAGTTTGGAGGACTATGGGATCAGTTATGCATTGATGACAACTATTCTAGGTACACATGAACCAAGTACTCTTGAGGATGCAATAGAAGAAGAAAAGTGGCAAAGTTCTATAAATCAAGAGATGCATTCAATTTGTTGGAACTAGACATGGGAGTTCGTATTTTTACTTGTTGGTAAAGAAGCGATTGATTGTAAATGGGTGTTCAAAACCAAGTTCAAATTTTATTTGCTCAATTGACAAGCGCAAAGCAAGACTGGTAGCTAAAGGCTGCAAACAAATTGAACGTGTTGATATGAGGAAACCTTTGCTCCAGCTGCAAAGATGATCGTAGCACTTGCTTCCTAGCATAGTTGGAAAATCCAACCAAAAGTGCATCCTTGAATGAAGATTTGATAGAGGTATATGTTGGATATTCCATCATTACCCGTAGTTGTTTTGTTTTGTTATTTGTTTGTTTGGTTTGTCATTATTTGTTAGCTAATCTAAGCTATTTGTTTAACCCATCAATAAACGGTTATTTAAGTCCATGTATAAATTAAACCCATAATGCAAATCATGATATTGGATTGATTGCAAAATCTAATATGGTATGAGAGCATTATGGATTTTGTGCCTACTATTTAGTGATAATATTGGCATAATATTTAGAGTGACATATTTGTTGTTCATTGTTGAGTCTATGAGCTGGAGGAGGAAAGACCATGATAGACGTCGCTAAAGGCTATGTAAGGTGAATAGAGGTAGGCTGATATATGTGTTGGAATGATCAAATATGATGCAAGTTGTCCACGTACGAGCAAGGAGTAGCTTGTGAATCTATAATAGATAGGAATTCAAACTATTACTCAAATTCAAATGACTTCTTGGTGCAACGGAAGCATAGACCAGGTTCATGAACTCTTTCAAAAAAATCTTCGAATGGATGTTTGTGGTGATGAAATTGTGATAAGCAGCGTGCCAAATATTTGAGGAGCAAAGCCACGGCTTGCTGGAGATCATGGAGTTGAGTCTGAAAAAAAATTGAGAAAGGCTTTATGAATGGCGTACCTACTAGGCAAGTCAATCAAATTTATGTGGTAGTTGCTTCAACCAAGATTGATGTGAGTAAGAAAATATGATAAGTATTTTGAAAGGGAAGTTGTCCAAAGAGTATGCCATTGTGATGAGGGCATATCGAGTGGTTGTTGGGTTCTAATATGGGTGAGCACCTGTTATCAACATCGCAATGCCACTCACCTGAGGGCATGATAGCAACAAGAGAGTGCACTTCTGTGAAAGTCGTGTTGGAATAGTGGTCGCTTCAGGTAGTGAGAAGTCACAATCCATATAGTGTGGTTATTTGCTAAAATTGGGTACAGATATTCTTGCACCATTTGACAAAACCGCACATTTGTATATAGAGGGCATTTTGTAAAAGCCAGAGTCCACCAACGCTACTCTCCCAATGGCGCTCTCACCAAAATCTGCAATAAGAGTTTCACTCTTTCTTATGGGATCGTAAAGAGTCTTGAAAGAAGCTGACATCACGTCCATACTAGGGTACTAGAAAAGTTGATGTTGTTGCTAAGTAAGCTCAATTAGAGGGTAATGAAGCTTCGATCGAAGTTTGCATTGCCGTTCTTTGGTTCTCTTTTTCACCTAGATATTAGAATAATTGGTTAAATTTTATTCAATGACGGTCTAAATAGAATAATCTAGCCTGTGTAGAAACACGTCAGTTTTAGAAGTGATGATGATGTCATAAATGAATAGTCAAGTGTAGTGTCATTATTTTCATCCACTCATTTATGTTTTAATTTTGGTATTTTTTGTCCTATATTATCCTCTCCTCTGTAGCATATTGCTGATCTGAGTGACGAGAAATAGGATAAGAACACACCTTATTTTGCTAACAAAATGGCAAGCAGTTCTTCAAAATTTCTTCTTCCAGATTCCTAGTTGTTGCGTGGGAATAATTATTCCGCATGGAAGACCAAACTTAAAACTCAACTTGAGTTTGAGTAAGTTTGGAATGTGGTCAATGGCACCACAACATGACATCCAAATGATGTTGATGAGCAAAAGAAATTTGATTAAGCTGATAGAAAGGCCAAATTGATCATCATGCACAACATGTCTAATGAAGTTCAAATTTTCATTGAGACTCATCTACAACCAAAGATGCTTGGGACAAGCTACAAATGGTGTATGAGGCGAAGAATCATAATCAGATCCTGAGTTTGCAAAGTCAGCTACATAGCTTGAGGATGAAGAATGGAGAATAGTTAGAATCCTTCCTCAAAAGGATTGTTGAGTTGAGAGCTTCGCTACAAGTGTTGGGAGAAACTTTTGAAGATACAGTTCTAGTGCCTATTGTTTTGCGGGTGCTACCTTCCAAATACAAAGTGTTTGTGACAACTTTGAATGTCATAGAACAAACACCCACTTTTGAGAAGCTTGTGAACCTACTTAAAAAAGAGGAGTCTCTACGCTAGGATGATGTTGAGGATGATCATTCAATGACCACACGTCATAAAGGCAAGAAGCCTTTGAAGCAATTTGGTGGACCTCCCAAATCTGATAATTCATCCAGATCTCAGAAGTGCCCAATATGTGAAAGGATTGGACATGATGTGAAAAATTGTTGGTACAACTCCTTGGCCAAAGGACCATCCAACAAATCACATCCAAAGAATCCATTTCAAAGTGGCAATACATGATGGTAGCAAAAGAACGAACAGAAGCAACATGGAAATGTTGCTGAGGAGGAAGAGTCTCCAAAAGAGGAATACGTGTTTTCAGCCCACACTTCAGAAGATAGTTCACAATTAACCTCAATTTGGTATGTGGACTCAGGTGCTGCAAAGCACATGACTAGACAGAAGGAGTGGTTTCTCACATTGCAACCCCATCATGGTAAAGTCTCTCTTGGAGATGATACCACCTATGACATCCAAGGTATTGGTGATATCTCCTTGCAGTTTGGCATTCATCATTGCAAACTCAGTGAAGTTTTGTATGTGATAGGACCAACCAAAAATCTTTTGTCTGTTAATCAATTTCTTGATCACAACCTAAGAATTGGATTTGATAAAAACCAATATAAAAAGGTTTGTCTCATCTGAGACAAGTCTAAAAGTGCAAAGATTGTTGCAAGTGCTATAGAAATTGGTTAAATGGTTAGGCTTGATACAATTGCCAATAATCAAGCTTTAGTGACTAAGGATAGTGATCTTGCTATGTTATCGCATCGTAGATTTGGTCATCTAAGCACTAGCTATTTGCTAACACTTAGTAAGAAAAGCATGGTCAAAGGGCTTCTCTCACTTGAGAAGTCGAGTGCTATTTGTTCTAGTTGTATTGCTGGAAAACAACATTGAGCACCCTTCTCTCCTAGTGAGCATTATGCAAGCCAATCTTTTTACGGTTGCATACCAATTTTTGCTGGCCCATGGCATCTAGTCATAATGGATTCAAGTACTTTCAGATTTTTGTTGATGATCACATAAGAAAAATGTGGGTATATTGTTTGCAGAGTAAAGATGAATCCTTTTCCTACTTCAAAGAGTTTCTCACTCTTGTGGAGAAAGATATGAATTGTCATATTCGTGTTCTCTACTTAGATTGAGGGGGGGAATACACCAACATAGAATTCTCCACCTACTTGAAGGAAAATGGAATTCAACATCAATTGACTGCAACATACACCTCAGAAAAATGGCGTTGCTGAATGGAGAAATTGCATAATCATGAAGATGGTTTGTAGCATGTTGAAGGATTCTCACTTGGGACATGCATATTGGGTTGAAGCTGTGCATACAGTGGTTTATCTTCTGAATCGTGCACCAACCAAAGAACTTGATGGCATCACACCAGAAGAAGCATGGACAGGAGTAAAGTCATCTATTTCACATCTTTGTGTGTTTGGTTGCATAGCATACATGCACATTCCTATGCAACAAAGAAAGAAGCTTGATGAAAAATCCATGAAATGTATTCTTCTTGGTTATAGTAGTGAGTCTAAGGCATATCGTCTTATGGATCCTACCACAAAGAAGATATACATCACTAGAGATGTCATTTTTGATGAGAAGAGTGAGTTAAGTTCACCTTCCACATCATCACATGATCCAGATAGTGCTCCTATTTTGAACATGGATGGGAAAAATTGTGGGGATGTTGAGAATCAAACTAACTCAAAACCTACAAATATCACAAGACCTTTGCCTAAGTGGTATACTAGTACCATTAACAATGCAAAGCTAGATGGAGTCCCAAACACTTACACTTCAAGACAGAGGACTCGTAGTATGGCTTGCATGAGGTAAATCTAGCACTAATGAATTTAGTTGATAATTTTGATCCATCTAATGTTTAGGAAGCACTAGAATCAAAGCCTTGGAAAGAGGTTTGGATGCAGAGTATCGATCCCTCATGAAAAACAAAACTTTGGAGCTTGTTGTCTACCACCTGGTAAGAAAGCCATTGGATGTTAATGGATATTCAAGACTAAGTATAAGGCAGATGGTAGTATAGATAAGTATAAGGCTAGACTAGTAACCAAGGGATATGCTCAAAAAGAAGGGATTGATTATGAAGAAACATTCACTCCCACAACAAAAATTAAAACCATTAGAATGATTTTTGCTTTAGCTGCACAATTTGGATGGAAATTGTACCATATGGATGTAAAATGTGCATTTCTCAATGGAGACCTTAAGGAGGAGGTCCATATGACTCAACTAGAGGAATACATTGCACCTGGAAAAGAAGAAAAGGTATGCAAACTTGCTAAGTCCCTATATGGTCTCAAACAGGCTCCAAGAGTTTGGTATATTAAAATTGATGAACATTTGCTAAAACATGGTTTTACTAGGTATCCATATGAACCAAATCTCAACCTCAACGAACAAGGGGGGGATATTGTGATTATTAATGTATATGTTGATGACGTAGTTAACACATGCAGCTCAAAAATAATGGTTGAAACAACCAAAAATGATCTCAAGAAGGCATTTGATATGACAGATCTTGGGCTATTGCACTATTGTCTAGGCTTAGAGGTATGGAAAATCACCATATCTTTGTATCACAAAGAAAATGTGCCAAGAATCTACTCGAGAAATTCAAAATGATGGATTCCAAACCCATGTCTACACCTATGCAATTAGGTTTGCAATTGTCTGTGTTTGATCCATCACCTCAGGTGAATACAACTCTCTATCGACAAATGATTGGAGGTTTGATTTACTTGACTTACACTAGACCTAATATTAGTTTTGCTATTAACTATCTTTCATGATTCATGCAAGAACCAAAGATGTGTCATTGGAAAGTAGCAAAACGGGTACTAAGGTATATCCAAGGTACTGCGAATCATGGTTTGGAATATAAAAGGAATGATCAATTCTTCTTGACAGGATATACAGATGCAGATTATGTAGGCTCTATTGATGATAGGAAATCCACATCTAGATTTGTTTTCTTCCTAGGTTCAGGACCTATTTCTTGGGGAAGTAAGAAACAAGCCACAGTGGCTCGTTCCTCAATAGAAGCAAAATATCGTGCAACAAGTGCAGCAGTTTGTGATGCAGTTTGGCTACATTGCATATTAGAGGGATTGAGGGTACGACAAAACCAATCTATAGTCCTCTACTGTGACAATCAAAGTGTTCTCAAGATTGTTAGTAATCCAGTGTTTCATGAAAGGACCAAGCATATTGAAGTTGACTGCCACTTCATACGAGAACATGTTCAACATAACAATATTCAGCTTCAATTCTGGTCTACTCAGGAACAATGTGCTGACATCTTCACCAAGCCTCTTGCATGTGTAAAGTTTGAAACTTTTCAGGGTTCTCTTATTAGTACTTCAAAGAAATGATGTAATAAGGGGGGAATGTTGGATATTCCATCATTACCCGTAGTTGTTTTGTTTTGTTATTTGTTTGTTTGGTTTGTTATTATTTGTTAGCTAATCTAGGCTATTTGTTGAACCTGTGAATACACGGTTATTCAAGTCCTTCATGTATAAATTAAACCCATAATGCAAATCATGATATTAGATTGATTGCAAATTCTGATAGTATATGTGACAACCTCTTAAATTTGTCAAAAAGGAGATGAACATATGGTATTTGCCTAAAAAGGGCACTATATGGTTTGAAACAAACTCCACAACCTTGGTATTCAAAAATTGACAAGTACTTTCTTCAAAGGGGATTTCATGTTTCAGAAATTTGATGCTGATCCAAATTTGTACATTAAGATTTCTAATCACAAGTTACTCATAGTGTTGTATGTTGACAATTTGCTTATCATTTAGGAATGATCAATCTCTTATACATGAAGTTAAGAAAATATGAAGAGCAACTTTTAAATGTTTGATCTTGGACTACTTCATTACTTTCTTAGAGCTGAAGTGGCAAAAAATATTCCTTTCAAATCAAGTACACCAAAGAAATTCTCACCCAGTTCACAATGCAAGGCTCCAAAGCTTCACAAAAACCAATGGAGATAGGGAATAAGTTGGCCAAAAACCTAGATGGTAAACTAGTCAATGGAACATTACATAGGAGTTTGGTAGGAAGTTCAATTTACTTGACCACTACTCATTTAGACATATCTTATGCAATTGGAATCTCCTCTAAATTCATGGCTCATCGAAAGTAGTCATTGGTTAACTACAAAGCAAGTTTTGAGATATCTTTAAGGAACACAGATCTTCATATTGGAATATTCATGAATGAAGGTTTCAAACTTGTTGGTGTTTTAGATTTAGATTGGGCAGGTTGCATAGACTCTAGGAAATCAACCTTTGGTTACTACTTCAATCTCGGATCTGCCATTGTTTCATGGAGTTGTTAGAAGCAACCTAATGTTGCATTGTCATCCATTGAAGCTGGGTGCAAGGCAATTGTTGCAGCAATATGAAGACAACTTTTTGAGGATCTTCGACACTCACAACTTGATACCATGATTATGGATTTTGCTAATCAAAGTTTGTTGAAGATGTCCAAGAATCTAGTGTTCCATACTCGCACAAAGCATATTGAAGTATACCTTTACTTCATAGCATGTCCTCAACAAGAAAATTGAGCTAGTTTATACAACAACCAATGAGCAACTTACAGATGTCTTCACCAAGCCTTTGAGTAGCGATAAGTTTGTATATTTTTCAAGAAGGCATTGGAGTTAAATGTTCTTCACTTGTAGATGAGTAGCTGATAAGCTATTTGTTTTTGTGATAAAGTTTATGGGGGAGTGTTGGAAATATAAACTCTATTCATCACAATCCCTAAGCATCTGTCACGTAGAGATACATCTGTAAAGACACATTTGTCTATATATTTTACCTATTTGAAGGATCTTTGGATCCCCAAATAAATCATAAAACAAATCTATTCAAAGCTCTCCAATTTCAACACAAAATCTGATCTAAAATGTTGACATTAAAAATATTTATTTACTCCTAAAAACTTGGATACTTTATTATGGATTGGGAAGCTTAATGATCAATTCTTAACAACTTACCAGGTATTTGTTCTGCCAGAATGATCCCACAATATGTGTTAAGGGATGGGAATAAGTGTGAGTCCCAAACAGATTTAGGGATAGATCCTCTTAGACATTAGCCTCAAAGTCAAAATAACGTGCGATTATTTGTGTGATTGTTTGTGCATCCCCTAAGAGGCTTTGTATCCTCCACAGTTTCATAACTAAAAAACCATAACATGTTAGAACTTGAACAAGAATATAATGACTTATGGGAGTTGATGTTGGGTCTAGGTTTAGCCATTTTTGTCTAGGATAAATGTTCTTTGAATAATATCTACTAGTTTGTCAAGTTTGATGTTTGTCAAGGTTGATAATGAACATAAGCGAGTCATAGATACTCACATCTAAACAAACACATACAAATTTATATTAATATCAGCGTTCTAACTCTAAGTACATTTTGGCATGTTATCTTGTGGGGATTGAAGCCCAACGTGAGTGTCTTCAATGGTTTCTCTTTGATAGCATCTCTGGATTACATTGGGCTCACCTGATTGCATTAGAGCCCGAGGTTGAAGATCTATCTCTGCCTAGTAGTGTCATTTGAGCACCTCTAGTATTGTGCAACATTAACAAGTATAACTATAGCAACCATTTGTACAAACTTTAATGCCATACTTGTAAATAGTCAATGCATGATATTCCAGTGCAGTAGAATTATAGCTGAATACTGAATCAATCAACATTCACCTGTATGGGATTCATTGACAGCATCTCTTACGTGTGAAAAGATTCGCTACTGATGAATACTCATTGGATTTAATCTATCTAGATACTTTCTATTCTCTCTCTAATCTTTACATACTAGGGATCTCCATATGCCTACAGAAATGATGTAAGTAGTGTTCTGTCCTGTGTACGAACATGGCCTAAACAAATTCAGGACTGTAATTATTGATTGTATTTTGACAAGATACTACAACACTAGTTGGCTAAGGGAGCATTTGAGCCATTTCTTTCTTGATCAGGAATGGGGAGTCATGCATCTGGTTTATTAGTTTATTATGCATTTTCGCTTCTGTTACCACTAAATTGAAGTGCTAATTTTAAGTCAATTCTGAGAAGAGAGATGCTACTCAGTGAAACATATTTTTGCCTGTAGGCTATGAATGATTTTGAGCAGAGTTATTGTTTGATACCATAGGTGGGTTGCTAATGAATGCTACCTTCTGAATCTTTGATCAATGAGTTTTCATTTAGCACGTAATGCCTACTAGATTGGGAATGAATCAAGCCAAACTCTTTTTTGAAATCAATGGGATTAGTTTTAGAAATGTGATACGCTGTTTTTATTGGTTCTTGAAATTCAAGTAATATATAAACAAAAAAATGACATCCTTTTTATCCCATGAGAAGCTTGTTATTTTGTTCTTGTTTGCTAAGAGTTGAGCATCTGATGGTGACTGGCCATTTTAGTTTTCTGATTCCATGCTGATGATTGGTCCTTGGGAACTTCTTAATGGTTTTGTCTTTTCACTGTTGGTTCAATGATGATTTACTACTTCCTTTGATGACAGAAAAGCGTGTATAATTTGTAGCATGTAAGTGAAAATAAACTTGTAGTTTTTAGTACATTTTGGATTCTGCCTATAATATGCTAAACCTTCACTGGAAAAGGAAATTTGAATGAAATTTTTTTATGGGCAGCTTGTGAACGACTTGTTCTACTGGGAGTAGATGCCAAAGAATTAAGGGACTACAGTATCCTCCTCTACCATTGTGGTCTGTATGAGCAATCATTTAAATACCTAAAGCTGTACTGCAGGTCTAAGGTACTTCTATTCATAATGAATTCATTCTTAAGAGAATTCTAGGCTGGTTAGACTGTTTGCTGCCTACAATTTATCATCTTAATAATCTAAGTGAAATTTAAAATTTCAAGGAATGGTGAGAAGTTACGATTAAAATAAACCAACAATGTAGGATTTGCTCTTCATCACATGCAAAATAAGGCCGTCCCAAAAATTCTGCACTTACTGTACATATTGTGACATCTTTTCACGTGAAATTAAACTTCACATTCATACGTGTGATTACTGGCACATGCAGAACACTTCACCAACAATAGTTTCATCTTCCAATCCGTTTGAAGCTCAAGAGAACACTGCAGTAGAGAAGTTCATGGCACGTCTAAAGCTTATTCTGATGGAGGAAGGTTGGAGCAGGCCTTCTATTGGCAAGCATCAATGGGGTTCAAGTTCTGAACCATGGTAGTATCTGCCATTTTCTACTCTGGTTGGAGGTGATAACAGTACATAACATCTTCCATAAATGTACATAACTGAGAAGATGGGGGTTGTAAAGATAAATTTTTGGAAATGCTTTAATTTTTTAAAATTTCTTATTAGTAAAGCTCTCATGTTCAATATAAATATTTTGTATTATGCTTGATAGGTATAGAACTCAACTTCAAGGGTCAACCATGTTAATAACAAACGGTTTGTTGCATTAACTGTGTTTATATTTGCAGAATCAGTTTGTCTGTGGATGATTATTTTGTAGGGGACATCATACAAAAGATTTTTACTAAACATTCAATTCTTAAATCCTTATTAAAGGATAATTTTTCTGCAAGACACCTCTACCGCTATTTGATAGCATAAGCTATCTTGCAAGATGTTACTAAGAATCTCTATCTTGCTGATTGAGGTTGTGTCCTTGGAAGATACAATTTATAATTGAACCTTCTCTATCTCAAATTTGTTAAGAGTTTCCAAGTATGAGCAAATTTTATTTTCATTATGAGGAATCCTAGTTGATAATTATTATGTAGAAATCGGTTCCAAATGAAAATTTAGGAACAGTGTATAGTTCATTGCAGGAAAGCTATGCAAGGGCAAGACAGATCCTCTCTGGCCTTTAAGTCATCCTTAATTATGGGAGGCTACAGAACATGAAATGTGTGATAATAAATATTTGAGGTTCATCTTGTAATGTGGACATTAGTGGATACAATCAGATTTTGCCTGTTTAATAGGAGCATCGGATTTTCAATTGTGAAGGTTATACCAATTGTTGTTTTCTGATGCATCTCCTATGGTATAAGCGGGCAGATAGTTGTAGAAGGAAGATATAGCTTCGAGATTAAGAAAAGATATATTGACTTGAAAAGAAGGTAAATAATAGTCCAATTTGAAGCTACCGAGCTTTTGGTAGTACTAGTTTGATTTGTACAAATGTGGTATTGACATACAGACTTGGCAGGCCCATTTTATGCTTGGGACTGGACAGCTGAAAAAAGGGTAAAAACCTGGAAAGGTTAAGCCAAATTAAATGGATAAAAAACTCAAGTCAAAATAACTCATAAAATGACTAATCACTTGGCGGCACAAAAACTCAGTCCATGTTCTAGGTCATGCTCTACTCGCATAAATGTTTAAAAGAAGATACATGGTAAGAGTGAAGGATGTGCATTTTTCTATGAATTTGTGCTCCTTTGTTTTGATGAGTATTTTTGAGTGAATACTTATAAGTCAGTGTGAATTGCATGGGCCACTAGGCTTCGAATGTCTCAAGGTTTCCCAAGACTTGTGGAGTATCAAAACCATGACATACTTTCTGGCAGGCCTGGAATTTGATGGTCTATTTGACCTTTTTTCAATTTTAGATCGTATATTACAGCTATAAAATTTATTAGACCGTATAGTTTGACTTGCTATATATTTATTAAACTGTAAAAAAATATTATACGCAAAATATAATATAGTATTTTAACTTATAATATATATCATTTTATAATTTTTATTATAAAAAGATAAATTAAATTAGAATAGAATATAACTTTTTTGAATATTTTCTAGAATGAATTTAGAAACTTTTGACATGTTTATAAGAGTTATCATTTTTTTATATTAATATATGTGACTTATAATATTGTTATAAAAATATATATTAATTTAGAACCTTTTCAAAATAGAATATAATTATTTTTAACTTTTAAAATATATTTGACAAGATTTGTTTTTAATATGAACTTAAAAACTTTTGTTAATTGTTAATTATAACAGTAGATTTTTATATTTATTACTAATTTTTCAAGATATTGCATTTATAAAAGATTTTTATTTAAAAAATAATAAATTAAACATTTTTTTTGACAGACATTTAAATGATCAAACCGTCATAAAATTTTCATATGACAGGTAGAGGCGACCATCAAATTCCAGACATGCTTTCTGCTGGCATAGTCTTGACATCTTAATTTTGTTTATGGGCTCGCACTTGATGATCCTTTTGTTAGATTCTGTGGATGTGCCGTCAACCTACTCTTTTTTAATATTATACCATTTATTTATTTTTAATAAAAAAAATTAATAAGAAATATTAGAAAACAAAAAAAACAAACAAACCATGACATACTTGTGTCCAGAGTTTTAACCCTTTCAATGTAATCATGACATGCACTTTATTTGGTGAAACCAAGATTGCCTTCGCAGAAAATTAAAAACCTTTTAAAATAAGAAAAACAAAATACTGTTGCTATGGTTTGCCGTGAACAAGATTAATAATAGTACTTCTCTGCCTCAGTGAAGCTAAGCTTGGTTTAGTCTTGATGTTTCAGACTTCATTGCCTATGTCATATTGTTTTCCTTTGATTTTATAGGAATTTCCTTAGCTTTTGTTTTATAATTTAGTGTTTTTTTTTTCTAGGTTGTGTTTGCCTTAGGGTAGTTTTAGCTATTTAATGGAGGAAGGTTTTATCTATTTAATGACTTCAAGTTATAGTGACTTACAGTTGATGCGGAGGACGTTGACTTTGTGTTCTAGAGGATGGTATAGTCAAACGAATGGCATACAAAGTTTGTATTGAAGTGAAATAACAAAAAGATGAACTTAACTATTAAAGATGGGTAAGAAACTAGCTAGGGGAGAGGACTCAATAGTTGAGCACCCTAACTTCGCGCTTCTCAAAATCTTATGTGGAAATTTCAAATCACTCCCATTTTTTTCCAACCGCTTACTTGGCATGTCTCATACTTATATCTAAGGTTTTAGGGGCGCATCATCAATTATGATGTCACATCATGTTTTTTGTCAAGGTGTCCAAAAAGACCCCCCAAAAAAAGTGAGTCCGATACTCGTGCACTAAATCATGTTTTATTGGTGCATTGATGTGGCATCACATGATTTATTGCTTTTTAGATCTAAAGAATACATTTAATTCAATTATGGGTAGTCATCATTAACACTAACAACTTTAAAGTCAAAACTATTGGTCCGATATTGTTAAAAAATTTGGGCATTAAACCAACAAATGCTATAACAACTATTGGAACATACTTAGGTATTGGATCCTCTCCCCTAGAGGATCTACTCAACTTTGTAGATAAACATACAATAATTAATGTGCATCATCATATCTAAATATATTTTACCTATAATAATACTATGTTAATTTTTTAGGCAATATTGCTACACTTCACTCAAAATAAGCTAATTTAATATACTATATTGATTGAGTGCATATATTAATTTATTAAATTAGGAGATGTTTATGTGTATTAGGTTCGAAGTTTGACAATTTAAATTTAGGAAATTTAAATTAGGTTACTATTGCAAATATTGTAGTGATCGTCAAGTTGTGATTGTGCTCTTTATATGTACATGTTTAGAATATTCTATGCAATAACATAAATTCTTGTACAATGTGATAAGCACACGTTTATATTGAGGAGAGGGGGGACGGGAGTGGGGAATGCGGGTGAATTAGTATAAACCAATTCTTTACTTTTTCAAACTAACAACTAGAATAATGTTAATTACAAAAATTATTCATATAAGATCTAACAATTATGCAACACAAGAAGAATACACAAAAAACACACAATTTGCGTGGAAACCCTTATGGGAGAAAACCACCGAAAAATATTGCTTTTATATAAAGCTCTTTTATAATCTTGAGCACCAACTCAACAATAGACATCAATCTCTTTGATATGAGACACCAACCTCATCAATATAGGGCATCAACCTCTCCAATAAGAGGCAATAACCTCT
Source organism: Sequoia sempervirens (assembly GCA_007258455.2). Lineage (NCBI taxonomy): Eukaryota > Viridiplantae > Streptophyta > Pinopsida > Cupressales > Cupressaceae > Sequoia > Sequoia sempervirens. The sequence goes on along the minus strand of VDFB02000363.1, from coordinate 51,391,390 downwards.
TCAATAAAATCTTGTCTTCTTGAGAATAAATATTGTTCACAAATAGCCTTAAATGATCCCCTTTTATATTCTCCTCAAAACATTCACACAAATTTGCATGTATTCTCTGACTTAAATATTCATACACAAATACGCATATATTCTCTTTCTTAAATCTTCATACACAAATTTGCATATATTCTTCTTAAATCTTTTTGTTCTTGAATGATATATCTGTCTCACACACTTCCCTTCACAATTCTGCTTGTATGATCACATTTATTCCACTCTCTCTCTCTCTCTCTCTCTCTCTCTCTCTCTTCAACAAATCTTTTTCCTTTTATATCTCCATATTCAAATGAGAAGATGCATCTCTTTGAAAATAGATATCCATATGAAAAGATACAAGTTTTTAAATAGTCACATCCCTTTGTTAATTGTTCCTTTATGTTGATTGCCTTTTAATACTTTTATTTATTTTCAAATGCTATCATATATCATTTTAAATAAAATTTGTTGCCTTCATATACTCAAGCATGTAATATCCCCTCCTTGCCTTTGAGCAGTGGAGTTGTCCATTAGCCTATTCTAGAGTTCCCATAGGCTAAGTGGAGTTTGGTAAGGGAACTCAAAGCTAGTGTCCTATGGTGGGTTTCAATGTTTCGGGCGAGACTTTCTATTTTTAGCAAGATCCAATTCCATCACTTACTATTTATAGTAAGTCACAACGTTTATTAGTTTTTATGTCAGTTTGGTGATTTGGAGTATTTACTATTTTTATCAGTGTTATAAATGGTAAGCCTATTTTCGGTAATTGGTCTTGGCCAAGGTTATTTCAGCAGTGTGTGTTTCCAGTTTGGCCGTTGGTGTGGCTAAGGTTCAAATTATTTATTATTTGTATTTCTCACTTAAGTCATTTTAATATAATTTCTACAACTTAAGTGAAGGGGCCAGGGGGTCATGCAAAAAGTACCTTGGAGCCTAGTGCAATGACTTAATGTTGTTTTAAAAGGGAACCAAAACAAAATAGTTTCCTTATGAGCAAGGACACCCAAGGAAGAGTATAAGGTGTTTTTAAAAATTAAATTAAATTTAAATGCTCATAAAGGGGGGCGTTGGCTTTTGGAGGGAAAAAACAATTTGAATTTGGTTGCCTTAATTCCTTCGTGGCTCTATAAAGTTTCTTTTTGGGCCTCATTTGCACATCTCTCAGTTGGCCACATAACAAGATGCTGGATTTTCTCCAGAGGTCTACTTTTTGTGTGTTGAGGATGAAATCCCTCATCATTGGGAGTTGGTTTTGGTCGTGGAAGATCCACCCTAGTCAGGTTTTTGAGTGATACCATTTCAAGGGTCACCTAGGGATTCACAGTTTGATGATTTTACAGTAACTTTTGAATTGAAAGATGAAGATTTTTGAGCATTTCTGAAGTGATTTTTTTATGGCTTTGGTGTGTTGAACTATTTAAGACATTTTGGGTATGGGTTTGGTGATGATTCAGGATTGATTTTAGAGGTCTGGAGCTCTTTCTTGAGATTCTGGAGATTACTTTTGCTAGCTACAAAAATTCAAAAAGGTTCATAACTCAATATTTGCTTGAGTTCACCTCAAGGCATCCTATTTCATTCACAAGGACAAAATTAATGAATTTTATTTGATTTTTAAAAAGGGGGTCACCCAGCCTAAGGGGCCATACAATTTGTTGCTTTCTGGACACTTGATCTGTTGTTGTATAGGTCTGTGTTTCAGCTCTGTTTGGAGCTTTTGGGGATTGTTGAGGAGTTGGTAAAATGGGAGTTTGTTGACCTTCTTTAGGGTGAAGTTTGATGCAAGCTTGAGATGTTTTTCTTGCTGTTGTGTAGTTCCTTTTCCAAGTCTGTAATAACATTACCAGGTCTGATAATGTTTACAATAAGTTTGATTATGATCTGTTGTTAATGTACTATTCATGAGATGTTTAGAAAATATGAACAATGTTTTTTTAGTATTTTTCCTTCTTAATTCCATCTTATTCATGCATGCAATGAAACTATGTTAAAACACTTGAAACAATCAAAACAAACCATCAACAAACTTTATATCAGCAAACAATGAACTAAAAAAAAATCAGGGACAAACATTACAAAGCACCACTTCACACATTTAAGAATTGTTGCCTTTTGTCTCACCTTAATCATTGCTCTTGAAAATGCTAATCATTGCACTTTATCATCAAGTGCTTCCCCCTCTTGCATTTGTTAGTATATTTCTTGGGCTATTTAAAAGATATTAATATATGCTTTCACATGAACTTGGGCTTCAACATGGGTTGGTCCATGTTTAAACATTAATTTAAATTGAATTTAACTTTCCTCAAAGGTGGTAGTAATGAATGGGGTCAGCCACATCAACAATATAGCTTTATCTTAAAATGTGTTTAAATGCCTTGGGCACCTTCATATAAATATATGAATATTTTATGTATCAATTGTGGTCAACCAACAATTAAGGTTTATTGTAACTTGTCTTTCATAATTGAAGTTGGCTATCAATCTTGACCAAGCATAAACATGATTTTTTGGTCTACAATAATGAACATTCATGAAGCATCGTAACCTTGACTTGAAATAATATGATATTTCCATTGAAATGTTTACTGGCCTTTGGCCTTAGTTCATCATACAATTTCTTCTATTGACAAAATGCCCTTCTCACCTTTGACATCAATGATAATTTTTTTATTAATCTTGGACAACAAATTCCTTCTTGATATCAAGGACATTATTTGCAACAATCGCTTTGACCTCAATAACAACAATCTCATTTTTTTTTCTTTGACACCAATGCCAATATTCTAACAATCTCCCCCTTTGTCATTGATAGCAACATAATTCTCCCCCTTTCTCTTACTCTCCCCCTTTGACATCAATGGCAACATAATTCTCCCCCTTTATCTAACTCTAACCCTTTGGCAAAGGGATGTTCCTTATACTTTCATCCACAAATAGATCATGGGAAACATCCATTCACATTCTATGTGGTCAACACTCACATCTATTGCAATAAGAATATATTTCTCCCCCCATCAAAGTTTCTCTTATGCTCCTCATTTCTCTACTACTCTATCCTTTGTTTCTATATTTCTTGGGTAATATATTTTCTCTATGGCCATCCAAAACTAATTTGGATCATCTTAAATTTACCAAATTAGGAGTTTGTTTACTTATTTTATTATTCTCTACACATCGTCAACTCTTCCTTCTCTATCCATGACTACTAAATTGTCATCCTTTTGATATCATTGGTATCATTCTCCCTTTTCTTATGACTCTTCTCCTTTTAAAAATTCATTAGTAGATCTTTCTTCGAGTTGCCTTTTGAGTGAATATCATAAAAAATATGGAGCTAAAAGACAATGCAATGATTAGCTCCCTCTTATTTTTTACCTCTTTTATGAACTTAGTGATACTTCTTGTGCATGAAGTGCAGTTTGCACAAGTATAGATTTCTCCTTTCCTCGCTCTTTCTTCTTTCAGACTTCTGTAGATTTTCCTTTTTTTTTGGCCACATGGTATTCTCCTTGTTCTGTCTAGGTGGTTTCACAGAACCACTTCTACAAAATTATGCTATGTGTCCATAATTGTTTCACTTGTAGCATATGACATTATAATATACTCATGAAGCAAATGAGTTATAGTTCCTGTTTTTCCACTCATAAGAACTTGTATTTTTGTTCCAACCATAATTATATCTCACATGTGCCCTACAATCTCTTGCCTTATGACCAAAATGATTGCATGAAAAATAATAACCAATGAAAGAGTTATGAAACTTGGCCATATGAGGTTGCCTTGGAAAGGACCTTTGCACTTTATCCTTATTGATCTTTGGAGGAGTGTTGGTTTTCTACAAAGCCTTATTTTCTTTCTTCTTATTATTGATGGGGATTTTTAACAAATCTACACAACCCTTAGGATTTTCATCGTATATTTCTTTTGACAATTTTGCACCCTTAGAATTTGACTTCTCATTGTAGCCAAATCTGTTTTGATAGATGCTTTCACAATCTTCTTCCTTTTCTTTTAGCTGAAATCTAACTTCCTCTTCAATCCTTTTTGCTTCTTCAATTTGTACTTTTAGATATATGATCATCTTTTCTGATTCTTCAAGATCATGTGATGATTTTGCTTTAAATTCACTATCCTTTTGAATTTTCTCTATTTGTTTCCTTATCTTCTTCTTAAGTCTCGATTTTTCCTAGGGTAGAAATAAGTTTTGCTTCTATATCAACTAGTCCATCTTCATCATATTCTTCTTCTAAATTCATATCAACATTATCATCATATTCATTTGAATCCTTTTCTCCTTTCTCCCCGTCTTTCATTTCTATAGCCATGAATAGAAACTCTTCTTGATTGCTACCAAAGTGACTTTCTTCAGATGAGAAACTTTCTTCCTTAGAATATAAGCTTTTCTTATTCTTATAATAACTCTTCCTTTTATCAAAATTTCCTTGTTTATGATTCCTTTTAAAATGCTTGCCACCTTTCTTTAAATTATGTTCCTCTTCCTCATCACTATATGGACATTGGGATGCAAAATGACCAACTTTCCAAAACTAAAGCATTTGAATGGTAACTTTTGTACTTTCCAAATCCTTTCTTCAACTTCCTCACAAAATGTTCTTCATTTGCTTTGTCATTGGAACTATCACTTGGCTCAGGCTCTCTATTTTTTATTTTCTTTGATGTTTGAAAGGATGCCTCCTTTTTGGATGATTTCTCTTTAGTTCTGATTTTGTAGGCAGTAAGGATCCCATGCAACTCATCCATTTTTAGTTTATTTAAAACTCTCATTTCTTAATTTTCTGAAACCTTGACATCAAATCTTAGACTTGTAGAGATCTTAATATCTTTTGCACAATTATGGTGTCTTCAACAATTTCAACAAGATCTCTTGTTGTGTTCATGATCTCATCAACATGAAGCAAATGTGAAGCTATGTTCTCTTCTTCTTTCATCTTAAAACTTTCAACTTGACCCCTATGGGTTTGAAGATTTTCTTTCTTTGCTTTATCATCTCCTTCATAAACATTCTCCAGCTTGTCCCAAATCTCCTTTGTTGAAACACAATGCATTACTTTCAAAAACTCCAATTCACACAAGCCACACAAAATAACATTCATAACTCTTGCATTATTTTCACTTGCCTTCTTTCTCACTAAATTTGTTGGAGGAGATGTAAGAGATTTATAACCACTTACTATAGATTTCCAAATATCGAAGCCAAGCGCCATTAGATAGGTTCACATCCCTATGCTCCAAAAGGAATAATCTATACCATTGAATAATGGAGCCCTATTAGAGGAGAATCCTTCTTGGTAGGCCATGTGTTCTCTTTATATCTACCTTCAATTGGTTAAACTATCAAAGGAATCAACTCTAATACCAATTGATGAACACACACTTATACTGAGAGAGGGAAGGGGAAAATCAATATAAGACAATTATTTACTTTTTTAAACTAAGAGCCACTATAATATTGATTGCACAATATCATTCACATAAGATCTAATAATTATGCAGCACAAGAACACTTGAAGAACACACTATTTATGTGGAAACCCTTATGAGAGAAAACCACAATAAAATATTGCTTTTATATAAACCTCTTTTACAATCTTCATAGACACCAACTTACAAGAGACACCAATCCCTTCTTATATAATTTGTGAGCACAAATTGATGTAAGCAAGGTGGTGATAACCTTCCTTCCAACTAAAAGATGACCCAACACAACAAGGAAACTTTCCTTTTAACACAAAACACTTCACTTGTCTCCAACTCTCACCAATAGGCTTCTAGCCCTCAAACCACAACACTAGAACTTATCTTTTGGAGAAGGTAGTACAAAGGCCAATAAAACATCAATTTGGATTTCCCACAAAACCAACACAACTTTTCCAAAATATTACAAGTGACTTCTTTGACACAACCTTGAGAAACAACAGACTACCCTTGTTTTAGGCTACTAGATTAGCCCTCTTTTACAAAGGAGGTCCCTCCAAATCTTCAAGTTTTCACTGAAACTCTTTAGATAGTCACAAATTGTCTATCAATACTCCAAATTCCAGCATCTATTCTCAGTTTCAAGACTCCTAGTGTGCTGATCCAACAAACCCTCACATTTCATGCATAAAGGCCAGGGTTTAATGAAACTAACATCACCTGGGCTTTCCTGAAACTCCCAATGCCTCAAACACCTTACAAATTCCCTACAAAAAGTCACCAAATCATTACATAGACCAATATTTCACTTTTTTGTCAAAACCCTATATTGACACCTTCATTTCACATAGAAAATTACCCAAAATTACCCTAGGGTATCATCCCACTTCATACAAAATCAACTCGTCTACCTACAACCCATGTAAATGCCTAAATTACAATGCATGGGGCCCATTCCATGAGAAATAGTAAGTAAAAAAAGTGGAATGGGTGATATCACCATTTTAGAAAGGAATCAAACCTAAAAATAGAGAATTATAGGTTGCTTCAGAAAAATTAAGAAATCTCCCACAAATCTGACTGTTAGACTCTCAAATTTGAAATATTTGATAGCTATTACATTCCCCTACATTACACTATGAGATTTAGATCATTTAGGTCCTGTATGAGACCGTACAATATGTAAAAAGTTCTGGAAATTAGAGAAATATGTAGAAAAGGCATTGTATTTTGTATTGGAATTTCAAAACCATCAACAATCAATCATCTTCGAGCCATAAGAGGATTTTTATAGCCATTAAATTCAAAACTTCCCAACCAAATTTTCATAACTACTTTTTAAACTTCCATGTCCCTTCACATTCCCTAGAAAGTTACAATTTTGCAATTTTTTGCCTAGACAACATTTCATCTTTTTGTGCAACTTTTCCTAACTTGACAGCTACAACTCAAATCTCACCCAATTACATATGAAATGGTATTTTAGACCTTATTTAACCTAAATGGAATCTATTTACTCGAAACCACCCTAATAACCAACCTATTACATCTTCAAGAATTCAGTCTTGCAATTGGTGAATTAGGTGCTCCTACACCATACACCCCCATAGGAAAAGAGCTCATGCTACATGAGAACTAATTTGTTCCCGTTCCACCTTGGTTTCCACATGCATACTACCCTACTATTCTTCTTTCCTGATGTAGACACTGAGATCTTGTATCATACTCTGCCTTCATGTCTTTACTTGCACTTGAACATGATTCATTCTTTATAGTCAGACTCGATAAAGGTCTTCTATCCTTTCTCTGACCCAAACACGATAATGTTCCTATCTTTATATAATCAAATAAAATCTTACTAGTTGTTACTTAATCTGTCTTCTCTTTTGCTTCAAACTTAGGCTTGCAACTTCCTTTACTACCTTGTTCATTTTGTCATTTATTTATTGTCAACTATTCCACTATCTTGTCAACAACTAATATCTCTGTACCAACAAATCCATCCTCCATTGTACTCACTGTATTTCCTGATTTATTAATCCCTATACCTACAATTCTTGTTCTAAGCTTTGTAAACTCACATTTATCTATAGGACACACAATGATCCCCACCAAAACATTCTCACTCAAATTCATTGTCATCTTACCTTGCAGACCCGATTCAATCTTCTTACCTATTGCCATTGCTTTCTCAAACTTTGAACTATCTGCAACACCTGACTTTTTGTTTTCATTCACAACTCCTACAAGCTCTTTTTTTCCACACATAATTAAATTTTCCTTACCTTTCTCATCTTCCAACAAAGGAGTTAAAACAAACTTGCAATCATCCTTCACTATTGTGTATGTGTTCTCTATTCCATCATACAAGGCATGCTTGTCATACTGCCAGGGTCTACCTAGGAGTAGGTGACAACAATCCATAGGAAGAATATCACAAACTACTTGATCTTTATAACCTCCAATTTGAAATTCCACCACAACTTGTTCATTGACCAACAAAGACTTCCCATCATTCAACCAAGACACTTTATATGGAAACTGATGAGGTGCAAATTTAATTTACTCACCATCTCACTTGACACCATATGCTCTATAGAAACAGAATCAATAACAAATTTGCATACCTTGTTTTTTCACTTACAAGTGGTCTTGAAGAGGCTCTTTATTTGCAATGGCTCCATCTCCTTTGCTACCTTCAATATAGTCTTCCTCATCATCAACATTTTCCCTGTTTTAGGAACAACTCTTAAACTTGTAGAATTTGTACTCACACTCCTCTTCCTGAATGATTTGTGCCCTCCTATCAATCCTATTTTCACCACTAAATGACCTACCAACCTTTTCAAGACATTTCCAAGATGGATGACTATGCATGTATAACATCTCCCTGCAAAATAATTAGAGTTTCTACCACCACTAAACCTTCCTCCACCCCTAAAACCTCCTCTTGTATCAACACCTTGCTCATTACCTCTATTTTATTCTTCTTGTTCCTCAAATGGCTCCTTTGGTGTAGGGATTGTTCCTATCCCTCGTGTGTTAACATCTCTTCCTCTAACTGATTTCTCTTTCCTTTTTTTAAGCAAGTTTCCTCCACCTTGATTGCTAATTGGAAACATTCCTCAACAGCTTTTGGATTAGCAACAACGAGTTCATCTTGTATATTAAATCTCAAACCACCTAGATATCTAGCCACCTTTTCAACCTCATCTTCATCCTTTCGTGACCTTATGCTTAGTTTGTAAAATTCATCAGTATAGGACTTGGAATCTATATCCTTTTGTTTCAAACCTTGTAACTTCTTATATAATTGAACTTCATAATCGTTTGGAAGAAAATTACCTTTCAATTTTTGCACCATCTTGTCCCAAGAAGTCATTCTTGACTTGCCTTGTTTTCTTCTCTTTGCTTACTCATAGTCCCACCATAGAAGAGCATGACCTTTGAGTTTAGTCTTAGCCACCTTCACCTTTTGTTCCTCTGAAATATGTTCACTTTCAAAATGGTTATCCATAGCAGCAATCCAATCAACTTTTACCTTTAGAAAACACTTTTTCAAGCCTGGAAGTGAGACTTATTCGCCACAAATGGTGAATCAATCCACCTTTAGATTTCTAGAAATTCAAAAGTCAAATCTGTAGCTCCCATTCTACACTTCTATTCTTGTTAGGTTTCTAGATCCAAAACTAGAAAATCTGACCCGCAGGTGTTCTCCAAGCTTCAATTAGGGATTTGTCCACTTTGAATGACTTTGAAAAATTAATGAATACTTTTCCACCTTTTCTCTTTGATAAATCTGCACACAAGACCCACAAAACAAATGCAAAGAGGGGAAACAGTGTGAAGGGTTAGAGAATAAGTCACACCCGGGTTTGGTAATTAAACCATTGAAAATGAAATGAAATGAAAAGAGAATGATGAATGAGCAACATGCAATGCTACAACTCACCAAACCCTTGAAGTGGAACTTTGAAGATATGTAGATGATAGCTCCAATGTACTTGAAAATGCTTGATTGAATGATTACTTAAGTGCTTGAATGATTAGAAATGATTACTTGAATGAATTGGGGTTTGAAAATGAATAGAAAATCTCATATTTATACACAATTATGCCTTAATTCCCAAAAATACATCACAAGCCAACCTTAGGTCTTATGAAATAAAAACTTTCCAGTAAATTGAAATTATTTTGAATTTTGTGCCAAGAGGGACTCATTCGCCCCTAGTGGTGAATGGTTCCCACTCAAGGAATTTTAGTGGGTGTTGAGAATTATGTTGTCTTAAATTATGTTTATAGGGTTTATATTTAAAAATACACTTAAGGAATGTAGCCATGGAATGAGGCCAAATAAGGCATAAGAAAGGTATAATTATTGATGACAAGCCTAGAAAAGCATGAAAGTTTGTTACAACACTTTGAAATAAGACTTGGTAAGTGATAAAAATAGGTTATTTAAGTGAATTATAATAATAAGATCCTAGAAAAGTGTGAAAATGCGTTACAACACTTCACAACACTTTTACAAGACATCATAGAATTCTTAATGATTCACAAGGACTCAAGACCTAATGTGAATGTGTTGACCACATTACAACATTAAATCAAGGAAAAATCAAGCCAAAAGCACAAAGAAGGCCTAAACAAGAGGAAAAAGAAGGGTTAGTTTTTTTCGTGTTCACATTTATCCCCCACTTTAGTGAGAGGATGAATCTACTTCAAACTCACACTAAAGTAGATCAACACATCTCAAGAGGGGTTCTAGTGAACTAATGCTTACCAAAATGAGACAAAAATGATCAAGAGGGGTGATCAAGATCCCATGAAAAACTAAACATAAGCACAAAGTAATACACATGAAAATGATGATGAAAATAAGAAAAGAAAAGAGAGAGAATCAGATCAAGCTTTGATCATTTGTCCAAACCGATGTGGATTAGATCTAGGTTGTTTGTCTGGAAAATAAAATGCATACTCACTTTGAGGCGATGAAACTCATGGTTGTCCACCATGTGAGAAGTCCTAGAAGGTGAGAAAAATACACTCATGGCTGGTATGCACTCACACACAGGTGGCTATGGGGAAAGTCATGCCTTGGAATGGGCTTCCCACTCAACCATACCAAAGTTATACCTCCTGATAACTTTAATAAGGTGCCACAAAAGAAAATGAATTTTTGAGCTTTACAAGACAAGAAAAGCTTCGTATGCTTAGAACTCATGAATAAATAGGATGGCACCACAAGCATGCAAGCTGTGTTATGCAAGGTGGCCATAATGCAAAATGCAAAATGCAATGAATGTTCAAAGGAGTCTTTCTTAGTTCATGCGAGGTCTTTAACTTAGGGAACATTGTGCCTAATGTCTCCAACAGAGGACCGATCAAAGAATTAAAAAATCACAACTTAGGGGATGCAGTGTGTCACATGAAGCCACTAAGAGGAATGTAATATGCTAAGATTGATCATGCTCATGAAGGACACTACACCCAATTTCGTCCACAAAGCAACAAACGCATCGTATGAAATAAGAAGGCTGCACTAAGAACCATGAAAAAGGAAAAATGCAAAATGATAACGCCAATCGATTCCCCCACTTTAAAGAAATTTCTAACACCATGCTATGAGCAATTACTTTAAAGTAGTGAATGAAAAATGGAAATAAGAAAGAAAAATACATGAGAGCTAACTTGGAAAGCCCTATGCCAAGTCATGTTTCTAAATAAGGCTATGTCATGTGAAAGGAAAGGAAAAATAAAAGGAAGGGGTTGCCTCCAAAATAAAAACACCAAACACATAAGGGATCTATGGATTTGGGGTCAGTATGCTCATTGCTGCAATGTTTTGTAAAGAGAACAAAATCATCATCATCCCCCAAATACACATAGAACTGGAAGAATGACACAAAGAGAGCGAAAACAAAGAAAAAACTTTTGGGCCAACTTGGAAGAGACATAGGGTTTCTCGAAGCTTTGTGTTATCCCCAAAGGAAAACACAAGAGAATGAAATGAAAAAGACAAAGAAAATGAAAATCCTTTTGGGTCAATATGAAAGAGACATGAATGTCTTGATGCTTTGCATCATCCCCAAATGGAAAAGACTAGAAAAGAAAAAGAAAAGAAAAAAAAGGAGAAAAAAAGAGGGGCCTTTTGGGTCAACATGGAAGAGACATAGGGTGTCTCAACTCTTTGTGTCATCCCCAAAAGGAAAAAACAAGACAAAATAAAAAAGATAAAAAGAAAAAGAGATGCATGACATATGGAAGAATGAAGGTACAAATATAGGAATGCCACAAAGAGAGAGAACATCAAACATAACATCATGGGGGATCACATTACGCACATGTAAATGCACAAAAGAAAAATAAAATGTAAAAGAATAGTAAGGAAAATGCAATTCAACCATCTAACAAGTCATCCACCTCCCAATCATGTTCATTGGATTTAGAAGGTGAAAAAATAGCTAGAGGGACAAGAGCAAGGTCCAAACTAGGTGAAGTACCAAGTTCATCACTCTGTATAGGAGATATTTTAGTTAAGAACATAGACGAGGAAAACAATGTGTTAAGTTCATTATGTACTTCATCAATTTTAGTTGTTTCCTCATCATCATCCAAGCTAATCACAACAGGAGGAAAAATAATAATACCCAATGAAGAGTGCACCTCTTCTTGTGATTGTTGTATTGGATCACTTTGTGGTAGGTGAGGAGGAGGGTCATGCATTGTTTCTATCAAGTGTGGATTTTTATTTTATTTTATTTCCTCTTCATGTAACTTGCAAGCAGGGCCACAACATCTACGCCTACTCTCCTGAGCACCTTGGTTTCATTTGATTTTATTTTGAAGTTGTGCTAGTGTAAGAGTGGGTCGATCAACCATAGGTTGATTTTCTTCCATAGGAGGTTGATCAACCACTTGCTCTTTTGTTTTATAAACTTGTTTTATTTTAGGTGGCATGATAGGGTTGCTATCATTGTCTCTTGGTCTTTTGGATGATGTAGGCGAAGTGTTTGTTGTTGGTTGTTTAGTTCTTGTTCAAGTTGAAGCATGGTTTTGTCTATGATAGGAGTTTTAGAGGTGGGAAGGGACATGTCAGAGAGAGACAATTTTGCTATTTTCTTAGCTTTAAATTTTTGATAGGCTATGAAAAAGAAGTCTTGTCAGTGTGTTATAGGCTCCATGGGCTCAAGCCAAAAGGCTTCTAAGGAAAAGTTTCCTTTGGAAGAAAAAGGATTAAAGCCACTATGGTGGATATTAAATATGTCATTTTCAAATGGAAACTTTAAAAATTTGTGGGAAACCAAAGGGACGACTTTCATTGAGCAGATCTATGGATGGCCTAGCCTCAAATGAAACTAGTTCGATTGTGGGATGATGGAGAATGTGACATCTAATATTTTTGGTCCTATTTGTAATGGAATGATGACCGATCCTATCGTAGGGAAAACAAAACCATTGTGTCTTGATCCATGCTTTCAGTTTGTCATAGTCATCTTGATAAAGGTCATGTAAGACTAAAAACTCTATGGTAATCATGTTTTCTCCACAGGCGGGATCTATTAATATCCCATTAGTGGGATTATAATAGATACAACTGGCTATGTAAAGAGGATGATTGAGAAGATTTTTGAGTATATCCTTAGAGGAGAAAGAAATATCAAGAGTGCTCTTAGGTTGGACTTTACAAGGGATAACGTCTATCACACCTACCATTTCATCCATAGGATTAATATGTGTAATATGTGGAAGAGGATCATGTTATTCATCATCTATATCAACATTCACACATCACTCTTTGCAGTTTTACTAGCTTTGACAAATGACATATTGTGTTAAGGCATTGGATCTGTGAAAAATTGCAAGTTTTGATTTAGAGGGGCAACGGACTTATTGCCTTGATCACTGACACCTGCAATGGATAGACAACCAAAATCAATGAGGTCTTGCATAAGATGTTTAAGACACTTACAATGTTTCATGTCATGTCCATTTTGGAAATGATAATGACAATAAGCATTTGATTTAAAGCTCAGGGGTAAAGGCTTAGTAGGGTCGGGTGTTTTGATGACAGGAAAAGTAATCATTTGCTGTTGTAAAAGTTGGTACATTGTGTTTAAAGGGTGTTAGGTAAAGGTGTGAATTGTATTTTCGAATCTCCATAACTAAAGGGAACTGTTGTTTTAACATCAACAACTTGGTTATTGACAATTGGAGTTGGTTGTTGAGGAGGGGGATTGAATTGCAAGAACCCTTTGTTTTATTTTCTAAAAGTTTGTGAATTGTTTTGGTGTGCAGGTTCGGATTTCTCACTATGGCTAGAAGTGGACCGAGTATCACGACTACTAACCAAATTCTAATAAGCACAAAGGGTAGTATACAAGTACATGAAGGAGGGAAATTTCATCATGGTCAAATTATCTTGAATCTTACTTTGCAAGTTTTCAATGAACATCTTTTGAAGATGTGGGTTAGGAACTTTGACATCAATTTGGGAATAAAGTGACTAATAGCGTGAGATAAAATCTATTATATTTTCTTCTTCATGTTGCTTGCATCTCATCAAATCAGCCAAGGTTTTCTTAGGAGCCATATGCACTTGGAAATTGTTTACAAATGCATCAACTAGTTCATTGAATGAATGAATTGAATTATTCGGTAAAGATGAAAACCATTCCAAGGCTGTCTTTTAAGGACCTAGGAAAAAGTTTTGCTAACAGTTTATTGTCAAGGACAAAATCACTACATAAAGTGATATAGGAATTGACACGATTAGAAGGATCTCAATTCCCTCAATATTTATCAAATCTAGGCACCTCTACACCTTGTGGCATCGGTGTTCGCAATATTTCCAAGGACAGTGGGCTAATTTTAACATAATATGTGGGTGTACCATTTTGATCATTTTGATTTTGATTTATGGTGGATATTTTCTTTTGCATGGATTAAACAATTTGGAAAAGTTGTGTGATGAGAGGATCAATACAGGTAGTATGAGGTGTAATTGAAAGTAGTGATGGAGTGTATGTAGTAGGGAAAGTGAATGAAATTCTTATAGGTGGTAGTATGGTAGAAGATAGAACATTCAATGCCAGATAGGAACTAGGGATGCTAGCAGGAATACCCAAGGAAGGAATCACGTTGCTAACTTGTTGCATTGTTGTGATCTGAGGAGTGGTATAGGTAGGTATTGAGGCTACTGTTGAAGGAGAAGGAATTTGAGTTCCTCCTTGGTTGGTCACATTGCTTGTTGGAATAGGAGCACTAGATGTTGAAGGAAGATGTTTTCCAAATATCTTAACTTATTTTTTCACAAGGTCAAGACATTCATCACTTTCAAGCATGCGGTGAATGTTTTCTATGGTTGGAATTGTAGTGGTGGAAATGTTTTCAAGTCTGACTTGGTGTTGCAAGTGTACTAGGTCCTCATGAATTTGAATTATCTTGTCTTGTGGGATACCATTAGTGTTATGTTCAACATGCATGTTGCATGAATGCAAGCAATTACGAAGGGTGTTGTCCATGCCTAATGCACTATTATCAATACTAGGAGTAGTAGCTCTAGATAACCCAAGATCCACAACAAGTGTGTTATTATGGGATGCCATGAGTCTTGAACTTCTTCTCACTAAGGTATTAGCAATAGGACACCAAACACTCATGCAAAGGCTTATAAAGGAAGGATGAATGTAAATGCAATGTAAACTAAGAGCAAAGAAATACTTATAATTAAAATTATGGAAAGCAACATAGAAATGTAGAAGTTCAACACTTAGAAATTTAGAAAATTAACTATAGATGACAGAGAATGCAATGCATAATATGCAACTGGAATAATTCACCTAGGGTGGTGAATGAGTCTAGAGAGTGATTTTTTAGAAATTTTAAATTGAACTTTGTGCTTTTTATGTTTGCTAATAAAGATACAATATGAATATGCAAAAAGTTAGTATTTTTCAATGATTGTAAATGCAATAATGCAAGCTATATGAGCTTTTTCACTAATGCAAATTTGAAAACACTAGAATCCAAAACAATGCAAAATATGATGCAGTGTTGATGCAAGCTATTCCTTGGATGTGAATTCACTTGAAATCAAAAATAAAATGTTTTCATGTTAGGTTCACCAAAATATGGACAAAGATTTTGGAAATACAAGGCTCTGTAACATTTCTAGGGTTTTTCACCCTAAAGGAGAGAGGTATACCAAAATTGCAATGTCCCCACTCAAGATTAATGAAAATATTACTAAAATATGTCTAAATGTAATGTCATGAATGCAATAAACTAATGAAATAGATCAATTATTGAATGAAAACTAAAGAAATGCAAGTTTTTTGAAAACATACTGTTGTATGCAAAATGATCTAGAAATGTAAGCAAACAATAACAAAAAATAGTAAAATATAAGAGGTGCACCTGGAGGATGGAAAGTGATGAAATGAAGGTCTGGAATCCTACACGAATCACTAGAAAATGCCACTAGGACTCATTCTCCAAGCTGGGCAAATTAGTCTTGTTTCAGGTAAAATCCGTTGAAACAAGTTTCAGGGAACTAGGTGCTCAAAACTTCAGAAAACACTTTTTCAAGCCTAGCTATGGGACTCATTCACCATAGATTATGAATTAATCCACCTTTATATTTTTGGAAATCCAAAATTCAAATCTATAGCTCATGGTCTACACTTCTCTTTTTGATAGGTTTCTAGATCCGAATCTAGAAAATCTGACCTATAGGTGTTCTCCAAGCTTTAATTAGGGATTTGACCACTTTGAATGACTTTGAAAAATTAATGAAGACTTTTCTACCTTTTCTCTTTGATAAATCTACACATAAGATTTGCAAAACACATGTAAAGAGGGGAAAAAGTATTAAGGGTTAGAGAATAGGGGTTTGCCTTGGTCAAACCTTGGTTTGGTAATTAAACCCTTGAAAATGAAATGAAGTGAAAAGAGAATGATGAATGAAAAACATGCAATGCTACAACTCACCAAACCCTTGAAGTGGAAATATGAAGATATGTAGATGATAGCTCCAATGTACTTGAAAATGCTTGATTGAATGATTACTTGAGTGCTTGAATGATTATAAATGATTGCTTGAATGAATTGGGGGTTGAAAATGAATATAAAATCTCATATTTATACACAATTATGCCCTAATTCCTGAAAAATACATCACAGGTTGACCTTAGATCTTAGGAAATAAAAAACCCGCAAGTAATTTGATTTTTTTTTGTGCCAAGAGGGAACCATTCGCCCCTAGTGAAGAATGGATCCCACTCAAGGAATTTAAGTGGGTGTCGGGAATTATGTTCTTAAATGATGTTTATTGGGTTTATATTTAAAAATACACTTAAGTAAGGCCTGTAGTCATGAAATGGGGCCAAATAAGGCATAAGAAAGGTATAATTATTGATGAAAAGCCTAAAAAAGTGTGAACGTTTGTTACAACACTTTACAACACTTTGAAATAAGACTTGGTAAGTGATAAAAAGAGGTTATTTAAGTGAATTATAATAATAAGATCCTAGAAAAGTGTGAAAATGTGTTACAACACTTCACAACACATTTACAAGGAATCATAGAATTCTTAATGATTCACGAGGACTCAAAACCTAATGTGAATGTGTTGATCACATTACAACATTAAATCAAGGAAAAATCAAGCCAAAAAAATAAGGAGGGCCTAAACAAGAGGAAACAGTAGAAGGGTTACTTTTTATGTGTCCACATATTCTAACACAATCAAACTAATAAGACCACATAAAATATAAACATATAGGGAATAAATGATTAAAGTATTCAATTGGATGATTTTTGAAGGTTGAACCTAGTACTTCCTTCATAGGTCACTTTATGTTTTCTTGTATTGTGGTGGACATAGATATCTCCAAGGCTCTTCATAGGGGTATTGTTTTGATGGTTGGGGATAGGTCTTGGAGTCAATTGATAGATTATGAGGTCTCCCCTTCAGATGTGAGGATGCTTTGTCATTGTCCACTTGGATTTAGATTTTTTGACCTCTTAGTGCAAGGGAAAGACTGTGGTGGAGGAACCCCCACAATGTTCACTTGACTATTGTTATGTTTGATTCTTTAGTTGATGGTTTGTCTTAGTATGATGGGTCTTCTTTTCCTATTCCCCTTGTGGTGAGTCATGCTCAAGAATATTTCTCATGTGGTTGGCATGACTCTAGTGAGTCATAATTTTATAGATCCTTCAACTTCCATTGGTGAATCCTACCCAACATTATATCTTGTTGCTTAGCTTCATAGTTTCATATTTATTGTTATTCCCTCAACTTTGATGTGGCATTCATTAGATCTTGAGTCATTTATCTCTTAATTGGAATCTATTGCTAGATGTTCCTTTGCATTGTGCCAATAGATGAGTCCTTTGAGAGGGCATCCTCCCCTTCTCCTAGGTTTGAGAAATCAAAAGATAGATTCCTTGAACGATTGCTTAAAATAAGAAAGGTCTTGTAAAAAATGTTCTAATCACATGCCAAAGTTAAGGGTGTGAGGTTAAGCAAGGTAGGGTTTAGTAGTGTTTAGGCTGGATCATTGGGTATTATTTTAGGTTTAACAAGTTGGTTGTAGTTGTGTTAGATCCTTGGGTATTATCTGAGAACATGGTTTTTTGCTACCCAATGCTCCTAGTTTGGCTCCACCATGAATTGAATCAAGGTGTTCACTACAAAAAATATATTTGGTTTGGTTTTGACCAAATACATCAAGGAATATATCAACTAAATATACAACATAGGATCAATCACTTCCAAATATGAAAATATTACACACTTTAGACTAGTGATCATAGTGTGTCCATAGGTTTGCAATATTCCATCCAAAATCACTTCAAGCTCTCAACTACATGCTTACCCTACCCAAGGAAAATCTCTCTTGGTCACTACCAAACCTCTAATCCCAAAAATTAATGCATCAGATTGATGTTCATCTCAAACTCAACAGATAAATTTTCCTTGCATCCTATAATGAGATGCTCTACACTTGAAATGAACAAAGCATCTATGCACATTGTGAAAATACACAAATAAACCCCAACAACTTTGTAATAAATTTTAGAATCTATTTCACTTTTATTGATGCCCATACTTAATGAATATTCATCAATTCTTGAATACCATGCATGGGTTCTTGTTTGAGTTCATACAAGTCTTTCCTATCTTCCAAGTTATCTTTTACATGAGATAATAATGCTATTCTTTGAAGATTAGATTTTATACATGGGGAGCAGGTGGATTACATAAGAGAGTATCAAAATAGTCAAAACTATTTTTTAAGTCTTTTGATTGCCATGTAGTTAGAGATTTTTTGTGTGTGCACTTATCTTAGTGTATTATGTGTTGGGAAGGTAAGAAAACTCCAATAGATATCATAAATAATAGTAAAGGAAACCTAGAGGTTTCTTATTTTGTGAATAAGAGTTGGAAGAGAAATGTAAATAATTGATATTGCCAAGGGAATAAGCAATAGGAATTAGAAATTTCAGGAATGAGAAAAGAAACTAGAACAAAAGGGGAGAATTTTTTTTGGTAAGTTATGGCCATATATGGTAGCATTTGACCTTTTATAGTAGTGACCCATAAATTGTGGCAACATCTTAGGAGTTGCAATGGCATCCTAGGACACATAGAAGCAAAACTTGAAAAAAATGACAATATTTAAAACATGTTTATAAATAAAACATTTTGATGTTTTGGTTTATGATTTTGAATGGATGATTGAAATAAATTGCACTTTTTGTGATTACAAAGGGTTAGAAAGACCCCATAATTTGGTCCTTTAGACCTTTCAAATATATGATCTCAAACCTATCATGACCAATCATATACATGCAATTGGGATATATTGGGTGTTCAAATCACCATATATACCATATAGCATGTGTATGTTGATGGCATTGGTGTGGAGGTTGGACCCAAACACTTTAATATTCATATTATCTATTGGATAAATCACTATCACACTAGAGGACACATGGTGGATAGTGTCTTTCAATGTGAGGTAAGAAGGTCATGTGAGATATGGAAATACCTCTAGAGACATTTAATAGGGATACACCCATTATTTAGGCATACAATGAGAGTAACTTAGGGCACATATCGTTTTGATAACTAGTTCACACACTAGTATCTATTCCTTAGATACGATAGAGACTAATAAATTTTATAGCAATGATAGTGATGATTGATGGTTAAGAAAAGTCAATGCATGGAGGATTGTTACACTACATATAGGGTATGGATGCACTCAAGTGGTGTATTGTTGGCGTAGGCACATTATAGCACACTTTTATCATGACTTGTGAAGGTTTATTTGGGGAGAGAGACAAAATGTGATGACTTATACACTAATTTAGGTGTGGGCCTTTGAACAAAAATGAAATACATGATTAATTAGTATTCTATTAGGGATATATGTAGATTTACATGTCCATGCATGGGGTATGAATAGGTGATTATGGTAGACAAGGACCTTGTTTCATTGGAGATAGATATTTGATAGATTGGCAAAGGACTAGATTATTTGGAGACTATTTAGGAAAATACCCAAGTGGAATAAAGATGACCTTATGTTGAGATGGATTTAGAGGACCCGATAGTACAAAGGTAGGGTTAAGATTGTTAGAGATGTTCTTTTATGAGTGATTCATTATTTCATGAGTATATGTGATGAGCCATGTTCTATCTATCGATGAGTAGAGATAAGTTCTTATAGAAAGGGTGAGATCAAGTTGCCAAGGTATCATGAGTAGGCCTTGAATGATGAGGATGAACATGAGAAGCTATGGTCATTGTGGAGACAACAATGTGGGGGTAATCCTAACATATGTGAACTAGTAAAGTGCCACAATTGTTAGAGTATGAAGAAGTTAACTGTATTCGCTGTACTATTTGAATTTTTCTAAGGGTTTTTGGTAGGTTGAGATCAATGGAC
Organism: Sequoia sempervirens; assembly: GCA_007258455.2. Taxonomy (NCBI): domain Eukaryota; kingdom Viridiplantae; phylum Streptophyta; class Pinopsida; order Cupressales; family Cupressaceae; genus Sequoia; species Sequoia sempervirens. The sequence continues at coordinate 51,370,961 of VDFB02000363.1, read as the reverse complement.
CTAGTGGTGGGGAGCCCAACTAGAGTTCCCCTAACTCCTCATAAACTTGGTTTTGGCCTTGATGTGGGGGAAAAAAATTATTTTTTTGATATGGAAGATATTTTTTCTTATGTGGAAAAAATTCTTGGCTCAAGATATCCTCTTTATATCTTTTACTATGATCCCATGGTGTCTATATTGGATGAGGGTCTTATTGATATGCTAGAAAACCTTCTTAATGAAATGCTAGCACAAATGGAATTTTTTTTGATTGGTAATTTTCTTTCCTGTAGGAAAAATGTGGATAAGTTAGGAAATGTGCTTTGATGTTTTGGAAGCTAAAAGATAGTGCAACCATTAGTTCTATAGTGGATGGCTTGCTTCTATTTCAATTTGTGAGAAAGGAAGATTTGGTTAAATTTCTAAAAGAGGGCCCTAAGGATTTTGATTAAAAAAAAATCTCCTTATGCAAATGGAAATTGGTATTTGACACAATGAAGGATCTTGGTTATGTTGCCCCTACTTGGGTTCGTTTAGCAAGGTTACCTTTGGAATTCTAGAATTATAAAATGTTCCAAAGCATTTCTAATTCCTTTGGTCACTTGTTGGTGATTGATAAGGTTACCCTCTACAAAACTAGTTTGGTTATTACTAGAATGCGTGTCAATGTTGCAACAAACACAACCCTCCCCACTAATATTACCCTAAAATCAAGAATTGGTAATTGGGCGCAATCAATTATCTATGAAAATGCTAGGATATTTTGTTAGAAGTGCAATCAATTTGGAAATTCTAGTAATAGATGCAAAAAAATAGAAAAACTAAAAATAAAGGCCACAACTACTCCCTCGTTGGCTCTAGCTAAGGAACAAGATAAGGAAATTCCTTAAGGTGATTTTCAATGTAATTTAGATGTCCCTCCTTGTTCTTCTGGGTAGTTAAATGTGAAGGGAGATTATGATCTCCATACCTCTCATCTTGAAGTATCTCCATTCTTGGAACAAAAAGAGGTCTTCAAGGAACAATATCTCTCAGAGGTTCCTATTAAGTTTAATGAACAAAAAACTCTAGATGTACCTCTAAGTGTGTCCCTTGAAGAAAAAAATGTAAAGGAGATAAATCTTCAGTGGTGGATCATAAGTTGGAGAAAGGGGAAGTGGTGGTGGAAGCAAAGAATGAGCAGGTAAAAATAAATATTCATAAATAGTTGACAAAGGATAGCCTTCGACTAGTTTAAGAAGTTGTGGGTACATAAATGAATGAAAATAGTCATAGTAAGATTACACAAAAGTTTGAAGGTGAGGGAGGCAATAATAGCTTTGGTGTTGATTATCTGCCTTCTCCTTCTAGTATAACCCTTGATTTGACCCTAGAGGAGGAATGACCCCAATTAATGGAAAGAAGAAAAGGAAGAAAAAACCAGATTTGGGGGAGATCTTAAACAAGAAGGCCTTCCCAAAGAGAAATATGATCTAGAGAAGCAATTAGAGAAGTTGATTTTGGAAAAAAATGGACCCTTGAAAATATTTTAGGGTCTAAAACCTAGAAGAAATGCGTGATGTACTCTATAAAGGGGATGTTCCCCTTTATTTTCCCCATTTAGGGCTCTTAACTCAGGTTTGTTGTTTTATTTATTTTTTAATGAATATCATCTCTTGCAGTATTAGGGGGCTTAATATACCATATAAATAATATTTCATCAAAAGCTATATTCTAGAGTATAAAGTGGATATTATGCTCATTCAAGAAGTGAAAATGTATGAACTTGTCTTCTCTTAGATTATTAAGAATAATTGGCCCTTTGTTGGTTTTTGTGTTACCCCTATTGAAGGGGATTTGGGGGGTGTGTCTACTCTTTGGAACTCAAGAAGAATGAAGGGAAGGAAATTGGATCAGTGCAAGAATATCCTTTTTGTTTCTTTTTCTTTTTACCTCTCTAAATATATGCAATGGAATATCATAAATGTTTATGCTCCAAATTCAAAGCCTTCTAGAAAATAGTTGTTGGAAACTCTTTCTTCTATTAACGAAAAATTTAAAGAGACTATTTGATGTAGAGTAGGGTGATGTAGGATTTAACAAATCAAACCAATTATGTCTTCAAGTTTGCAAACCCCTTTAAGGGATGGTTTCTTCACAAACTATCCTACTAGCTAGTAGGTGTCCACCGAACCTTTTCTTTGTATATCTTTTAGAGAAGGTTTGAAAAGGACAAGGACCTCACACTTTCAATCACCCATTTTCCTATTCTTCAACATATCAAATTAGTTCCTCATGTTGTTTGGGAACAATCTCTCCAAAACTGGCCCGCAACATTGGAACTAAGCCTAAATAGGCCACTTTTACTAAGGAAGTATGCTCCAATCAACTTGTAAACTCCTAAAATATTATCCAACAAAATCCTTAGGTCACATAGGGATAAAATCAACAATTTTTTTCACCAAATCTTCCTAAAAACCTATTGTCCTATCAAATCTCTATATAACCTAGCCTAACACATAGAGATGTTAGGCTAGTGATCGAGAAAAACTGGTGCAAACACCTTCACCCTTCCATAAAACTACAAAAAACATCAAAAAAACTCCTAGAAGGTCCATTCTACAAAGTTTTAGAATTTTCCTATGGTGGAATGGCCTAGTTTTTCATGATTTGTCACTCAAAACCCTAGAAACCCTACTTTTTAGAGCAACCTATAGAAAAATAACTTGATCTCCCTCAAATATAGATGAAGAGCAACAAAATTGGATTCAAATGGAAGTAGACACGATGCTATAACAATTAAAATTAGTGTTATATGTTAATGTTTCTATACGAAACCGTACTAAGTGTAGGAACTTCTGAAAACACAAAATTTGCACCCAAAAACAAAGTAAAGCTTGCTTATTCACTATAAAAACCTTCAACAACCCTCCTCGAATGTTTTGGGAGGCTTATATACATGTTACCTTCAAATTCCAATGGTCCCCAAGTTTTTTTTGAAAGGGTGACCATTCACATTCCCATACAAGCAAAATTTGACAAAGTTGCCATTGCAACTTTTACATCTTTTACATTATTGTTGACAACGTAAAAAAAAAAAAAAACCTACAAGACCCTACGTGACCTTATTTACATTGAAATTGATCTGAATCACTAAGCACCACACAAGAACAAAAAAACCAAAACATGGCTCACTAAGCATCACCTAGCCCATTTAGCAAGGTGCTCCTGCACCATACAACTAGGGTGGAAAAGATTTCATCCTCTTGATGAAATGAGCTCATGAACATAGACTCCATGTTACTTTATATCCTCCTCTAACATCCATGTAGAATCTTCATTTGTTAGGCCATGCCATTTGACCAAGTATTTATTGTACACTTTATGTATATTCCTCTTGATCTCCCTTGTATCTAATATGCTCTCAAGCTTCATTGGTTGGATAGGCGGTAGGGATTTAACCCACTCATAATCTTCAACTTCTACTACACCTACATTTCCACTTGCATCCATAGCACCCTTAAAAGGATAAAGATCAACAACATTAAATATAGGTGAGATAGCAACTCTAGGAGGGATTTCTATCTCATAAGTATTTTGTCCAAACTTATGGACCACCTTGCAAGGTCCAATCTTCTTCATCAGTAGCTTGGTATATTTTCCTTTAGGAAGCCTCTCTTTTCTGAGATGTGCAAGTAACATGTCCCCAACCTTGAACTAAACATCCTTCCTTTTCAAATCTTCCTTATATTTCTCCACACTCTTCTTCAGATTCTCCTTGACTTGCTCATGTATGTCCTTCATAGCTATGGAAAATTCCTCCCCTTGCACACTCCTTTTCTCCATATCTTTTAGATCTCTGAGTTCATGTATCCATCTTGGACTCATGCTATATACTACTTCAAATGGACTTATTCCTATGCTTTGGTTAATGGAATCATTATATGCATATTTTTCTCGAGGAAGTATGAGATCCCATGATTGACCATGTTCTTTAGTAAGACATCTTAACAAATTCCCAAGTGACCTATTTACAACCTCAGTTTTCCCATTCATTTGTGGATGATAGGCTGAATTGAAGGTCAAATTTTCTCCCATATTTCTCCACAAGGTCCTCCAAAAGTGACTATGAACTTGGAATCTCTATCAGACACAATGGTCAAAGGAAGCCCATGAATCCTTACAATCTCCTTGAAAATAAACTATCTATGTGAGATGCATCATTTGTTCTCCTGCAAGCAACGAAATGGGCCATCTTGCTAAATCTATCAACAACAACATAAATATTGTCATACCCTCTTTGTGTCTTAGGTAGACCCAAAAAAAATTCCATGCTAATTGACTCCAATGGGTGGTTAGGCATAGGCAAGGGATGGTAGAGTTTTGCATTAGAACTTGATCCTTTGGCTCTTTGACATATTCCACAACTCTCTACAAAATTCTTAACATCCACATGCATCCTTGCCCAATAATAGAACCTCTTAACCTTCTCTAAAGTTTTATCAAACCCAAAATGTCCACTCAAACTACCACAATTCTTCTCCCTTATCAAATTTTCCCTCATAGAGCATTTTGGCACACAAACTAAGCCCATTTAAATAGAAAACCATCTTGTAACACAAAAATAGAATGCCCACTATGAAAAGCATCTTGAGACTGATTGCAAACAAAAAATGCATCTTTTAAATCATCATCATTATACATACCTTTTAGTACATCTATCCCCACACTTTGGAGTTGTATCTCTTTCACCATCATAGATCTCTTGCTTAGGGAATCTGCAACCTTATTTTCTTGTCCCTTCTTGTGATTTATTGTAAAGGTGTAGGCCTGCAAATACTCCATCCATTTAATGTGCCTATAGCTTAACTTGTCTTGACTGTTCAAAAAGCTCAAAGCATGATTATCTATGAAGACAATGAATTCCTTTTGCAAGAGGTAGTGCCTCCATTTCTTGAGTGACTATACCATTGCATAGAGCTCAAGGTCATATGATGAGTACTTCCTTTTGGAATCATTAAGTTTCTCACCGAGGAATGCCACCAGTTTCCCTTCTTGTCTCAAAACAACACCTATGATAGACTTGCTTACATCACATTCCACTGTGAACAACTTGCTAAAGTTAGGGAGTGTGAGAATAGGTTGTTGAGCCACTCTAATCTTTAGGTGTTCAAAAATTTTATCTACCTCAACAATCCATTAAAACTTATTCCTCATCTCTCCCTTGATAATATCAATAATTGGCGCACAATTGGGGCTAAAGTTTTTGATGAAATTTCTATAGAAACTAGCCAACCGATGGAAGCTCTTGACTTCTCCAACTGATGTAGATATTGGCCAACTGAGTATGGCTTCTACCTTTGTGGGATCCATCTTTAGTGTCCCCTTTGAAGTCATAAATCCAAGGTAAACAAGCTCCTTCTTCATATATTCACATTTCTTTAGATTGATCATCAATTTCCCCTCATTTGATCTATTCAATACCTTATGTAGGTGCTCCAAATGGTCCTCCTTTGTCTTACTGTACACAAGGATGTCATCCAAGTATACCACCAAATTTTTTCATATGAAATGCTTTAGAACCTCATTCATCAGCCTCATGAATATACTTGGGGCATTTGATAACCCAAATGGCATCACTAGCCATTCATATAAACCTTCATTGGTCTTAAAGGCGATCTTCCACTCATCTCCTACCCTTATTATGATCTCATGGTATCCACTTTTCAAATCAATCTTTGAGAAATACCTTGCACCTAATAAACTGTCCATCAAATCCTCCATCCAGGGTATAGGAAATCTATATATGATTGTGATTTTATTAATGGCTATTGAATCAGTACAAAGCCTCCAATCTCCACCTTTTTTAGGTGCCAATATAGTAGGCACAACACAAGGGCTCAAGCTCTCCCTTATTAACCATTTTTCCAACAAATCTTGAACTTGAATTTTGATCTCCTCATTTTTCTTAGGTGTCATCTTGTATGTTGGTTTGTTAGGCATACTTGCACCCAGTATGAGATCAATGTGATGACTAATATCCCTGATGGGAGGCAAAGAACTTGGCAGCTCTTTCACTCCTATATGTTCATACTTGTACAATAAGACCTACACCTCCTTAGGTATCTCTTCTTTATCTACTACTATTGCATTTGAAATAGGTTTACCAACAATGGCATAACCAATGTCTTCCTCATTCAAACTCTTCAAAAAAAATTTCTCCTTGACAATCATCACACTTTATCCTTCATGAAAAACACCATCATCTTCTTGCAAAGGTGTGAGAGTTTATGACACTCCATCCTTTTCAATGACATAAATATTCTTCCCCCCATCATGTTTGTCCTTCCTATCAAATTTACAAGGCCTTCCAATGAGTAGGTGACATACATCCATAGGAACAACATCACATAATTTTTTTTCTCTTTGTAGGCACTGATGTTAAACTCCACCCAAACCTATTCATTTACAAGCACTTGCTACCCCTTATTGAGCCATGAAATATTTTAGGGTGTTGGCTGAGGATTTATTTTCATTTTCAGGTTTTCAACAATCTCTAATGACACTATATTATTAGTTGAACTAGAATCAACTACCACTTTGCATAACTTTCCCTGTGGGTGCAAGTTGTCCTAAGTATTGCCTTTCTTTGTGGGGTTTCTTCAATGGTTGGAACCTTGATTAGTGTCCTCCTTATCATTAAGAACTCTCCTACCTCAAGAGCAACATGTAGGAAAGGTGAATTAAAACTTTCTTGATCCTCATGCACTAGTTGAGTTATCCTCTCACCTCCATGAGAACTTGTACCTTGTTTATCTGGGAACTTCCATGCAGGATTTCTGAATTGGTTGCAATTGTAGCACCTTCCAGAGAAGTTATTAGACCCTCTACCTTGTCCATTGAACCTGCCTCTACCACTTGGCTTTCTACCTCTGAAGTTGCCCCTTGATTTACTACTTGATTCCTGTTTTCCACTTTGTTCTCCTTGTTTTCTTTGTGATAATCCTCTACCACTAAAAGTTCCTCTGCCTCTAAATTTTTTTCCTTTGCCTCTTTATTTTTCTTCTTCCCCCCTTATCTTTTCCTCTACTTTAGTGGCCATTTGAAATCACTCCTCTTCTGTCCTAGGAGTAGTGAGGATTATCTCATCTTAAATATTGGACCTCATACTGTTCAAATACCTTGCTACTTTCTCCTTTTCATTCTCCATGTGTCCAAACCTTATGATAAGCTTGTCCAACTCCTCATTATATGCTGCCACATCCAATTCTTTTTTTTTTAAATTCTACAACCTTCTAAACACTTGATTCTCATAATCTATAGGCAAGAACTGACCTTTCACCTTCACCACCATCCTATCCCATGTATTAATCTTGAGCTTACCTTTCTTTGTTATCTCCTCTTGGGTGTAGTTCCACCATGCCAATGATGGTCCCTTCAACTTGGTTTTAGAAAACTTGACCTTCTTATCCTCAGGAACCTCCTTGTAGTCAAAATAATTATCCAAGGCATCAATCCATTCAATCACATCTTCACCATCCATTTTTCCACCATACATAGGTAGCTCCATCTTCACTTCCCAAGCCTCTCCTCTTGTAGCCTAAGCACTTGCAGAAGCTTCCTTTCTTCAGGATCCAACTCACCTTGTGGTCCTTTTGGAGGGTTCTCTTTCTCTCCCTCTTCCTCATCTTCAGGGTCACTCACATACAATGTGTCCTTACCTCTTCTTTCTCTGGTTTCCAATACTTCCATCCTAGCTAACATAACTTCTTGAGACTCTCTTAGGGCTCTTATCTCCCTAGCAACAACTGAACCACCTTTTGGATGCATCATGAATTCTTTACCTTGCAATTTCTCTTCTTCAAACTCAAATCTTCTTTCCAAATGATCTAAAGCCTAAGATATGATACCACCTAATGTAGAGTAGGGTGAGGTAGGCTTTAAAAAATCAAACCAATTAGGTCTTCAAGTCTACAAACCCATTTAAGGGACAATTTCTTCACAAACTGTCCTACTTGCTAGTAGATGTCCACCAAACCTTTTCTTTGTATATCTTTTAGAAAAGGTATGAAAAGGACAAGACCATCACACTTTTAATCACCCAATTTCATGTTCTTCAACATATCAAACTGGTTCCTCATGTTGTTTTGGAACAAGCTCTCCAAAACTGGCCTACAATGATGGAACTAGGCTTAACTAGGACATTTTTACCAAGTATGCTCCAATCAACTTGTAAATTCCTAAACTCTTCTCCAACAGACTCCTTAGGTCATGTAGGGACAAAATCAACATTTTTTTCACCAAATCTTCCTAAAAATCTATTGTCCTATCAAATCTCTATATAACCTAGCCTAACACAGAGATATTAGGCTAGGGATCGAGAAAAAATGGTGCAAATGCCTTCACCCTTCCCCAAAACTACCAAAAACATAAGAAAAGCCCTAGAAGGTTCATTCCACCAAGTTTTAAAATTTTCCTATGATGGAATGACCTAGTTTTTCATGATTTTCACTCAAAACCCTACAAACCCTTCTTTTTAGAGTAACTTATAGAAAAATAACTTGATCTCCCTCAAATCTAGATGAAAAGAAAAAAAATTGGATTCAAATGGAAGTAGACATGATTCTATTACAATTCACATTAGTTTCAAATGTTAATGCTATTGTATGAAACCTCTTTGAGTGTAGGAACTTCTAAAAACACAAAATTTGCACCAAAAAATAGAGTAAAGCTTGCTTATTCACCAGAAAAACCTTCAACAACCCTCCTCGAATGTTTTGGAGGCTTATAAACATGTTCCCTTCAAATTCCAATGGTCCCCAACTATTTTTTGAAAGGGTGACCATTCACATTCCCATACAAGAAAAATTTGACAAAGTTGCCATTGCAACTTTTACATCTTTTACATCTTTTACATCATTGTTGACAACATTTTAAAAAAAAAAACCTACAAGACCATACATGACCTTATTTACATTGAAATTGGTCCGATTAGACCTTATTTGCATCACACAATAAAAAAAAACCCAAAACATGATGATGCAGAGCTAGGAGGATTCAACAACACATCTCACAAACCTTCAATAATAATCCAAAACAATCTTTGTATAACACATGCTATTAGTCATTCTATATCACATTGGAAACATAACTATGGCAGCCCACAATTTATTGCCATGAACAATCATTAATAACTTCTAAAAAACAAATAATTAATCCAATCTCTCTGGTGATATTGAATAAAACATAGTTATAGACGTTTCCTCAAATTATTATGAAGATCCAACGGTGGAAACAAAAGTTATTGTATTTTTCCCAAAACTGCAAACCCTAGGTAGGGTTCAAACATGCTCTCACAAAAATGGTCGTAACTAATTCAAATCTTAATGAAATTTGATGAGACTTGAATAAAATGAAATTAGATTCAAATGGAAACAAAATCTAATTGGTTTCAGATCCAAAATATATACTTTACATTCCGTACCATCACACTTTTCAAACTGTAAATTCTGCACAATATTGTTAGAATAGGCACTCTCACCAAAATAATCATATCTTCCACAAAACTCAATAAAATTTAATGAGACAAAAAGAATTGGAAACTAGAAATAGATATATTTCCATAAATATATGATACTCTATTATTTGAGTCCATACCAGGCCATACAAATCACAACTTCAGTCTGGAAACAATGTGAAAATCAGAAAATGCACAAAATTTGAGGTTTCCATTCATCAATCTACAAAAAAATGATGTCTCCAACCCCAAATTCGAGTTTTGGAGGGTGTATTTATACATTTACAACCAAAACCAACTATTTTCAACCACTGTTTGATTAGTTTATTGACAAAACACCTTAATGACACTTTTTGACAAGTTGCTTGACAACTTTCTTGAGCAACTTTCACATTTTTTTACAATATGGACAAACTTTAAACATTATTTGACAAATGACTTAAAATATGACTTCCTAAGACTCAAACATCTCTAAAAGAGTTTTTTAAACTTATTATAATACTCAATACACAAAATAGAGAAACTATTTTCAAATGGCCTCATGGATGCAAGAAATCAAGTAGGTGCTCCTGCACCACATGACTCACTAAGCATTGCTTAGCCCATTTACCAAGGTGCTCCTGCACCACTATTTGATGTTGGGAGGATATTTCAACATTGTTTTGTACCCTTCTAAAAAAATTAGGAGGTTTGGAGGACTACTCAGACAACATGGTTGACTTAGTTGACTTCCCATCAAATACAAGCCTTATGTATGTTGAGATTCAAGGATCCTCCTTTACTTGGTGAAATCCAAGACATGGGTATAATTTAATTATGTGGAATTGAATAGATTTATAATCTCTAATGGTTGGAACATTTTTCCTAGCTTAAATATTCAATCTCTTCTTGTTGTAACATGAAATTGCACCTTGATAAACAAAGGTTCAACATTCCAATGGAACAATGGAAATAATATTAAAGTGTGGGACCATATAGTTGAGGTTAGATCTCTGGAGAAATCCAACCTCCTTTTCTAAACTAGGTGTAGATATGTTGGTCCAACCTAGCATATTAAATCCTAATAGTTATCCTATTTTACTAACTCACAGAGGAAAATGGAGAGAAATAATTGCAAAATAGGGGAAGGGGAGGTGATACACCAAGATAAAAAGTGTTTATTCCTACATAATAACATAATACATTGATGAGAAAAATGGGTGACTTACATAGTTCTCTATTCAACTAATTTACAAGAGTGCATATGGAGTTAGGGTTTGAAAAAATGAGGGAAGGAAAGGAAAGGTTCACAATCATCACATGCAAATATAGTTAACACATCATATTGACATAGACAATCATAAAATGATATTCAAATGTGAAGGTAAGAGAGGTATACACAACATATCCAAAAGAGAGATGTAAAATGGTGGTTCTTAATAATACGAGGGCATGAGCCTATTTGTAGTTGTAGAGTGCATAGAACTGAAGAGCTTTCTAGAGAAACCAAGGAAGAACACATGAAGAATACTTTACAATGAGCAAAAAAGTGCCCTATTTACAAGAGAGAAACTGAAATATTCCTAGGAATAGTTTCCAGCACTCTTCTTACTTCCACCATACCTTCACATTAATGAACCTTGGGTATGCATGTTGAAGGATGAAGATCACTCATGAAATCCATAACAAAGCATGACAAGTGATGGTTGTCTAACAAAAAGGAGTCAAAAAAACATAATGAAGCATGGGATTCACAATCCTTTCCCAAAATCCACACTCAAAGAATTAAATTCCCTATTTGTAGCCTTAGAAGCTAAGATTGGATGTTTGAGGAGAGTCACTAGGCATTAATGGCATTTATGGCATGAAAAACATGACTTCTAGGGTATTGCCAAAGTTTTGCGCTCAAATCAATCATTGAATTAAAAATTAAATGGCTTGTAACCCTAAAAGGTAATCTCCATCGGATATTGGACATCAAGCTTACAAGGAAATATATGTCGAAAATCCGAAGAGAAGAACATACACAATCTAGAAACCCTAAATAGAAAAACCCTTGTTAGACATTGAGAGTCGAAACTATTACATACCACATTATGAAGAAGATGGAATGAAGAACATGGAAACCATGATCCTTGATAGACATCTTTTGTGAGACATTGAACATCAGATCCACCAGATGCTAGAAGAAGGGAAGGAAGAAAGAAAAAACTAAAAGGTTTGCAAAAAGATGAAAGAGTGCAGAGGAAAGGAAGATGTCAGGGATTAGGGAGGAAGCTTAATTCTTAAAATAAAGTGAAAGGTAAGAGGGAGACCTAATCATCAAAGGTTGAATAAATGACATCAAGAATTGGAGATCATAAGGAAGGTTTATGTCTTATCATAAGAATAAGACAAAAGATAGAATAAAGTTCCAATCACCAAAGAATGAAGGTGTGTCATTAATGATTGGGGATTGAAAGAAGAATTATGTATTATCACAAAGATAAGAAAAAAGATAGAGGGATGACCCAATTCCATAAATATGAAAGTAAGACATCGAGGATCAAAGATCAAAATAAAGACATATGGCTTAGAAAGGAAATAGATAAAGGTGAAGGGTTAAGGCTAATAATTGAAACCCAAAATATTTATACTTGGGAAACTGATGGAAAGAAGGGGTTAAAGAGGTAGGAACTTGGGAGCAATATAGATGGTATGCGAGTACATAGACAACCTAAAACCTGAAAGTCTAAAAAGGATAACATAACCATTTTTGGGTTTCCTAAGGCATAGTTCATGCAATATGAACCATATAAGATCTCTTAGATCAACTTTTACTGATGGGTCATATAAGGCGGCATGAAATGTCCACATTTGGTGACCTCTGTAAGATGATTACCTGCTAATCATAGAATCTAGAGGCCTTATCAGTCCATTGGGCACAAAGTTAAAAAGGGGAAATTGTAACAATGGTCCCTCCTGAGAATCAAAAACATGTGTAGACTACACTTGGAGGAAAGAAAAATAAATTTAGGAGCATACATTCCCTTAAGGAGAATGTAGGGTGTTTAGCAAAACTTCTAGAGAATAAACAAACAAGCTAATATATACATGACTAATCAAAACCACAACTAAAAAACTCTACCTTTGTCAAATAAAAACCTTCTGAAAAGAGCTGATCTTCCTCATACCATAGTTGCATTCTTCACCTAGCTACAACCATTGAAAACCTTTGACAATGGTGCCTTAGGTGAATATACAATAGTAGGGGTGAACCTTTCTAAAAATAGGTCAAGATCTAGGATCAATTTGTGTGTAGAGGAAAATAATTCTCCTCACACAAGGGTAAGCCATTTCCATAACTATTGAACTCCTCATGACATGAAATGAAACAAGATGAGAAAGTTTTCAACTAACATTGTAATGCAAAATATGCCAAGCCAAGTTTTTTGATCTACATGGGGAGGCTCCTCCTCATGTACTTCAGATGAAAATATTTGATGCTCCAACATACTATCAATTTTAACAGTGAGAGTATTACTCTCTTGTCAAATGAATTGTTTCTCAACGATTTATTTTTCAATATGTTGGTCCCATGTGTAATATTCTAATTGAGGAACATTATCACCAATGCAAAATGTCACATATTCATCTTGAATAAAAAACTCATATTCAACATTATCACATTTAGGGATAGTAGAGAACTAGCATGCACCATGATTACATGCATTGATGTACATCTCATCAATACATACCTCATTCTTGTGAGACACTTCATATAAGGAACTAAATTCCTCAAGTTGTCTCTCTATCTTTATTTCTTTTTTTTCGGTGACTATATGCAACAACCTTGAGCCCATGGAATAATATATCCACCATGTCTACTACTTACACAACCTAAATATTTATGATATCCTCTTCCAAGGAACTACAAGCCTCAACAAACTAGGGACTCTCATCTATTACAATAGAAAATAAGAAAACTTGTTTTCAAAAATTGTTGGAGTCATCTTCACTCCAACTCATTAAGCTAGATGCTTATTTTTTTTAGGATTTTGTTGATGTAAGAATGGTTAAGATATCCTCCTCATTGTTAATGAAACAAGAGAGCTCATCAAATGGGAGGATCAATTACTCTCATTCATCATTATTCCACACTTTCTTAGTGTTTTTCTGCTACAACTGGTCACTCTCATTTTTTTCTTGTAGTATGTCAAAACATTCATTTTTCAGAGTATATGACAACTCACAAACAATAAGTTGCTCCTCACCTTGTGACATTTCCCTCTTTTATTATTTTGACCAATTGGCTTTCTAGACAATAGGTCCAACTTTATAGAGTGAAATAGTATCAGGCAAAGAAAATCTATTAGAAATCCCTTGAAAAGCTGGTTGGGATTCTGGAGGGGGCTACTCATGAGAAAAAATAGGCTGAGCCAACACAAGTACAAGATACTTTGAGGGATGAAAGCTCTTAAAAATTGGGATCTCTGACCTAAGATATTTTCTTGATGGTCTAAGAGGCCTACTGGAGGTTCAAGAGGCTTATCATTCTTGAAATTTGAAAATATGAACTTACAAACCTCCATTCATTGCTCATATATCTATTGAGCTTCCATATCTTGTTGATGCAAATAAGTTTGATGGTCAAGATCCTCCTATTGTGAAATATAATCTTTCTCCCCTTGGTATTCTTGATAAGCCAACTCCTAAAAATTAAATTCTTGTTGCTTCTTGATCTCATCCAAGTGCTTATAGAAGTCTAGCAACATGCTTTTGATTTCACTTATCACCATACTATCAACATTTTGAGGCTGAATAGGGGAGAAATAATAATAGTTTGGAAAATAACAATTCTCTTGGGGCTGGTTATAGGAAGGTACATGATGCCAAGAGATTTGAGTAGGGGTGGGTGGGAGGAAAGCATTTGAAAATGATTGATAGCCTATTGTAGTAGGGCTCTATGAAGCAAAAGTAGTGGTATTTCTAGATTGATATTGTTGGTAGGGAGATGTAAAAGTTGCATTTTCATGAAATGGAGGAGTTGACACATGTTAACCATAATATCTTGACATGTTTGAGTATCTAGAGAGCAATTTCTTAAAACAAGAGCAGAGGTCTACTCAACCAGAGGAAATGGGTACATAGCAATAGAGTCACCTGAATTTGAAATTTTAGAGTCTCCATGTACTTTGTTGAATGCCTCTTCAAGACTAGAAATATTAAGAACATCATCACTTTCTCAAAAAAATGAATAAAGTGCATCAAAATTTTATCAGTCCCATCAAGTGTGCCAAAAAATATTGTCACATGAAATTGCACCTTGTTGAACAAAGGCTCAACATTCCAATGACACAATGGACATAAAATCAAGGTGTGGGACCTTTCAATTGAGGTTGTATCTCCAAAGAAGGACAACTTTCTTTTCTAAATTAGGTGTACATATTTTGGTCCAACCTTGCATATGGAATCCTAATGCGATTCCTATTCTACCAACTCATAAAGGAAAAGGGAGAGAAAGAATTGCATTAATATGGAAGAGGAGGTGATACACCAAGACTAGAAATATTTCTTCTTGTATAATAACACAATGCATCAATGAAAACAACTAGGTGGCTTACACAATTATCTATTCAACCAATTTATAGGAGTGCATATGGAGGTAGGGTTTGACAAGATGTAGGAAGGAAATGAAAGATTCACAATCAACAGCTACAAATATGGTTAACACAATATTTAGACATAAAAAATGGTAAAATGACATTCAAACATGAAGGTAAGAGAGGTATTCACAACATATCTAAAAGAGAGAAGAGGTAAAATGGTGGTTCTCATTAATACAAAGGCAAGAGCCTATTTACAGTTAAAGATTTCATAGAATTGTAGCATCTACTAGAGAAACCAAGGAAGAACTTATGAATAACCCTTTACAATGAGCACACAAATACCCTATATAAAAGAGAAACTCAATAAATATGCCCAAGAAGAGTGTCCAACACACTTCTAACTTTCACCATTCCTTTGTATTAATGACCCATAGGTATGCATGCTGACGGATGGAGATCAATCATGAAATCCATGGAAAAGCACAAAAAAGGGATGACCGTTTGACAAAAAGGAGTAAAAAAAACATAATGATGCATGGGAATCACAATCCTTTCCCAAAATCCACACTCAATTTAGTATTAAAGTCCCTCTTTGTATCCCTAGAAGCTAAGACTAGACATGTGAGGAGAGTTGTTGAGAATTAATGGAATTTACAGCCTGAAAACACACCTTTTGGGGAAATCACAAAAGTTTCAGGCTTGAATCAACCATTGGATTAAAAATTAAGTGGTTCACAACCATAAAAGGTCATCTCCATTGGACATCAGGTGTCAAGATTGCAAGGAAATGTATGTCAAAAATTCACATTGAAAAACATCCACTATCTAGAAACCTCGAAGAGAAAACCATCGTTGGACATCCAAAGTTGAAACTACTACATATCGTATGATTAAGAAGATGGGATGAATAATGCCAAAAATTCAATCCTCAAAAGAAATTTTTCATTAGACATCAAACATCAGGTCCAACACATGCTAGAAGAAGTGAAGGAAGAAAGAAAAATCCAAAAGGTTTGCGAAAAGATGAAAGAGTGCAGAGGAAAGGAAGATGTTGGGGATCAGGGAGGAGACCTGTCTTATCATAGAATAAGATAGAAGATAACAAGGAGAATCAATCATTGAAGATTGAAGATATGATTTCAGGAATCAAGGACTTGAAGGAAGGCTTATGCCTTATCATAAGGATAAGACAAAATATAGAAGAAAGACCTGATCATCAAAGACTGAAGGTAAGACATTGGAGATTGGGGATTGAAAGAAGACGATGTCTTATCACAAAGGAAAGACAAAAGATAGAGGGATGAACCAATTGTCGAAAGCCAAAAGTAAGACATCAGGGATTAGAGATCAAAAATAAGACTTATGGCTTATAAAGGAAAGTGATAAAGGTTAAGGGTTAAGGTCGATGACAAAAACCAAAAAAATGTATACTAGGGAAAGCAATAGAAAGAAGGGGTTAAAGAGATAGGAAACTGAGAGTAATAGAGATAGTATGTGAGTATACATATAATCAAAATTATGTAAGTCTAAAAAGGATAACACATCAATTTTTGGGTTTCCTAAGGCATAGTTCATGAAATATGACCCATATAAGATTTGTCAAATTGGTTTTTACTGATGGGTCATATAAGGTGGCATGAAATTTCAACATTTCCTAGGACGAGGTTTGATCACAATGTCTTTCTTCTACACTGGGAAGAGGCTGCTAGAAAAGGTCCTTTTCCTTTTAGATATGAGATCTTGTGGGCTTCCCATATAGAGTTTATATGCTTGGTTGAAAAGTGTTGTACCCCCTTTCAAGGAACTCCTATGCTTACATTTCCTCAAAAGTTGAAGTTAGTGAAAAAAGTGAAAAAATAAAAGAGGATGTCTTTTGGTAATATTTTTAAGAAAAAAGAGAAGTTTATAAATGATCTTAAATATATTCAAGTTATAATGGAGGAAGGTATTATTGACAATTATATTTGTTCTAAAGAGAAATCCCTTAGAAATGAATGACAAAGTTTAATGGAGGAATTATTTTGGAAACAAAAGTCTAGAATTCAATGGCTTAGAAAAGGAGATAATAATACTAATTTCTTCAATCAATAAACTTTTAAACATAGAAGAAGAAACATGATAGGAAACATTACTCTCAATGATGGTTCTATAGTTTTAGAGGAGGATGATATAACTGTTGCTACTATTTCCTTGTTTAGAGAGAACTTTGCCATGAATAATTAGGAGTTGGATGATATTTTGGGGCTTTTCACTGTTATCCCCAAGGTCTTGGATGATAGAGATAATGTGGAAATAAGTAGGATTTTTTCTTTGGAATAAGTTAAAATTGTTGTTTTCTCATTTGGAATTTTTAAAGCTCCTGGGCAAGATGGGTTGCCTCCAACAATATTTTTGGGAGATTGTTTCTCAAGATATGTTGACAAGTACAAGATATTTTTGTAGATCAAGTAATCTCCTTAAGCAACTGAATTAAACCTTTATCGTCTTAGTTCTCAAATTTTAGGAGGGTAGATCTATGGTTGAATTTAGGTCTATTAGTCTTTGTAATAATTTCTATAATATTTTCTCTAAGGTGCTGGTCAATAGAACTAAATCTGTCCTCTATAGGCTCATATCCACCAACCAAAAAGACTTTGAGTTTGGTAGGAGGATTCTTGATGCTGTTCTCACCACCCATGAACATATTCAATCTATGGAGAGTAATAAAAATCCAAATTGATATTTCCAAGGCTTATGATAGAGTGTTTTGACCTTTTCTTATGACAATTCTAGAAAAAAATATTTTGGAAGAAAGATGCTCAACCTTATTAATAATTGTATTTATTCCCCTACCTATTTGGTGCTAGCGAATGGTATCCCTAGAGGTTTATTCTATTCAAACAAGGGGCTAAGACAAGGGGACCTCCTTTCCCTCTATTTGTTTATTATTATGGTTGAAGCTCTGGGTAGAAATTTTTGAAAGTTGATTGACTCTACAACTCTCCTTAGGGTCAAAGTTTCCTCTTCTTTATCTCCTTCCTCTCATCAACAATTTGTTAATGACACTATCGTTTTTGAGGCTTCTTTAGGTGTTGAAGCCAAACTTTAGAAGTCTATCGTAGATAATTATACTAAAGTTGTTGGCCAACACATAAATTATCATAGAAACGTGCTAGATTTTTTCAACATTGAGATTATTCTTAAAGACAAGATTGTGCGAATTCTTGGTTGCCAACAAGATTGCTTTCCTACCACCTATCTTGGCTTTCCTTTAGTTTTTTTTTTTAAGCTAATACCCATTAAAATAATATTTTGGAAAGAGTGTAAAGAAATTTGGTTGGTTGGAAAAGGAAGGTTTTAGTCCTCATAAGAAAATATTAGTTACTTAAAGCTTCTCTTTAAAATATTCCTATTTACTACTTGTATTTGATTGCAATTCCTAATTTTATGGCTGAAGGAATTGAACAAATCCAAAGAAAATTTCTTTGTTTAGAAGTGGAGGAAAAAAACAAATCCTCTTTGATTAGTGGGAAAAGTTTGTAAGCTTAAAATTCAAGGAGATCTTAGTACAAGGAGATTGAAGCAATTCAATAAAGTGCTCCTTGCTAAAATAGGGAGGAATATTTTAGAAGGGAACAATCATTAGTCTTACATTGTCAGAGCTAAGTACCTTGATAATAGAGCTCCTAATTGTTTCATTTATTTCTCAATGGTGCCCATGTTATATTATATGGAATCGCTTGCTCAAGATTAGAAATATGATTAAAAAAGGAAGTTGTTAGAGGGTTGGGGATGACACTAGAATCACCATTGGATTGAAGGTCAATTAATTTCTTCAATGTAAAGTATCTCTCAAGTTATAGAAATGCTAATTAGAATAAATCGTATTAATTTGCATGGCTATATTAATTGGGATGATCCTCATATCAAGTGAAAATATTTTGACAATCAACGAGTGGAAGAAATTTAAGGAGTAGAAGCCAACAAGCCTAGAAAGATGAGGTAAGGATTTTGAATTATTTTATTCGTGAATGTAATTTTTACTATCAAGATAAGAAGGATGAATGTATTTGGAATCCTAACCCATAAGGAGACTTCTCAGTTAGGATTACTTATAATCCTTTTGTTGATGATAAGGATGATTCTCCTTTTAATTGGAACCAAGTTTGGAATAACAAAATGATCCCTAAGATATTTTATTTCTAATGGGATTCTATTTACAATAAGATTCTCATCATTGACAATTTGAATAAGAGGGGATTCTCTTTTATCAATAGATGTAGCTTATGCTATAAAGAGGAATAAACTATTAACCATCTATTTTTCATTGTGATTTTGTTAGGTGTGTTTGGGAGGAGGTCCTTTCCCAGTTATTGATCAATTATATCTTTCATTTGGATCTAAAAGCCTTTGTTAATTCCTATAATTATAGTTTTGGTAGATGGTTAACACTCCTCTCAAGATTCACAATATGGCTTACCCACCTCTTGTGGATTCGTTAATTTTGGCAATTGTATTGGGAATTAACAAGTCAAAATTTTGGCACAAGGAAGACCATGGGGCCAAAAATTGGCATCAGAGCCAAAGGCTACAGGTTAGAATCCCCTTAGGTAATACTAAGGGGGATATTTTTGAGCGATGGTCAGTGCTCCCCTCAAGATTTGCGATATGGATTAACTACCTCCCATGATTCTGTTAACTTTGGTGGTTGTGAAATGGGTGAAAAATTGGTGGGTTATCAAAATGGGTTTGATGAACCACTTAGGGGACCTATCTTTCAATATTTCATTAGGAAATGAGATCCACATAAATAATTGACTTACAAGCCATAGGTGAGTCAACTCAAGGTGTGAATCTATAAATTTCCTTATGACTGAAGGATAGGGGTTCACTAGGAATTTTTGGGAGAAAGATTAAAAATTGAAAATCAACCCAATCATGCCAAATTAAACTTGAAACATCAATGTTAAACTCAAAATAAGTTGAACGAAAAATTAAATTGCAGATATGAGAAGGGAAAAACTATGTTTACTAGTCATCAAAAGAGAGTTTTTGAAGGCTAACTGGGACTCAGTCACCTAGGGACAAATGGGTCCAATTTCAGGGTTTTTATACAACTTTCAAGAGCCTCTGATGTAGATATGAATATTTCAATTTGTTTAGGTGGTAGTGTTGGAATGTCGAAATTAATTTTTGTAGGCGAGTTTCCGTGAGATGACAAGTTTTATGATGACTTTTGCAACTTTGTCAACTTCTTCAAATGTGCTCTTCAAGAGATCTTCAAGCTTTCTTCTACCTAGATATGCAAACACAACATAAGAGGGAAAAATTGTTTGTTTTTGGTAACTAGGGGTTTTCCTTGGTCAGACGTTATTTTGGTAATTAAACCTTGAAATGAATAAAAGCATGAAAGAGGGAATGAAGAATGAACAAAGCAATTTTTCTATGAAACATTTTTTCTCTAAGTGTTTTACTTGTGTTTTCATCCCTTACAATTTCCCTTTTTGGATCCTACTTTGCATTTTGATGATACCATGCTTGAAGGTTAAAGCTATAGTTACTCCCACAAAAAGGAGTGCAATATGCCACATAGCGGCTATGTGAATTTTTTCTATATCAATTTCCTTTCTATGCCTAAAATGTGACACATGGCTACATGGCGGGGATTTTCCCCGAGCTGCTCTCATGGACTTTGAAATTGCCCACTAATGTGCTATGCCACTCACATTTGTCAGGTGGGCTATTTTCACCCACGGGTGTATCATTTCTTTGGCGGAGTTTTTTGGGAACCACAAGGGGGTCTTTTTTCTTCAAAGATTGGTCTCATAGGGTGGTGCCATTTTTCTTTGTGATAGATCAAATCAGATTTTTTTTGCTAGGTTGTAATGATCCTTCTTTGGCAACATATCTTCACAAAGCTTATACAGTATCTAGAGCTATCATCAAAGTATCTCAAATTTTATTGGCAAAGATTGTTGTGATTGAATCAGATCTTCAATCGGATTGTAGAGTATTAGATGAGGACACCTATTGGGATTTCATCTCTATCGGTTATAGTATTGGCTCATCTCTCTAGCTCTATAAAAGGGGGTTGAAGTGGTTTGTTTGAGGAGGATGATCAAGATAGAGGTTTTCTATCTTTTAGAAGGTTAGAGTATGGGAGGAATAGGAAATATTTTTACAGAGCTTTGTTTCACTCTTTGGAATGTTAAATTATCAAGACTATTTATTGGATCGGTATTTGACCTATGCATTTATATGATCTATTGCAAGAAAAAGTAATAGTAGGAAGAAATATATGAGATTGTACATCTATATGGCCTTTATCACATGTTTCCTTTCTCTATTTTGTATATGTTGAATGCATTGTGTCAATTTATGTGAGTATAGTCTTGTGGTGATCCCACAATAATGGTTTACAATGTTTGGCCAAAATTGACACTAAATTAATTTTTTCTAACTAAATCTTCACTTTCGGGCACCTATAGCGGCTAAACCTCGAGGAATTTGAAGATGATGTAAACTAGTGATTTGTGAAATTTTGTATGTAGATTCTAAATATAGTTTTTCAAAATTTTTGGAATTATATTTCACTTCTTCCTCCATCTCTTTTGAAAAATAGTTTTTTATAGTAAACACCATTTTTAAGGAGTGATGCTCACTGTATACAACATAACTTTTCTTCCATGAAGGATAAAATTCTATTTTTTTCAAATTTAGATTTGTAACTACCATATCTAGTGCTTTCATTTTGTTTCATAGTGTTTTATTGAAGATTTTTTCCTTAATCAAGTTTCAAAGTCAAACCAATTACAATTCAGACATAGGCGGACTGCATACAACATAATTTTTTTTGTATGTATTGAAACTCATTTTTTTTTTGTTGGATCAAGGACTTCAATATCTAGTGAATTGATATTTTTCATTTTTGTTTTTGATAATCTACTATTTTTCAACGTGCAAAACATAGAGCTTGATTTTTGGTGAAAAACCTACATTCACAAGAAATAAAAAATAAATATAATAAAAAAATTAAATTTATTTAAAATTATAGTTTTTGGGAAGCGTATAATAAGAACTACATACTTACAAAAAATAAATTTTAAATGAATTAATTTGATGCCCCAAAATGTATATCAAAACTAGCTTTTTATTAGCATTTTGATAGGTTTAAAGGAGATTCAGTTATAGGCATGGTTTAAAACTAGCAGGGTTCTATCCAAGGGGGTTTGATCTAAAGTCATTTGATCAAACCATCTTCAATTGGAATCCTTTAAATGGAAATTTTCAAGGCTTAAATCATTATATTTTCTAAAAATATGTGATTTAAACAAAACTAAAGATCTCCTAGAAATTGTAAACCAGTATTGTGGGATCACCCCTTGGTGATTGCTTTATATGCCATTAGCTTTTAAGATTGCTTAATGCTGTCTTTCAGAAATTGAATCATGTTCATTTTACTCTTACATTTTCTATAAAGAATATGCTGACTTTCATATCATGTTGTAAGAGAAAAAGGGCTCTATAAAGATCCAAAATATTTCTGTTAGTACTAGGCTTGTTATTTTTGTCGAACCTTCATGGGTGCTTCTTGCAAGGAGATCTAAATGATTGCTCTATGCTTCTATGGGCCTTAGTCGATCGTTCTTGTAAGATGGGGTTAGAAATTAAATAGCATAGACAAAGTGACAACCAACACTTCTAAGCTATAAAACCTCATCCAAACAAGTGAATACAATCATATGAAAGGAGAAAAATGAAAAAAATGAAATAAAACACTCCCCATTGAACTTGAATCACTTCTCTTTCTTTCCTTCTTGTTATGCAAATTTTCCCTTAGATTTGTTGAAACGCTTGTGCAAAACCTGCAAATGGTAGCAAGAAAGTTGGAGACAATTAATTGTTAAGGTGAAAATGGAGAAGGAAGGTTGCTTTTATAGACAAAATTTTGAATGGATGGATGAGATTAATCCTCTAGAATGATTCCAAGATCAATGGTCCAAAATTGATGCACCAAGAATATGCTATTCTTGGAGGAATCATGATAGACATGCATGCAGGGACATGTAGGCTATGACAGGGACATGTAGACTATGACATGAAATAATGACAACGTATCTTTGACTAGGTGGAGGTGCATAAATAACTTATTTTAAATAATTTATTCAAAATTGAGGAAAATGACAAGTGGCAAATAAATAATTTATCCAAATTATTTATTTAGAGAAAATGACAAAAGGAGCATTTAATTAAATTAATCAATTTAATTAAATGGGGAGGTGGAAATTAGACATGGATAATTAATTTAAATTATTTATCCAAAAGAGAGGAATGGAACAAAATTAAATAATTTTGAAAATTATTTAATTATAGAAGAATAAAAGGTCAAATAATGATTATTATTATTATCTCACTATAGATGAAAGATAAATAATTAAATAAAAAAATGATTTATTTAATTATTGAAGAAAGGGATAGAATAAAGATGAGATGGTGAATTAATTAACTAATTAAAAATTATTTAATTAATAGAGGAATGTAGTCAAACTTAATCGAATAATTAAATTTATTCAATTATCAAAGGACAACAACCAAGAAAAATAACGCTCATGGACTTAGAACATTTTTTAGTGTCTACATTTTGCCCCTATTTGAGACAATGCAACTTGTCATGTTGTTTCAAAGAAAAAGATTGATCAACTGATACATGCCCCAAATATATCTTGGTAAGGATTATGATAAGAATGATATGCCCCTCGAGAGATTGATCGAACAAATTGTAAGAAGATTAATCTCTCGATAGATGTCTAGAAAGTGATTAGATACCTGATATTGCACAAGTGATAAAGCGGTGATGTACATTTTGATGAAAATGCAAAGTTGATGGGCGTAACTAAATAATTGATGGAAATGATCAGTATAGCTAGGTTGATGAGCTGATGAAGCTTATTGAGTTAATTAAGCTGATTGAGAATTATGCTTAAGCAAGACAAGGTGTTGCAATGATGGATTGATTGATTGATTAAGGGGACATGAAATTTCAAGAAGCAGGTTGATTGATTTGAGATTTGATTCAGGAGACATATATCAATGAGTTAAGCAATTGATTGATTTCTCTGTGACAAGAATGATGAAGAAAATGAAATGCAAGATGGAAGAGAATGAAGATGATGAAGCCTCTTGTACCTTTTAAGTTCTTTTATCATCATCGGGCTTATTATGTCACAAATTAGTATAAGCGTCTAGATAACATGAACATCTAAACGATCTGAATACTGTTTGTATTTTTATTTAGTAATGAAGTATAAGCATCTAGGTATAAGAACCTTAGATGACCTGAATACTTATTGCATGGAAGACATTATCAGACAAGGAATGCTCTCATCCACATTAGACTCATAGGTCCTCAATGGTTTTGTAGACACATAAAGATGACCTAGGCCTACAAGCTTCAATTTTACCACTTTCGTCCTAGCATAATTATGACATTTAATTATGTCCTTGGTCCACACTCAATTATTGATTAAATAATTCATAATTATTTAATTAATTCACGTCCTTTATTCTTCATGATTATTAAATAAATAAATTTTATTTATTTATTAAATACACCATTAATTGTCTAAGTCTTCCCTTAATTAAATAAATTTATTAATTTATTTAATTACCCTTCTTCATTTATTTCTTCCTAATTATTAAATAAATGAATTTAATTTATTTATTTAATATGTCACTAATCGTCACAATTAAATAAATTGATTAATTTATTTAATTATCGGTCATTATCTTCTAAATTAAATAATTATATTTAATTATTTAATTGTCAAAATTAATATTCCTCTTATTTTAAATAAATCAATTATTTAAAATGTCATCACATTCTTAACCGAGAGTCCATTTTGGTAAATAATCTGAAAAAGATTATTTATTATCTCACAAAATCATTGTTTTGAATTAATTTAATTCAAAATGGTAACTAATCTTCCAAAAATCAAGTAATTGGGCAGATTCTTGATTTTCCAAATTTGATCTTCAGTCCAACCCTTATCTTCTTGATTTTTTGAATCTCACAAATCAGGCAGTCTTTATCTTCTTGATTTTCGAAAATCTTTATTTTCTAATTAATTTATCTCATTTATTCTCCACCGCTGATTTGCTTTTCTCATATGACATCTCAACCATTCACTTAAGGATTTTTCCCTAACCCTGATTAGGGATTATCAAATTTAATCTGGACCTCTGATTTTAGGTCTCTGTCAAAGATCAATCTCGTTCGTCTGTTCAAAATGGCATTTTCTATAAAATGCCATTTTCCTCTCATTTTTGCATTAGGCAATATTTTAGACATTAGACGCACATAGATTCTACAGACATTGCAACATTTGTCATCTTATTTCACTTACTCTTGGCATATTTAGGCATAGGCATTTTTAATCATTTGGGCATAGACATTAGACTTTGATCAAATCCTTCAAAGCTTGTTGTAGGACTTAAACTTTTATTTCAGATTGCTCGCATGACGAATCTGAGGGCAACATGTCAGCCAACAAGTTAGAAGGTACTATGGAGGTAATCATGGAAAGTTTGATTTACAAGTATATCTGTTTAATTATTTAATTTCCTTTGTACTCGATAGGTATTTGGGTTTCTTTGTCATTCATTGATTTACTGCTAATACCTCTAATCTAAACCTAAAAATTTACCCTAAGATATAGGTTTTAGACAACCATGTCCTAAGGTGAGTCATCCTGTGAATAAGAAACAATCCACAAACAACAAACAAATGAACATGCCCCATCCTTGCCTCTCTAGTCAAAGACATCCTAAAGAAGCTAAAAGACATGTCACCAAAGATAAAACCATAAAATAAGCAAAGATCAACAAACAAACAGGAGCCCTACTTTGATGTAAAACTGATTCTCGTTACAGTTTATGCGTTTGGTTGGATTTGTAAGATGGGTCGATATATATGTTATAATGTTTTCTTGGTTGTCAACACTTGCGTGCTTTGATTTTGTTGAAGTTCAAAGTTGTATGGTAATATGAAAGTGTCACTTTTAAAAAATATATATATATTTTGGATTTTTTTAGGACATTTTATGACTTTTTTGGATTTTTTCAAGACATTTAATGGTTTTTTTGGATTATTTCAAGACATTTTATGTTTTTTTTGGATTATTTCAGGACATTTTATGGTTTTTGGATTTTTTAAAGATATTTTATGATTTTTAGATTATTTTAAGATATTTTATAATTTTTGGATTATTTCAGGACATTTTATGATTTTTTTTGGATTATTTGAGGACATTTTATGGTTTTTTTTTGGATTTTTTTTAGGCCATTTTATAAAATTTTTGGATTATTTCAGGACATTTTATGACAAAAATAAACAAGTAGACATACAAAGAGGCTAGTTTCTGTGACTGTGAGATGCTCAGTATCTTAAGCCATAGTTAAGGTTAAGGAGATGCCCTAGTGAGGGATAGTATCAACCTAGTATGCGTGGAAAAGTGAGCGAGCAAGGGGAATGTCAAACAATTCACAAGCCATGGGGAGTGTAAAAAGGCCATTATGAAGTGGAGGATGAATGAAAATGGAATGAAAAGATCAAGTAGAGCTCCAAAGGAAAGATGATAAAAGCCTCTACACATGGCACCAATTTCTTAGTTTTCACCATGGTACTTGCTCAAGGCACCACCAAAGTGGTTTTCACCATTGAACAAATGGATTTCTCTTCTTCTTCTCTCTCTCTCTCTCTTTTTAAGACCTTTGAAAAGATTGTACCATCTGAAGCATTTAGGTATAAAACTTGTGAATTTGCATAATGTTGATGGGATCACTAAGCAATTCACCTTCTAGAGTGGATAACTAGTATGCCCCAAATCCATACACAACAGTGATAATGTATGGACCCAACTAGTTAGGCTCAAATTTACCCTTTTTTTCTCTATCTTGTTGAGTGCGAGGATTTTCACGAAGAACAAGATCCCCAACCTCAAATGTACGTGGTTTCACTTTCTGATTATAACTTCGACACATCCGTTGTTGGTATGCTCTAAGATGATTGAAAGCAGTTTGTCTTCGTTCATCCAATAGTTCCAACTCCTACAGACAAGAAACTCGGTATTCTTCATCATTGATTTGATTGCACAAAGAGACACATAAAGAGGGGAACTCAACCTCAATGGGAAAGATGGTTTTAGATCCATAGACAAGGGTATAGGGGGTAGCACCTATGGGAGTGCAGACACTCTTGCAATAAGCCCACAATGCATGATTCAATTGAATATGCCAATCTTGATTAGCTTCATCGACCATATTTTTAAGAATTTTGAGAATGGTTTTGTTAGAAGCCTCAGCCTGGCCATTACCTTGAGGATAGTAAGGTGTGGAAAAATGATGTTGTAAATGGAATTTCTCACAGAGTTCATAGACATCCCAATTTTTGAACGAACAATCATTATCTATGATGATGGATAGAGGAATGCTGTAACAACAGATGATGTAGTTTAGTATGAAGGTGGCTATTTGTTTTCTAGTGATATAAGTGAGAGGAACAAGTTCAATCCATTTCGTGAAATAGTCAGTGGCAACAAGAATGAAATTATGACCATTGGATGAAGGTGGATGGATCTTTCCCACGAGATCAAGTCTCCATTGATAAAAGGGACACAGTGTAGCAAGAGACTATAATTCCTATGTAGGAGCATGTATCAAGTCTGCATGTTTTTGACACTGCTTGCATTTTTTAACAAACAAATA
Organism: Sequoia sempervirens; assembly: GCA_007258455.2. Classification (NCBI taxonomy): domain Eukaryota; kingdom Viridiplantae; phylum Streptophyta; class Pinopsida; order Cupressales; family Cupressaceae; genus Sequoia; species Sequoia sempervirens. The sequence continues at coordinate 51,343,178 of VDFB02000363.1, read as the reverse complement.
AGCATCCTTTTCCATTGTAGGCCAATAATAACCCATATGCAAGAGTTTCTTGGCTAAGGTAGGACTGCTAGAATGTGCCCCACATATACCTTCACATACTTCTTGTAAAGTAGTTTTGACCTCATCGTGCTCAAGACATCTCAGTAAAGTACCATCGAGACCTCAACAGTAAAGGGTATCAACTAAGATCACATAGCAGGAAGCTTGATGGATAAATGTTTTATGGGATTTATTAGATAGGTTTTATGGAAAGGTGTTATCTCAAAGATAGGTATAAATATCCCCATACCATTGGGAATTAGGACCAACAATGAGACAAATCATTTCAAATTGTGGTATATTGTAAGCAAGTTCCAAAAGAGGTTCTACCAGGAACTCACAGTAAGCGGTATTACTTGGAATTTCTATAAGTGAACCAATTGTTGCCATTGCATCAACAACTCTATTGTTATCTCAAGAAATTTGTTCAAAAGAGATTAATGTGAAATAGGCCTTGAAGTCATCCACCATTCTTTTGTAAGGCATCAATTTTTCATGTTTTGTTTTATAGTCATCATTAACTTGTCTGATCACTAGCTGAGAGTCACCAAGAACACACAACTCAAGGATCTTCCATTGTATAGCTATACAAAGCCCAAAAAGTAATGCCTCATATTCTGCAATATTGTTGGTACATGGAAACTGTATCTTGTAAGCTTTAGGTATACAATCCCCTTGCAGAGTGACAAAGAGAATTCCAGTGCCAGAACCACCTTGTGTGAAGGAGCCATCAAAATATAAAGTCCATAGATGTGTATCTTCCATATTGAATATTGATTCATCAGGAAACTCTATAATAAGAGGATAATCATCTATCATAAGAGCATTGGCTAGTTGATCTATGATAGCTTGTACTTTGATTACTTTTCTTTCTATGTACTCAATATCAAATTCACTAAGAATCATCACCCATTTAGCTAATCATCCTATGAGTGCTACTTTGTTCAAGAGGTACTTAAGAGGATCAATTTTTGCAATGAGCTTTTTCTAGTGTGTAAGCATGTAATGTCTTAGCTTTTGGGATGCAAAAACTACATCAAGGAATGCTCTTTCAATAGGATTATAATTGAGCTCATATCCCACTAGAGTACGACTGATGTAATAGATTGCACGTTCCTTTCCTTTAGAGTCATATTGTGCCAAAAGTGCCCCCAATGCTGTGGTGGTTGTGGATATATATAGAAGTAAAGGCTTGCCATATGTAGGAGGTACTAATACTGGTGGTGTCATCATATATTCTTTTATTTTCTAAAAATATTGTTCACACTTGTTGTCCCATCAAAATGAAACATTCTTGTGTAAGAGATGCTGAAAGGGTTGACATTTATATGCAAGTTGTGCTATAAAAAAATAGATAGACCGAAGTTTTCCTTGTAATGATCCCAATTGTTTGATATTTTTAGGCAGAGGCATTTCAAGTATAGCCTTTATTTTTCTAGGATCGGCTTCAATTTCTTTAGATGAGACAATGTATCCAGGGAGTTTTCCAGATGTTACCCCAAAGGCACATTTCTTTGGATTCAATCAGACCTTGTATTTTTCTAATCTTGTGAAAATTTTATCCATGATCTCTAGATGTCCAACTCTGGTGTAGGATTTTCCCAACAAATCATCTACATAGTCTTCCAAATAGTTATGCATCATGTCATGGAAGATAGTGGTCATTGCATGTTGGCAGGTAGCTCTGGTGTTCTTCAACCCAAAGGGAATGACATTCCAACAAAAAGTTCCCCAAGGACAAGTGAATGTTGTCTTAATTTGATCTTCAAGAGAAATTTTAATCTGATTGTATCCTGAGAAACCATCCATGAGGGATAACATTTCATGCCCTGAAGTCAAATATACTATCATGTCAATGTTTGGAAGTGGGAATTCATCCTTAGGAAAAGCTTTGTTTAAATCTCTAAAATATGTGCAAACTCGGATGCCCCCATCAGGTTTTGAAACTGGTTCTAAATTTGAAATCCAATCAACATAGTTAATAGGTCTAATAAATCCCACATCTAGCAACTTTTGTAATTCAACTTTTACCAATAGAGTAACGTGTTGGTGCATTTTTCTCAACTTTTGTTTAATAGGTTTTTCCCTTGGTGGCAAAGACAAGTGATGCATTACTAGATCTGGATCAAGTCCTAGCATATCTGCATAGGACCATGCAAAGTTAACTTGTCTTTCCTTGTAAAATTTTATATGCTCTATTCTCTCTTCAGGGGTTAATGATTCCGCTAAATGAATAATCTTTGGTTTTTCGTCTGTGCCTAGATTTCTTGGTATTGTCTTCTCCACTAACATAGATGATTTTTCATGATATACTACTAAGGGAAGTGTGTCAAGCCTTCCATCCTCGGGTGCCTTAGAAAGGTTTTCACCCTTGGATGCATCCTTTATTTTTACTTTTGTGGGGTCTAATAGCATCGAAAAGTAGTTTTCACTAGAAGACCTATTTATATTTTCAATAATTTTGCGACTGAAAGGCTTGGCACTCCCCCCAAAATAAGCCACACTGTTGAGTTCTATGGTGAATCTTGTTTTATGATCCTCAAGAGGTGTGTCTTCTTGTGCTCCTAGAAAGTTTATGATTGCCTCATCATTTTCAAATACATCCAGTTGTGGTGGTCCCTTCTGATCAAAATCAATGAGTTTGGGGTGAACCAAGGGTAAAGAATCATGATTCGAGTCACAATTTTGAACGGATTCAAGGGTAAAAATATTATGATCAGGTTTAGGGGTAGGGACACTATCATATTCATAAATGTAAATGAAGTCATCAATGGAACTTTCCTCATTTGTCTGTGTGGCATTAGAGGACTCTACTTCCTTACTTGCACACATGGTACTTAAGGTCTTATCTTTCTGCGCATCATATCCTAAACTAGGGACTTTTTGCATATGAGTAGGTTGTATTGGTTCGAAGATACCCTATTTTTGTAACCCAAGAGGACTTTGACCATCATATCCCATTTGCTTCATAAGATCAAATCCATTACCATATTGTTCAACAGGTATCTTTATTTTAATCTATTCTTTTTTTGTATCTTCATCTTTGTATAACCATTTTAGGAGATCAATTTCTTTTGTTCCATTATAAAGGGCTCCCCATTTTTTGAAAGTAGTTGATTTACAAATCACTGTAGTATTTGCATCTGATATGGTCTTAGTCATTTTGGTTTGCCATAGGTGTGGGGAGATAAAGGTAGCTTTCCAATGCAAAGAGCATGATTCAAGGTATATTCTCCCACTTTTTGTTATTTTACCTGTATTTTGATCTCGACTGCATTGGATTTTGAGGAAGATGCTTTTAAGGACTCAGGATCAACATATGCTTGGGAAGGAAATGCTTCACGGTTGTTTGGGATTGTGATTTCAGTTTTAGGGCTTAGATTATGCCAATACATGAAATGGTTTGGATCTCTTCGTATTATGATTTCAACACCATTGTGGGGGAATTTAATGCACTAGTGGTATGTAGAAGGTACTTCTTGCATTGCATGAATCCAAGGTCTTCCAAGGAGGATGTTATAGGTTAGTGGGAGATCAATGACTTGGAAAACCACATCCTTTACCATAGGGCCAACTCTGATTGGCAGAGTAAGTGATCCTTTAGACGAGCATTCCTCTTCATCAAATGCCTTTATGGTAATCTTTTTACTTGGATCAATTGCATTTTTAGAGAACCATAATTTTGTGATCAATTCTTGAGTAAAAATATTAATGCTTGCTCCTCCGTCTATCAAAACTCGCTTGATCTTAACATTATGGATAGGGACGTCAATGTGTAAAGTTGCATTATGTGGTTGTCGAAGGGATGAATCATCATTTTCAGTAAAAGTGAGAGTGTGAGGAGAAGTGATGTGTCCAACCATAGCCTGGAATTGATATACATGTAGGTCTATAGGCACTGTAGCAGTAGCAAGCGCTTCATCTAAGATAGCTTTATGCTCAGGAGATAGGCATAGCAGCTCAAGTATAGAAATTTGTGCGGGTGTTTTTCCTAAGTGCTCTATGAGGTTGCATTGTGAAGTGGGTGTAGTAGGTTTTGCATTAGGACCTAAAAGGGTAATGATGCCTTTGCGGGTAGTAACCTTGCAATTAGGTTCTTTTCCTTTTATGATGAAAGTGTTGACATAATTATCAACCTCACTAATGTTATGTATGGTATAATCATACTTGGCAGTACTATAGTTTACACCATCACCAGATTCAAGAGCCTTTCCTTTATCCTTTTCATTCTTAGGGAAAGGGTTTTTAAAGACCTCACGATCAGAGTTACCAAAAGGAGTGTGTCCATCAACTGCTATCTTACCGTTATCAATAACGTTTTGTATTAAATTTCAAAGTTTATTGCAACTATTTGTCTTATGTCCTTTGTGTCTATGATAGTCACAAAAGTGATCTTCATTCCACCATGGGGGTTTGACTTGTGGATTATATTCCTTTATTTCGGGTAATGTTATAATATTGGTTTCAAGAAGTTCTTTTAATGCAGATTCAAGTGATTGTCCCAATGGTGTAAAATTTTGTTTAGGGAAACTTCTATATTTTTATTCTCCTTTATCTAAAGACAGACCTTTAAGATTGTAAATAGGCAATGATGTTGTAGTTGTTTTTGCATTGACAACTCCGTCATTGATTACATTCTTTTTCTTAACCCGAAAAGGGGTCTTGTTTGAATTCAATTTTTGATCTTTGTCATTATTAAGTTTAATAGTTCCATCATCGATGAGGGTTTGTTCAATTCAAAATCCAATTTCTATTGCTTCATCAAAGGAATCTAAGAATTTGAGGTGAAGTTCCCTTCCGATTTCTTTGTTCAAATTTTGACAAAAGAGGTCAACCAATTCTTGATCAGGAATGGAATAAGGAAATCATTTTGTTAAATGTCTCCATCTTTGCAAAAATGACACAAAAGATTCACCTTGTTTTTGTTTGGTGTTAAAAAGGTTTATCATGGTCACTTTAAGGTCACAATTGAAATTATAATTGGAGACAAATCTATCAACCAATTCTTGAAAAGATTTGATGGTCGGGGTTAATCGTGAAAACCATTCCATAGCCTCTCCTCCTAGACTGGGAGGAGCTAATCTCATAAGGTATGTTTCATCAACTGCACATTCCATGGTGGTGGCACAAAATTGTCTTAAGTGGTTCTTAGGATCTCCTTTTCCATTATATTTGTCAAGTTTTGGTATGTCCCAATGGTTAGGAAAAGGTGGCATTGGTATGCTTGGATCGAAGGGATAAGGACATATGTCTTCAATGGAGAACTTGTGAGTTGATTTTTTACTGTTCTTGAGGTTATCCAATTCTTGTCTTAGTGTTCTAAGCTCATCCAAAATAGGTTCATTTTTAGGTGTAGGTTTTGATGTCTTTGAAGATCTCTTGTAACCAGGTTGTAGATTAAAGGGTCTATAATCTTTGATCCTACCATTGTTGTTTGTTTTGGGATTCTTAGATTCACTAGATTTAGGTTGGTCATTCATTGTGAGTAATGATATGTCAAAATCAAGAGGCATTTTGATTCCTTCATCAGCAAGGGCCTTGAGGTATTGTTGTGGGTTACATTTGACCACCTCTATTAGAAGTTTAGTGAACCTATTATCATTAAGAGCTTCATTTATGGTGGATTGTATTATTTATTCACTATTGGTTTCACTTGTTTCACTAGTTGCAACACTAATGTGATCTTCCCCATCAAAGTCTTTTCCCCAATGGTTTCCTTCTTCTTGAAACATTTTTACTCTTGTTCTAGGGGTCATAGGTGATTCGTTATGATTTTCAATCCAAGGTAATGTATGAGACCTAAGAATAGGATGCAAATGAAAAGGATATGATTCTAAGATGGGATATGAAAATGGTATGGTATGGTATGACAAGCTAAGAATGAAAAAGCTAAAAGAAAACTCTAGGTCCAAAGTTGGTTATGATGTAAAATATTTACTTGTGTTATGATGGATAGAAACAATGACCAATAATCAAGAGAGGGTATGTAGGAGATGATGGAATCCAAAAGGGATTTCCCTACTCAAGGATAATGGTATGTTTCCCTAACCCAAGGATGGTGAACCTCAAGTGATGCAGGTGATAGATAGCCAATAGTTTGATTTCAAGACCTAGGAATAGTAGCCTAAGTGCAAGCTAAAGGTTTAATTTGATTGACAATGAATATGCAAAGGGATAAATTCTTAGAACATGCAAAGGTTAGGTGAGATGGTCTTGATATGCAAAAGGGGTTGAACATGAAAGAACTAGGTGGAATGATATATGTATGCAAGGACTATGTAATGTAACCTATGTATGCAAGACTAGGAACATGCAAGAACTAGGATGAAATGGATATGAATATGTAAGGACCATGAATATGTAAGGACTAGGTCGAAATGCAAGGACTAGGTGGAATGCAAGGATTGAAAGATCAAAATTGAAGGATGATGACCCTAAGAAATCTAAGTGATAGGTTCACGTGGGATGTTTATGTTGTTGGACCTTTTGAGGTTTGCAAAGTTTGAGATGTTTCAAGTTTCTAGGTGTGATGTTTGTTTGAGATTGATTGTTTGTGTTTAGATTTTTGAATGTGGTGAATACTGTTTGAAAATCTAGAAAACACTTGACAAGCACAATGTTTAGTGTGAGAAAACACACGTAAGACAAGCACAATCCTAATAGGCCAAGGGTTTGTATACTTCGTATAGCCCACTGATATACCCCAGATTGGTGTTGAACACCTCTCCTTCTCTGAAGTGGATAGCTTAGAAGTTTGGTGGCACATACTCCCTTCTTTGAATGCACTTATACGAGCACACCAAATTCAGATTCTTGGGTAATCACTTCCCAAGAATTGCTATCTCTACTCAAGGGAGTTAGTAGTGAGTGTCTTCATGCATGATACTGTACCCTGCACTATACCAAGCAACAACTAAAAATGGTTGGCTTCTAAAATAATAGGTGTTTAATTCGAGACCCCCATTCGAGTGGCCATACATGAGGCTCAAGATTAAGCTCCATTTACGAGGCACTTCATCTTGAAAAGGTTAGGTCAATAGGGTTTTGGGGAGTACTACTTGGTTCGTATGACACATTCAAACTCATAATCCTAGGCTTTCCATTAGGATTCACATTTATATACTGGTCGGGGGTAGCTTTGCCAAAAAGCTTTGTTGCTGATCTAAGTCGCATTGGGGTGAGTACTTTTTTCCATCAAGGCAGACCCAAGTTCTAGAGGCAATAATCATTTCTCTTACACCTAGGATCGCATGAATGTACAAGGGGAGAGGATACTTCGATTATTGCATCAAGGTGACAAAATTTGAAGACACTTGTAAATTTTAATTACCAAATGATAATGTGAGGGAACACAAGACGTTTGGTTCTTTTTAAAAGTTTAACTTGAAATATGAAAAAAAAGTTTATTTTAAACTCATGTTGTGAGAATGTAAGTTCATTTTAACCATATGAGTTTCAATGCATGTTTGTGTTCATTTTAGCCCAATGACATGAAAATACAAGTTGTAATTGTAAATTTTAGGCCCAATAAGTGATTCATGCAAATTTTTTGTTTGTTTTAAGCCCCATGAATGAAATATGAAATTTTTTGTTCATTTTAAGACCAAATGAGTGACATGCAAATTGTGGTTCATGTTATCCTCATGATTGTAAATGCAATTTGTTGTTGTTGTTGAAAGCAAACAAAATTGATTATGCCAAAAGAAATGAAAAAAAATCAAATTTTGTTTCTATAGAAACAATTTTTAGATTCCCTCCAAGCTGTGCCACATGCTAAAACAAGAGATTATTAACTCAAAAGAAAAATTTAATGACAATAGCAAATTAAAATAGCGATAACTTACTGAAAACCCAGAAAGTATTTTTCCAAAATTCTGCACAACAAAAATTTTATAGGCAAAAGAAAATATGGGTTTGAAAAGCTAGATTAAAAAACAACAAATACTAAAACAACCATAACTTTATCAAATCTTAATGAAATTTAACCGTTTGAAGTTTTGAAAAGCTAAGAACAAGGCCTACAAAAACCAGATAATTATTTTTAAAGATTCTATATGCCCATTTTTTTGTGCTTAAAAGAAGATGACGAGATTTCGTATGAATTCTTGGCTGTATCATGCAAAACAGTGAAAATAAACTAGAAAACAAACCAATTTCTCTACAAAATTATAAGATTCACATCGGGTTCACCAAATGTAAGATGGGGTTAGAAATAAAATAGTATAGACAAAGTGACAACCAACACTTCTAAGCTATAAAACCTCATCCAAAAAAGATAATATAATCATATGAAAGGAGCAAAATGAAAAAAATAAAATAAAACACTCCCCATTGAACTTGAATCACTTCTCTTGCTCTCCTTCTTGTTATGCAACTTTTCCCTCAGATTTGTTGAAACACTTGTGCAAAACCTGCAAATGGTAGCAAGAAAGTTGGAGACAATTAGCTATTAAGCTGAAAATGGAGAAGGAAGGTTGCTTTTATAGATAACCTTTTAAATGGATGGCTAAGATTAATCCTCTAGAAGGATTCCAAGATCAATGGTCCAAAATTGATGCACCAAGAATATGCTATTCTTGGAGGAATCATGATAGACATGCATGTAGGGACATACAGGCTATGACACAATTAAATAATTTTGACAATTATTTAATTATAGAAGAATAAAAGGTCAAATAATAATAATAATTATTATTTGACTATAGATGAAAGATAGATAATTAAGTAAAAAAAATGATTTATTTAATTATTGAAGAAAGGGATATATTAGTGATGCAATTAAATAATTTTAATTGATCAAGATAGAATAGAGATGAGAAGGTGAATTAATTAAATAATTAAAAATTATTTAATTAATAGAGGAATGCAGTCAAACTTAATTGAATAATTAAAGTTATTCATTTATCAAAGGACAACGACCAAGAAAAATGACACTTGCAGACTTAGGACATTTTTCAGTGTCTACAGTTCTCTCTCCAACAATGAAGGGTTTGCAACATTTTGTGTCCATTTTATTAGAAGTAAGAAGCTGCTAGACTTTGAAATGTTGTAAAACCTTTTGGCGCATCACCACCTTTTATTTTATCTGCATTTCTCTTACCCCTTTTCCTAAAAAAAAAAAAGAAGAGCCAACTTCTCCAAAAATCCTAGAGGTCATTCAGTGAGGTGCAAGTTGGTCCTCCATTCACTGAATTTCCCATTAGGTTGTTCAAGAGACGTGAAAGATTTTGTGATCAACAGTTCTTTTTCTAGCATGCCTAGTGGGACCCAAGTTTTTTCATAGCGTCTGATAGTTAGCCTTGAGGAGGCATTTTATGAATTAGACTAATAGGAAAAGTTGGCAATCTCATGCCCATAGTACAAACAAGAGCATCCTCTAGAGGAAATTTATAGTATTCTTAATTTCCCACTTCAGCCCCTAGGAGAAGATGAACCATAGGTTTTGTATTACCCATTAGAAGCAATAGAATAAGAAGTGTGTACCTGGAGTCTAGATCCTTATCTACTCATCCAGGCAGTCGAACCATTCAAATCAGAATACCTATCTACCCCATCCATAAGAGTTTGTTTCCAATGGCCCACCTAGGTTCTCTCACTCCTAAAAATTTTGTAACCTAGGAGAGTGGCAGCCAACTAGTTCCACCTACACCTGCATATGTGTGGCCTGCCATACCTGCCAATACCTTCAAAGCAATTTTTAAGTTCATCAAGGAGGATTTTAAGAGTCCTTATGAGCATCTATAGGACATAGCAAATGTTTTCATGGTGCATAACATCGTGAAGCAAAATGTGGTCCTCAGATTGTTAGCTATGTCTTTCAATGTGAAGGATCAAGATTGGTATAGGTCCCTAGCCTCCAATTCCATCTACTCTTGGGATGAACTTGGAGAAAAAATATTTCATCACTTCTTGGAGGAAGGAGATTGCTCATCTTTGTTATAATAATTGATCACAATCAAGAAGGCCACATAAGAGGCCTTGATCAACTTCAACACCAGGTTGCATAACACCTTGTAGAGGATTCTTGTGATAACTAGGCCCTTGACATCTATGGAATTCATGTTCTATTTGAAGGCTTTCAATTTGGATATCATGGTCATGGTATAGTCACTGGGAGGCAATAACTTGCTCGACATATATGATTTGGATGTGCGAGCAAAGAATAGTCTCATAGACACACAAATGCTTCCACCATGTCTATCGATGCCCATGTTCATAGAAATATCTGGCAAAAGTTAGGAGGAGGTAACTCCTAGCACTTCTACTCCACTCCTAAAAACATCAGATGCACCACCACCCTCAATCTATGTATACTTGAATGCACAACCCAACACGTTGGGATCCTCTTCATTGGAAACATATGTCAACAACATGATGAATCTCATGAGAACCTTTGCAAATGAGCTAGTTATTATTCAGTGATTGTAGGTAGCACCCTTGAGGCCTCTCACATAGAATTATCAAGGAGGGAGGCCATCTTACCAACATAACACCTACCAGGGAGCTCCAAGAGGGGGTAATTAGTAACAAGCATCTATGAGCCAAATATTCCTAGTCACCACACCACTTTAGACCACCAAGAATAGCCCAAACAAAGATTTGGTCCTAGGTCAAAACAATCTAGCAGAAGATGGGAACGCATGGTCCTTCCCATGTAATGGTAATCACATGCCTTGAAACTATTTGAGAGGAAATATTCAATAGAGGGTAGCAAAATAGAGAAGTTAGGGTGTATTTTTGAATATGAAAGACTATTAGTCTCTTGAAATGGAGAATGCTTGGCTTAGTGTGTGAACATAGGGTATGTCTTTAGAAAAAAAGTTGGACATATCCTCAAACCACACACTCTTTTCTTGAATGGAGAAGGAAGATTCAATATTCATGAATGATGTTCCAACAACTAGCACCCTATAGTTACAGTTAGATTCAAATACTAAATCAAAAAGAAGACTTACTAGGGAATATGTGCAACAAATTTTCCAGTGGCTACAACCACAATGACCATAGCCATAGGTACAACAAGCTTCATAGATATGAACAAATAAATAGTCACTTGCCCAACCATTCCCACCAAAGGACATCAATAAAATATTGAGCCCACCAATAATAGATCAACCTTCCCTAAGGAAAAGGAAGCACCCCCATTTAAACCTAATGAATCACTAATTGGAATGCTTAATGTGGTGGAAAAATTAAAGATGATGCTCACCAACGTATCCTTATGGAATGTCCTGTTAATACCAGAGCATAAGACCTTTCTCTCAGAGGTGTTTAAAAATGAAGAGCATATTTCGTAGATATATAAAACTTCATCACATGGTTAGGATAAAGGAAAAATGATCACATCGGACCCCCAATCCTTAGGAGTTGCAATATATGTAAATACTACAAACAAGGAAAATGCAAAAGAGGTAAGTAAGCCAAATCCCACTCCCTTCTTCATGATGCTTATCGTAGGAGATAAGCTTTTGCACAATAATATGATCAACTTAGGGGATAGCACTATGATCATGCCCAAGCAAGTGGCTGACACTCTAAAGTTGGGATACGAGCCCCTTGATAAGGGAATCATGTAGTTGGATAGGAAGAGGGTCTTGACCATTGGTTGTATTAAGGATCTCTCTTTGACCTTATTTTCTTTTCCAAACCAAAATATCATGCAAGAAGTAGTCTTAATTGATATTCCTCCCATATTTGGATGTGCCTACCAAGGTATTTTATGGAAAAGCTTGGCAGATACCTAGAACTTGACTAGTCTCACTTAATACTATGAACCAAGCATGGAGCAAAGATGAAGATCTTGTCTAAGCCTTTGCATCCTGAACATATAGTAGATGATGCAGTGTTGAGTTTCAAAGTAATGCATACCTCCTTTTCCAAACAAGAAATGTATTATGTAGAAATGTTGGAAAAAGAGAAGGCCACAAGTGATTGGACCCTCGAAGAGGATGTCTTACTCAATCAATTCATTGATTTTGACCCTTTTAGGAATTTCCATGCTATCGGGTTAGGAACTTATGTTTTTTTTTATGAGGACCCAACTCTCCCAAAATTGGTAAAAGAGTGAGAAGAAACCAAGAGAACTGGGTGACAAAAGTTTTTGGACACTACATTTTGATGACACTAAATGCAAGGTTGGTTCTAGAGTCGGCATCCAACTTGCATCTTAAACAAAGTTAGAGACCCTCAAGGCTTTCTACTTCCAATTCCCGTGCTCAAATAATGATTCAAAATATGAGGGACTATTTCATGATCTAACTCTAGTATAATGAATGGGTTGAAAAAGTGTTGGAAATGTGGGAGTCTAGCAACATGAGCATGAAGTGCATTGGTGCAGGAGCACCTACACCTTAATGATGAAATTGAGGTCTTGAAAGAAATTTAAGGAGGGTAGTAAGTAGGATAGTGTTGGTTTTTGTTGTTTTGTCTTTAATAAGGTCCAATAAGACCATTTTTAATGTAAACAAGGGCTTGGGGAGTCATTGTTGTTGAAAATGTAGAAGTTACACAATAATTGTAAAAGGTTGCCTTAAATTTTTAAGAGTTGTTAACTTGGAGATTAGAAGAGTCACTAGTATTTAAAAATTTGTCGAGGGGCATTGGGCAGTTGGAAACTGATTTGGAAAGTATAAAAGCCACTCCAAGGCTTGTGTAAATGTTGTTCATCATTTTGAAAATAATTCTCACCAAGTTATAATGTTCAAAGCTACATTTTTAACTATTTTGTTGAAGTTTCTGTGTGTTGTATGGAGCTGTACCGGTGTGAAATGATCTGAAATATTTTTTGGATGTATGTATATGTATCTACTCTTATTTACAGTTGATTTGGAGTCCTAACTTAGGATTTTGCAAGAGATATCTTCATTTTATTGTGTTTGTCCTATTTTTTTGAGTTAAGGGTTTTGAGGGTAATAACGTGATGAACTAACCAATCCACCTACTATATTTGTTTTGTTGCTTGGTGGATTGGTTTCTAGAATGTTAGTTTAGGTGTTTCAATTATTTAGGGGTTAAAAGAGTGAAGGAATAGGGTGTTGGTGTGATGCCTAGTTCTAGGTAATGTAATTCTTCCATGAAAATGAGGAACCCAAGTATGGTCTGGGCTAAATACTGAAGGGAATGGCCATATATTGTTTTGGTGAGTTTTTTCAGGGACATTGAAAGGTGTTGGAAGCATTTATTTTTCCTAAGAACCACGGGCATACTAATTTCAATAAACCCTTGTTTTGTGCAAGTAAAAGGAGGGTTTCTTGGTTCAGTGAACAAAGGGGCTTGAACCTGAGTTTTAAGGGTGGATTCAATGGTTTTTCGGAATTTTAATTTCTGCCCCAAAATTTTAGAGTGTTTGGTGAAGTTTAGAGGGCACCCTCTTTGTAAATTAGGCCTAATTTAGTAGCTTAGGTAGGGGGTGTTGAATTGGAACTCATAATTGTTACAAAGTAATCTTATGAATTTTTTTTAGTATGGTGAAGAACTCTGAAAAGTGTTCCTGATTCCCTAATTTTTTTTTGTGGTGTTTTGGAAAGTTGGGTTGAAAAATCTCTCTAACTGGGTTGCATTGGCTACAAGGAAAACATGGCTAAGAGTGGATTTTGATGAGACCTCTTTAATCTATTTTAAAGTTGATTTGATGCTTATTTATTTGACACATTGATAAGATTTCCACCCATATTTTTGCATTAGAGTGGTATCAAAGCAAGGGAGTAGGTCTCTTGTGATGGAAGGTTGAAGTTTGTGTGTGAAAAGAAGAAGGTAATTAGAGGAATCAAAATGCCTCCTAAAGGGAATGTTGATGCAAGGAAGATTGAAAACCATGACAAAGAAATAGAAACCTTGAAGTAGGAAATTGCTATGATGAAAGCTAAAGCTAGGGTTCTTTTGGATGAAAGTGATATTGAAGAAGAAGAGACTTCTAGTGAAGAGGAAGAGATGGATCTAGATGATGTGAGAATGGTGAAGCTTTTGAAGGCTGTGAAGAAGGATGGACATGGAAAAATGGATGTGCCTATTTATGGAGGAAAACTTGACAGTGAAGAGCTCTTGGATTGGATAGGGGCTTTGGAGAACTACTTTGAGAGTGAAGAGATTGATGAAGAACATAAGGTGAAGAAGTCTAAAAAAAAATTGAAAGGAAATGACTTGTTGTGGTGGAATTTTGTGCAAGAGGAAATGGAGAGACAAGGAAAGAGAAAGTTCACTTCTTAGGAGAGGATGAAGACCAAACTGGAAGGTAAATTCCTTCCTTGTGATTATAATGTTCAATTACTTAAGAAGTTACAAAATCTTAGACAAAAGGATTTAGATGTGCAATCATATATTGAATAATTTTATAGGCTAGGAATAAGAACTAAAGATGAAGATGATGAAGAAATGGTTGCTAGGTACTTGAATGGTTTGAGGTATAACATTCAAGATGAGATCATCTTGTTGGCACCTAAATGAATTGAACAATGCTTTCAAATGGAAACGAGGGAAGAAGAAAAATTCAAGAGGAGACAAGAGAAGGCCGCAAGAGGAAGAGGAAACATTTCTAGGGGTAGAGGCACAACTTCAACATCAAGGAAGACCAAGAAGATGCTAATAAGAACATGGAGCAAAAACCTGAAGCAAGAGGAGGATAGGGAGGTGGAAGAACTACTTTCAAACAAATGAAATATTACAATGAATTCTTAGGGAGGTGTTATAGGTGCAATGAATTTGGACACCCATCTTTCAAGTGTCCTCAAAACCAAAGTTAAACTTCAAGTGGTGATAGAAGGAGTGAAAGAAGAACACAACTAATTGAAGAAGAAGAATGTGAAACTTCAAGCAGAACTGTAGACCCAAAGGTGGGAGAATCACTCATGATGAGAAAAAGTTTGTTGCAAGCACCTAAAGAGGAAGATATGAGCCAAAGGAGTCTCTTTAGAACCTCATGCAAATGCAAAGCTAAAGTGTGTCAAGTTGTTATTGATTTAGGTTCTCAGGATAATATGGTGTCTAGGGAGATGGTAGAAAAGTTAAATCTAGAGAAGATACCTCATGTAGCACCTTACAAAGTTTCTTGGGTAAATGATAGTCAAACCTTAGTGGTGAATGAGAAAACCTATGTGGATTTCCAGATTGGGGAGTAAAAAGATAGGGTTTTGTGTGATATATTTCCAATGGATTGTTGCCATTTTCTATTGGGGAGACCATGTAAATTGATAGAAGGTCCATGTATGATGGCTGGGAAAACACCTACACAATTAGGAAGGATGATAAGAGTTTTAAACTAACTCCTTTGCAGGGTAGTGCAAGAGATAAGGGTAAAACCTAGGTTGTGATTTTTGGAAAAAAAGGATCCTTTAAGGTTTGAGGATAGTAAAAAAAAATGTTTTTAGTTATGGAGTAGGTTAACAATGATAGGATAGTAGAAGTTACCTAAGAATCTGACCTGCAGTCAGTAGGAAGAAAGGATAAAAGTGATTTTGTTTGGCAGAAGAAAGTTGGTGGTAACAAGTTTCAGATTGATGAAATACAAAGAAAGATGGTGGAGCCTTTGGAAAGGCATGAAAAAGGTGAAAGCATCATGGTTGGGGTGGTTGAATTCCCTATAACACAAAATAGAACAAAAACATAGTAAAGGGATAATGTAATCAAATGGATAGTGAGTAAAGGGATAGTATTAAGTAGTATTGGTAAAACAAAAAAAGAGAAGGAAAAGGTTTGTGAAAGTAACAGTATTGTGCATGGGAGAATAAGACACTATGATGTTGAAGAGATAGAGGGTAACGAGGTTGCTAGTATAGAAAATTGCGAGGTTGACAAGAAAAAGCACAAGAAGATGGATGGTTGTGATGGTTATAGGACCTTAGTTGAGGAAGGTAGAAGTCTGATAATGAAAAGGACAAAGAAACAAGTACTTGTAGGTCTAATAGGAGGAGTATAGTCTGATGGTGTAAAGGACAGTGATAAAGGTGTAGAAAAAAATACTACTAACTCTTGTTTGTTTGTAGGTATAAGGATTGGGAGAACATAAAATTTTGATCTAGGAATAAGAGGAAAGTAGACATCAGGCTTGAACATGAACATGCAGGCACATTTCAACATGAACATAGTCCTAGAGGTAGAGTAGGGCAAAAGAACTTAGTATTTAAACCAATTGAAGGAAGCTACAAGTTAGAGGATACATGGAACAATGTTAGGGGATGGAATACCCTTCAACTCTTGTGACAAGAGTCTTTTCTCTGTGGGGGTGTATTGTGTAGGAGCACCTACACCTTAATGATGAAATTGAGGTCTTGAAAGACATTTAAGGAGGGTAGTAAGTAGGATAGTGTTGGTTTTTGTTGTTTTGAATTTAATAAGGTCCAATAAGACCATTTTTAATGTAAACAAGGGCTTGGGGAGTCATTTTTGTTGAAAATGCAAAAGTTACACAATAATTGTAAAAGGTTGTCTTAAAGTTGTAAGAGTTGTCAACTTGGAGATTAGAAGAGTCACTAGTATTTGAAAACTTGTTGAGGGGTGTTGGGAAGTTGGAAACTAATTGGGAAAAGTATAAAAGCCTCTCTAAGGCTTGTGTAAACATTGTTCATCATTTTGAAAACAATTCTCACCAAGTTATAGCATTCAAAACTGCATTTTTCACTATTTTATTGAAGATTCTATGTGTTGTACGAAGCCGTATGGGCATGACATGATTTGAAATATTTTTTTGATGTATGTATATGTATCTACTCTTATTTAAAGTTGATTTGGATTCCTAACTTAGGATTTTGCAAGAGATATCTTTATTTTATTGTGGCTGTCCTATTTTTTTGAGTTAAGGTTTTTGAGGGTAATAACATGATGAACTAACCAATCCACCTACT
This sequence comes from Sequoia sempervirens, assembly GCA_007258455.2. NCBI lineage: Eukaryota > Viridiplantae > Streptophyta > Pinopsida > Cupressales > Cupressaceae > Sequoia > Sequoia sempervirens. The sequence continues at coordinate 51,326,304 of VDFB02000363.1, read as the reverse complement.
ATATTTGTTCTATTTCTTGGTGGATTGGTTTTTATAATGTTATTTTAGGTGTTTCATTGCTTTAGGGGTCAAAAGAGTGAAGGAATAGGGTGTTGGTGTGATGCCTAGTGTTGGGCAGTGTAATTATTCCATGAAAATGAGGAACCCAAGTATGGTTTGGGCTAAATACTAAAGGGACTGGCCATATAATTTTTTGGTGAGTTTGTGCAAGGACATTGAAAGGTGTTGGAAGTATTGATTTGGCCTGAGAACCACGATGCATACCAATTTCAATAAACCCTTGTTTTGTGCAAGTAAAAGTAGGGTTTCTTGGTTTAGTGAACAAAGGGGATTGAACCTAAGTTCTAAGGGTGGATTTAGTGGTTTTTGGGCATTTGAATTGCTTCCCCAAATTTTTAGAGGGTTTGGTGAAGTTTAGAGGGTACTCTCTTTGTAAATTAGGCCTAATTGAGTAGCCTAGGTAGTGTTAGTGTAGGTTTTTTAATATTATTTTTCCTACACATTATTAAGAAAACCTTAGGTTATAGGAGACATGGTTGATGTGAGGACACATGGCATAATCCATTGATTACATGTGTTTCTCTCGCCCACACTTGGGTGGTTGAGTTTCATACCCTCTTTTGGCCTTATATGCCACCTCACAAAACAACTCATTTGTCTCTTTTTGAGTAGGTTATGCCACCTATTTGAAAATTTCCAAGTAGGCATAACTTCCACCTAATTTGGTTATTTGGGAGTTATTACCCCTCTTGGAATTATATGCCCATATTTTGCTATATATTCAACACTCACCTCTCCCTCCTAGTAAGTTTAGATGAGTTCATATCAACTCAGTTAGTTCAAGGGAGAGCTAAGGAATATTGTATCATTTAGTGTGTGATAATAACATCATTTTTTTATTGCACCATATTCTAGTGTTTTCTCTTATTGCTCTCATGTGGAAGGTTTATCTCAATTTTGCAGGTGATCCTGGGTGCTCAATTTCATCAACTCTTACATTATATCAAAGCATTAGATCTACAAGCCCATTCTCGAATTTGAGAGATTTGTGAGTGTTTTAATCAGTATTGCAGGTTGCAGCATGCCTTTGCTTGTCTTAGGTAGATGATTCTACCTTTTCATGCCATTTTTTGGTTGTTGGGGTCGTTTTATGTTGCTAAAGGCATTTTTTTTACACTAGATCCACATTTTCTGTATATTTTATAGAAAATCCACCATCTGGTTCGTTGCTAGTTTTTGCATTCAGATTATATATTTTTAAGAAACTAATTTAGAATGTTTCAGTAGACCCCCTCTCTGTTGGAGTTTTGCATTTCGCACCCAATCTTCAAAAGCCTGTATCTTAGTCATTTTCGCTCCTTTTTGCAAGCATTTTTTTAATTATTATTTGGGGTAGAATTTCACGAGATTCATAGTGGAGTGATCCATTTTTTCTCAATTGATCCATATTTTCTAGAAATTCAGTTTTCTTAGCAGATTTGAAGGATGGTTCTCATTTTTGAAACTTCAAATGGCTATAACTTTCACATATGACCTCAGATCGAGGCAACTTTTTTTTTGAAAGTTGATATTTATCCAAGTCCTACATAATGGTGCTATTTTGAGGTTCTAGTTCTAAGATTATTTTATACTTTCAATATTTGGGTCCAAGTTTGGACATTGTAAAACTCTGATAACAACTCCAAAAGTATACTTGCACTGAATTATAAAGTGCTACCATCATATTTTTTGTGGAGATCATTATTTAGTAATTTGGGGGGTAATGTTAGGCCTTTCAACTGGCTTATGTCTCTTGATTGGTCTATTGTATGACTAAAGTTGAAGAATTTAATATGGACATAAAAACACATCCTACTATAATAAGGTTAAATCAATGGAACTTTAAGTCTTGGAAAGATGGAATCCTAACACATTGTAGGTGGCTTAATCTTTTTCCCTATCTCTATGGACTAGTTCCTAAACCTTCATCAAAATGGAAGAGAGTTGTGTGGGATGTAAAAATAGAACATATCCTATGAGTAATTGGTTGTAGTTGTGATATAGATACACAAATGGTCACTAATGGTATTGAGATCCCTCGTGACCTTATGACCAAACTTTGGGTGATGCATGGAGACTCGAATGAACCTCCATTCCCAGAGGCTCCTGTTGCAGATTGTCTTGTTTGACTTGCAGAGTTTCAAACTATTGATGATAAAACAATTGAAACAATTTCTGATTACGAAAGGTATGGTAATTTTTATGACACATAATCTTCTCCTCCTATAGAGACATCTATTGAGACTTAGTTTCTATGGCTCCAAATCTAGATTTAGAGGGTTCATCTTCTTCATCTATGAGACAACATCTTGAACTTGAGGGATCTTCTATTCCAACATTGGTAGAATCATCTTGTTCATCATATTTTGAGGACACAATGGGGGATGATAGGTGGAGTCATATGACATGCACTAAGATCTCATCTCCTTCATCTACAGTTGTACCTGAGGATGCTCGTGATTCAGTGTAGTAGGAGATACATTGTCTTTTAGACTTGGCTACTTGTGATGGCTTCTTGACATGGATTATAGACTTGTTTGTGGAGTCTCATATTGCAGATTTGGGAGACATTAATTATCGACAATATTAATCATCTCTTTGATGAAGTTGCATTGTCTTCTTCAGATGTTGAGGGGAAATTTTTTTGACCCTCTTGTTCTTTACCCACATGATCATTCTTCATAGTTTGACATGACTGTGGTCACTATTGAGCAACATTTTGAGGAGGCAACTTTGTCTTCAAAGGAGATATCTTTGTCTTCAGATTTTGTTCTACATCCATCTCCACTAGGTTATGGATTTTCATCTTCTGTAGTGTGGCCTAGAACACCTAATTTGATGGTGATAGCCTTTGGCATTGACATGGGGACACCTGAGTGAAGTTCAAAGACACCATACATTTTCATCATTCTTCCTCCATATTCCTTTCATGAATGGGAAGATATCTTGCACACATCCTTATTTTTATTTCTTCCTAAGGGGAGGAATATTGTTTGATGATCTTGGATCATCTTCAGCTTCTTGTGTCAAGCATTCACCAACAATGCAAGAGATTCTACATTGGGGGACTATACGGTCTCTCTTCTTCTTCTCTCTTGGGGGAGGAGTTCTGTGCTACATATTTTCTACTTCTCATATTTTGAGAGGTTTTATCATTGTACATGGGTACCTAACATGGCCTTGTAGCCGTGACCCATCTTTGCATTGTTTCATCCTTTCACCCACCTAAGCTATGCTTAAGGGGGGCTGTTAGTGTAGGTTTTTTAATATTATTTTTTCTATACATTATTAAGCATACCTTAGGTTATAGGAGACGTGGTTGATGTGAGGACACATGGCGTAATCCATCGATTACTTGTGTCACTTTCACCCACACTTGGGTGGTTGAGTTTCACACCCTCTTTTGGCCTTATATGCCACCTCACAAAACCACTCATTTGTCTCTTTCTAAGTAGGTTATGCCACCGATTTGGAATTTTCCAAGTAGGCATGACTCCCACCTAATTTTGTTATTTGGGAGTTATTACCCCTCTTGGAATTAAATATGCCCGTATTTTTCTATATATTCAACACTCACCTCTCCCTCCTAGTAGGTTCAGCTGAGTTCATATCAACTCAGTTAGTTCAAGGGAGAGTTTAGGCATATTGTATCATTTAGTGTGTTATAATAAAATCATTTTGTTATTGCACCATATTCTAGTGTTTTCTCTTGTTTCTCTCATGTGGAAGGCTTATATCAGTTTTACAAGTGATCCTAGGTGCTCGACTTCATCAAAAACTCTTACAAGTAGGGGGTGTTGTATTGAAACTCATAATTGTTACAAAGAACCTTATGAAAAAAATTTAGTATGGTGAAGAAATTTGAAAAGGGTGCCTAATTCCCTAATTTTTAGTGTGGTGTTTTGGAAAGTTGGGTTGAAAAATCTCTCTAACCGGGTTGCATTGGCCACAAGGAAAACAAGGCTAAGAGTGAATTTTGATGAGACATCTTTAATTTATTTTAAAGTTGATTTGATACTTACTTATTTGAAATTTTGAGAAGGTTTCCACCCCTAGGTCTACATCATGTATATAGGTTAATTTGGCCGATCTAGTGTTGTCATTGATGTCAACATTGTGGGAAGCAAATTTGATGTACAACACCATCTATACCAGAAGCTGATCTATACCGGAAGTGTTCTTTTAGTGCGTTGGTTTTTGAGTCTGGAATTTAGCGCAAGAAGAGATATGTTTCTAGTCTCTCAAACATATTATTATGACTCATTCATATGGCTATATTCAAGATCTCAAGAAATTTTATATTGTGTACATAAAGTTATCAATGAAAGAGTTCAACTCTATATACTATAGTTGTTTCTATGTTCAGTATACCAGTGTGGGAGACTCCACATTTTCTTGAGAAGGATTTTTTAATGTTGCAGTTCTAAAGTTAGTCTCTTTCATGTTAAAGTGAAGAGAAACTAAAGTAATATTGGATATGGAAGATGTTTACTTTGATAAGTGTGTGTTGGATTGGAGTTTTTGTGATTAGGCCCTATTCTTCGCTGACCTAATGCATGTTGTGTGCTGAGAAGATTGATTATGTCTTGCAGATATTAGTTGAATTTATTCCAAGTCCACACTATCTCAAAATTAAGTCCTGCATGGATAAAGAGGATGTTTTAATCTTATATGGTGTCGATAATAACTACTTTTGATTGGTTTGTTTTCATCTAATTAGGCCAACCTAATTAATGAATGAAATATACTTGTATATATTTATATGAGACATTTTGGAGTTGGAATGATGTATATGTGTATGCATATGTATGTGTGTGCATGTGTATAATGAAAAGAGGATTGAGAGATAAATGAATGTGAGAGCTTAAATGATTTATCAGATGCAAGTAATGTATGGTGGGAGAAGTCAAGGATTAGGGAAATTGTTATGCAACTACTAAGAAGAGCAGTACTTCATATTCATAGCCTTATTGGAACATAACTTAACACATAAAACGTGTATTTCATTAGTTCATAATTTTGGCAGTGGGCCATATTTTTTTGTATCTTGGCAATGAGCCATATCTTTTTGTATTCTAGTTGTGAGTGTTCTAAGGACAGTGAGTCCTTGTAGTGAGCCCTATAATATACTGTATCCAAATATTATATTGTGAGCTAACCCTCACCATGTTTTTTCCCATTTTGGGTTTTCCATGTAAAAATATTGGTGTTGATGAGTGTTGATGCATTTTCTTGATTCAATGTTTTCTCTTGTTGTTCTAGTTAGATCTATGATATTGTTTAGATGGATTTAATGTGAATGGTTTTATGGAATACTAGTTTACTCCCTCTCTCAATATTTTAGATGTTCAACAAAAAGGATACAGGTAGTCAGAGATTTGAAGCTATTCATAAGCTAGATCCGAGGATAGGTACCAGCCAAAAATGTAAGGATGATGTCTTACTAGCACAAGATATGGGACCTAATTGAAGGGTTTGAAGCTTTTAACATACAAGTTATCTTGTGATCTAAAAACTCTACCAAAGACTAGATGGCCTCTATTTGCTCCCAATTTGAGTCAACTCATGGATCACTTGAAAGCCAACATCTAGTGCATACTAGTATCCAATCGTCTATCTCCAACAATGACCAAAATTGGTAGGTATTTGAGGATGATGGTTATATTTTTACCTTCTTGTGATAGTTGAGGGAGTTTTTTGGTCATCCACATTCTGAATCTGGAGGGGCTATTGAAGAACAAGTGATTGAACTAAAAGGTAATAAGCTCTCATGAGGCTTAATCAACCTTAATCTCTTTGAGTGTGAGGACAAAAGAAATAGTAAGAAGCGATTCATGGCCGATGGAGAGGACTATGAGGACTTTGACGTCAAAGGTGGTAGGAAGCTAAAGTTTAGAAGGAGCATGCCACCGACAAATAAGGAGATGTTGAGAGACTTGTGCACTAAATACAATGGGTTGTGGCTTAGACCTATGATGATCTCAGGGGAATGCTCCTAGCATTATCCAACATACTATCAACTTGGCCAAGGGTTCCAAACCCATCCAAAAAAAGAAAAGACCAATTAACCCTAAAGTGGAAGCATTGATAGCATAGGAGCTTACAAAGTTGATTGACTTAAAGATTATATATCCGATTAAGCACTCCACTTGGGTGTTCAACCTGGTCCTGATCCAAAAAAATAATGGTGACATATGGCTATGCATGGAATTTTGGGACTTGAATAAAGCCTCGTTAAAAGACCATTATCATTTTCCCTCCATGGAGTAGATCCTATAGACTGTAGCTGGGTCAGAAATGTTCTCACTCCTTGATGGATTTTTGAGCTATACTCAAGTCTATGTGAAAGAAGAGGATCAACAAAAAATGATCTTCACCACTAAGTGGGGGATGTTTGTGAATGCACAATAATGTCCTTTGGCCTCTCTAATGCTAGTGACACTTTTCAACATGTGATGGATATCACTTTTTAAGGATTGATTAGATCATCCTAATCTACCTAGACAATCTGAATATACATTCAAAATCAAAAGATGATCATTTTGATTATTTGGAAATGGTTTTCTAGAAATGCCAAAAGTTTGGGATTTCTTTAAACCCCAAGAAATGTGTATTTGGAGTCCCACAAGGAAAGTTGTTGGGCTTCATGGTATCTAAAGAAAGGATAGCCATAGACCTCGAAAGGGTGAAGGATATAATGGAACTACTACTATTCGTTAACTAGAAAGGGAAGTACAATCCTTCCTAGGGAAGATTAACTTGATCAACAAGTTTATTTCATATTTAATAGGTATTATGAGACCTATCACACTGATGCTAAAGAAGGGATTAGCATTCAAATGGACCCAGGAGGGAAAGCTTTCCTTCAAGCAAATTAAGGCGGTCATTTGTACAACTTTGATGTTAGCTAACCTAGACTTTTCCAAACACTTTCTGCTATATGTTTACAATGACCAACACAACATAGCCTTGGTGCTCATGTAGAAAGACATAGAGGGGAGTAGAGAACATCACATTGCTTTCTACTCTAGGACTCTCAAGGGTTATGAAACCAAATAAAATTTTGTTGAAAAGTAGGCATTTTCCATTGTCAAAATCCTTAATTTATTTAGAAATTTGGTTTTAGCCAGTAAAATTATAGTCCTTTTCGCTCATCCCAGTGTTAGGGAATACATCACAAAGGGTGAGATAACAAAAAAGAGGTCCAACTAGATCACTAAGATCCTAGAGTATGATGTGGACAACTTCCTGACAGAGCTAGTCCTAGGAAGAGGCCTATGTGAATACCTTGCGCAAGAAATTGACCTCTAAGCTAAAGAAGGGAATGATCGAGTCTATTCAAATGAATTTGAGTCAAGTGAGTCATCGGTGGCTAATTGGACAAGATTCATGTAGACTACCCAATATCCATGCAACATTTCACCACAAAAATGAAGATATTACAGGCTTCAAGGCGATGGATACATACTGGTTGAAGGGTTTCTTTTTAAAATAAACTGTGATGGAGTCCTACTCTATTGCATAGACAAGCCACAAGCCAAAAAAATTTCTAATGAGTTTCATAGTAGTCTGGAAGGTAGACACTTCTCCACCAAGACCATTGCCTTGAAAATCATATAATTAGGCTACTACTAGCCTACAATGTTCTCCGAAGCTCACCATCTAGTGAGAAAATGCACCCAGTGCTAATATTTTATTGGCAAGTGAAATAACTTTGCCATGTTGTTTAGCTCGATCGTAGTTGAGGAACCCTTTGCATAGTGGGGGATAGATTTTATTGGGATGATCAATCCTATTTCTAGCATAGGGAACAAGTGGATACTCATGAGCACTGATTATTTCACAACATGGATGAAGATAATTCCTCTAAAGAATGCTACAAAAGATGAGTTTGTGAATTGTCTTGAGGAACTAGTGGTAAGATTTGGTTCACCAAAGACCATCATCTCAAATAATGCAGGAGATTTTATAGGCTTTGGGATGCTAGACTTCTCCCTTAAGCATGAAGTCTATCTCAAGACTTCTTCTAACTATTACTCGTAGGGGAATGGGAAAATGAAATCCACCAACAAGAACCTAATTAGATTGATAAAGCGTGTCGGGTTGGAGCACCAAAGAGAATGGAATAGACACCTGCAAGCAACCTTATGGGTAGATTGTATCATGCCTAAGAAAATTATAAAAACCTCCCTCTATGAGTTGGTGTATGGAAAGGAAGTAGTCCCTACCCATTTCAATGGGAATTTTGACATTGCAATTGCTAAAGTCCTTGGAAGTCAAGGAAGACAATGGAATGGAAGTGAGATTGGTTGAGCTATTAATCCTTAAGGAAAAAAGAGAAAAGGAATTTGATGCCATGATCAAATGCCAACAAGTGGTTAAATGATGGTTCTGTAACAATGAAAATGAAACGCTTCGCACAATAGACAACAAGGAAGATCGTTAGAAGCACACATGCATGCAATACTAAATCTAAAATGCAAATTCATTCGCTAAGCAACAAAGAACATGGGAAGTCAAAAATGTAATTAAAACTAGAACAATCTCACCAATTTTCAAACGTATTTCCATGATTCATCTCAATTGCCCTTCTCCATTTTGCTTTGTGTAGTATAATTGCCCTCAGATTTTCAAGTTCGTGCAAGTATAGCCTAAGATAGTGATTAGAAAAATATCGAAGATTCAAGACATAGTGCTCTCCAAAGTTACAAAATTTGCGAGAGAGATTGGAATGAAAAATGACAAATCAATTTATAGAATATTGATTATTCGAACGACAGGCCAAGATTGAAAGATCAACAGACGGTTGAGATTGACTGATTAGTCATGCATTCTGATAACTGACAGTGATGACATGAGTGATTCAAATTAGAAATAGAATTAAAGATTAAATAAATGATTTAATCTTTAGTTCAAAATTCAAAAACATAAGAAATATCTTTGCATGACAAAGATGAAGATTGATTATAACGACTCTTTGTTCGAATGCACTCACAACATTTAATTAATTAAATAAGAATATTTAATTAATATGCATGTGCACGCAAATGAGTTAGAACTGGACGATTTGAATGGTTTGACGAAGAGATTATTTGAAGACGCCACTCAGACATTAAATCAATAGTTGACTGAACGATTAAATTAAATGTCAAGTCGAGTAAAAGTGAATACTTAGATAACTCACACAATTATCTAAAATATAGAAGAATGCGTTAAAATAGAATTAATGAATTAAATAATTCATTTAATTCAAGACTCGATATTCAAGAATAATTAAATAAATAATATTTATTTAATTAAATGATGAAGGGATTTTAAATGAATTATTAAATAAATTATGAATTTATTTAATTATAGTTGAAATATGATAAAGAATAAATTAAATAAGGTTTTATTTAATTTGACAAGAAGAAGGTTAATTAGTAACATAATTAAATAAAAAGTGTTTATTTAATTAATCAAGTAGAATATAGAAAAGTGTGAATTAATTAAATAATCAATATTATTTAATTAGTAGAAGAATTAATGTTAAGATGAATAATTAAATAATTAAGATTATTTAATTAATGACCATGAAGAATACGAATTATGATGAATGTGGAAGTCGTAGGCCTAAACTAGATTTCGGTGTCTACATTTGCCCCTCTTTGATTCAATGTCATTTAGGCGTTGTGTCAAAGAAAGTTGATAAAAAAATGCCCCAGTCATGCTCCAGGTTAAAACAGGTGAAGGTATGCCCCCTCGGGAAAATTGACAAATTTTTGAAAGGGTCAGAAAAATTTGGAAATGTGCTTGATTAGTCCAGTAAATAGGCAGAAATGCAATGCAGTTGATGGAATTGGGTTCGGAAACGGGAGGGACGGGTACGGGATGATAGAAAATGGAATTTTACATGGCCAGAAGGTAGGAAATGCCACCTAAGCCCTAGGTATATATTGGAATTGGGGTGAAAAACTATTCATTTGCACCCACCTAGCTTAGAGATTTGAAAAGTTGCTCTGGATTTTCAGTGAGGATGTCTCCAGTTCCAGCCACCCATCATCGTGCATACAGGATCCGGACATACTAGAGACCAGGCGCGGACCCCCCGGTATGGACCTAAAACTTACCTTTTGAAATTTTTTGGATTGCACATTTTTTAATGCATTTAATTCATTTTTTAGTTCTGTGTCACTTTTAATTTTGCACTGCATGTGTATGCGCAAACGACGCATTTGACCCCGAAAAGCCGCATTTGAATTTTAACGCCGGTTGGTTAGATTAATTTTAGCGAATAACCGCATCTGTTTAATTTTGTTACGCATTTGATATTTTGCAACACATGTTTATTTTGATACACAAATGTATATTGAGAAATGCATTTGTTGTTTTGAGACGCATTTGCATATTTAGACACGCATTTGTCATTTTGAGACACATTTGTTATTTTCATGATGCATTTGATTATTATTAACTGCATTTGATCAATAATGATGCATATAGAATTTGTGAACCGCATTTGTGAAAAAGCGACGCATTTGTAAAAGAATGACGCATGTGTAAAGTAACGACACATTTGCATTTGAGGTTAAAACAGTCATTTTTTTACTAGGATAGATGATTTCGGCTGACATGAGACATGCATAATGTTGTTCCAGGTTGTATTAGACCCTATCTATACACGGGAGTCGAGACCCATGACGTTTCGATTTAGAGACAGTTTGCGACCGGTCGAGCGACGGACTCTATGGCATTTGGTTTTGTTGCATGTGACCGATATGCCCCAGATTAGGGAAAATCGGGGATTATTGATAGCACTATGTGAGCGGTGGCACTGGGAGACATCATTGTTCCACCTTCCGACTGGAGAGGCCACAGTGACCTTGGAGGATGTACACAGGATATTGAGACTGCCGATTAGAGGGACATAGGTGGTCTATGATACCCAGAGGGGTATAGCAGAGATGTGTAGATATTACCCCCACACTAACGTTAGACAGCTAGGGGTGGATGACTATGAGATTAGATGGTGGATATTGGCTCAGAGGTATAGATAGTTAGACTATCTAGTAGTGACTTTGATAGGCGGTATAGTACTGCCTGACTGCCGAGAACATGGATTCCCTGTAGGATGGGGGGAGATGTTAGTGGGCATGCTTGAGCGTCGAGTCGTATATGCTTGGGTTCGTGTGTGCTTGGGATGTTGTACTTCCACTTGCATGACATTTCCTATAGAGAGGCACAATTGATGAGCTGCGGTACCATGCTTCTGATGGTATGGGCGTGGGAGCATATTGCCATTTTTAGACCACTTGTTACAGTAGATGTTCCTCATGGAGCTCCATACGCCTTCCATTATGCGGGGGAAACCACACAACACCATATTGGGGACACAGGTTATTTCAGACACGCTATAGACTTGATGCAGGAGTTCACATGGAGACCATACCTGGGCTGTGAGGTGTGGTCAAATGAGGACGAGCACCTGCCCTTTTGTAGACAGACAGTATCTGGTGGGACGGACAGTGTCCCATATGCACATTATAGAGTGGCAATTGCCGTACCGGGTCCTGAGACAGTACAGAGAGGTACAGGATGTACCTCGAGGGAGAGCCGAGTTTGCTAGATCATCACAAGAGGTCCTGTTATGGGGGCTAGAGATTCCAGTCGCCACCGCAGAGGCCGATATTGATGGTTTACAGGCACTGCCATGGAGATGGAGGGATGAACCAACAGATCCAGGGATGACTCCAGCTTATGATCAGTGGTGGGCAGTAGACAGGCCTATTCCCATGACAGATCCAGGGTAGCTAGCACCAGTAGAGCGGCGTGGGATAGGTCCCAGAGGCAGACGAGGCAGAGGGAGAGGCCGAGGAGGCAGAGGAGGCCATGGTGATGGAGGGGATGATGGTAGAGGTGGCCGATGTGGAGGCAGGAGAGGGAGGCGTGGTTGATAGGGATGAGGACCAGTCACCAATCCAGGAGGAGAGGGGAGGAGAGGAGGATGTGGCTATGCGAGATGTGGCCAGAGGTGGTGAGGAGGAGCAGCTGGCAGAGGCTATTATCCCAGACATCCCAGACATCTCAGTAGAGGCAGAGGTAGTTGGAGAGGAGGCAGGTGTCGAGGAGGCAGTTGGAGAGGAGGTAGAGGTTGATGCCCTTGGGTTGCTAGGTGCCTACCAGGAGGATGATGATGAGGATGATGATCATGAGCAGGAGATTCGAGATCAGATCCTGGAGGAGATTGATGAGGAGGAGGATGGGATAGACAGGGCCTGATAGGATGAGACAGAGGCAGAGGAGCCTGACACAGATATATTGTGAGCCCAGGTTGCCTCCTTGGAGGAGAAGATGAGAGTATTGATGGCCGAGAGGGATTCTTATTAGGTAGAGAGAGACAGAGCCTTGATGGACAGGGATCAGGCCATAGCCCGGCGGCAGGAGACTGAGCAGAGGTTCACAGAGCTCAGGTCACTATGCACATGACCATCAACAGTGTTTTCCAGAGAATTGGTTAGAGCTGGAGAGAGGGAGAGGTATTACCGGGATTTATATGAGGCAGAGGTTCCCCTAGAGAGATGGGCTCCTAGTTTTTCAGTGGCACACAGTAGCAGGTCTCAGACCAAGACCCACACGCGGACAGTTAGCATAGAGGGGGTGGATCAGCCACGTAGAGTAGGGCCATATGATAGACCTCCCACAGCGTAGAGATCAGCAGGTTCCCAACATCATTCTCCCACACATCCTCGGCATGATGGCAGTGGCAGTTCGGGATAGAGATACTACTTGAGATTATTGTGAGACATTGTATTTTGATCCTATAGCCTGCGAGCTTCCATGTATTATGATACATTATGACATTGTGATGTGACACATTTGAGCGATATATATATATATATATATATATATATATATATATATATATATATATATATGATTTTGGCGGCAATTCTTATGATATGCATTGTCTATTTATTGATTATGCAATGTTTATTTATACATGTGATGTTTATATGATATGCTTATGTGATGGATGATTGTATGTACTATATGATTCTATATGATTATGAGATGCAATGTGATGTTACATGTATGATACAGATGACATGTGATGTTATACAAATGTAATGTGATGAATGTATTTACAGAAATGCTTATGATATGCACTGTGAAATGATGATTATTGTCCATTATGCCATGATGATCTAAATGTGGAATATGCCTATATGTATGTATGTATATTTCTAACATGTATGTTGATGCAAGATGATGTATACCGTTTTGTGTCACAGGACTCCGTCATAATGCAAGAAAGAAGAAGTGTTAGTGCGGAAAGAAAGATTGACAAAGAATGAAAAGATGGAAGATAAATGTTAGTATTAGGAATCTTTGATATTTTGCTTTATCACAAAAGGTATTGCACTTTATCATCATTGGGCGGGACTAATAAAAATGGAGAAAAATGCCGTGATATGACATAGATCAAGGTGTGTAAGGTCATCCACTTGCTGATAACAGATAGTCGCAGACAAGTATTGTCACCAACTCATACTAAGGACACAAGTTGCCCTAGTCTTTTTGTCAGGACAAACCATAGACAACAAACAAAAGAAAAAGACGGGTCATGAGACGTCATCGCTCCTCTAAATCCTTCATGGGACATCCTTGAGGAAACTAGTAACATGACCCAAAATCAAATGAAAAAGACAGTCGACAGACATCAGTCAAAGAAAATAGAATCCTGATACATCGTTGCTTCTCTAAATCCTTCATGGGACATCCTTGAGAAAGCTAGTAACATGAATCCTAGTCATCAATCCAAGATAAATGATAAGATAAATAAGTCAGAAAGTCAAAAAGCCAATAAAAATATTTGCCAAAACTTGATCTGTTGGTTTGATTTGTTTGATTGATAAAAGAATTGATTGATAGAGCCTGGTGTCAGGAGATACAAATACCGGATAAGACTTTGAGTTTGGTTTCGATGTTATGACTATCTGTATAAGGCATGAAAAAGCTTGGTTTTAGAAAGACATGTATCATATAAGACATTGAGTCAGATGCTGTTGATGTGATAACCTATGTAAGGCTATGTTTGATTGTTTGACCTTGTCAATTATGCAGGAAGAAATCATCCTGTATAAGACATAGGTTGATTGTTTTGATAACGTTTGTTTCCAAGAAGGACACATCCTGTAGCAGACTGTTGGTTGATCCATTTGAATTGTTTTGTTTGGAAAGTTGTTTGATTTGACTCAGAGAGATTGCTGACTTGTTCACCAGAGTAATGCATGACTTGATATGACGTGTGGAAAAATAACTACATGTGACTATAGACCCTAAAGGACTGACCTAGTGCGGCCTCGGGGGCTCATCGATTGATGGCCTTGCCTACGTTGTACATGCAGAGACCTCGTAGTTCGACTTGACTTGACCAACAAGACTGACTACAAATAAAAGACATGTGTGAAAGTGAATGTGACGAACCCTAATGGACTGACCTAGTGCGGCCTTAGGGGCTCATTGACTGATGGCCTTGCCTACGTTGTACACGTAGAGACCTCGTAGTTCGACACGACCCATGACCTTGTCATATAGACATATGGATTGAATCATGACTTTATACAGACAAACCTAAACAGACTGACCTAATGCCTCAGGGGCACATTGGCAGATGGCCTTTCCTACGTCCAGTCACAGAGGAAACGTAGTTCGACAAACGACAAAGACTGACAAGTGCGACTGACTCTGACTCTGTTTTTGGATTTTCAGAATGTTTTTATTTTTTTGTCTTTTTGAAGTTTTCTGATGTTTTTGGGTTTTCCATGGTTTTACGTCTTCAACATAGCCAATGTAAGAACCAGTATGACACATGTCAAGTGTTTGCCCCCAGTTGAGTATAAGACCAATTGATTATGAATAAGATAAGACGGGGGATATGAAATGCTCTCGATGTCAATCGTTCCAAGTTATGGGAAAGACTACCACTTATTATGAATGGTATATACAAATGACGGACAGGAAAGATAAGGGATATGTACAGGAATAGGTATTATGTATAGGGATAAGGACTATGTACAGGGATAAGGACTATGTACAGGGTAGATAAGAATAATAGTAGACAAAGGAGCAGGGTTGAGTACACATGGCGCCTGTTTGCCAGGTTTTCACCATGGTACCTATCCAAGGGGCCACCGAAGTGGTTTTCACCATTGGATGAATGATTTGTCTTTACTATTTTCTAGATTATCTAATTTTTTTGGTGTTACCAAGACGCCTGTTTGCCAGGTTTTCACCTTGATAACGATTTTTGTGATTTTTTGATTTTTTTGTTTTTTTTTTGCTAAATAAGACAAAGGTTCCCAGAAGCTATGCGTAGAAATTTTTCAGATGTATACTATTGATTGGTGAGGACAATGGTTCGCCTTCAGGAGTAGAGAGTTGGTATGCTCCTGATCCAAAAGCTTCTGTAACAACATAAGGTCCCAACCAATTAGGTTCAAACTTTCCTAGTTTTTCTCTTTCTGCTTGATTCTTCGGGTTCTCCATTAAAACCAGGTCACCAATGTCAAAATTTCTGTTTAAGACCCTCCTGTTATAGCTATGACGAAGGCGATTCTGATATGCTTGGAGATGGTCTAATGCCTTCTGTCTATGCTCATCCAGGAATTCTAACTCATGGAGTCTCGACACTCGGTACTCTTCATCGTCAATGTGTCCTTTCAGTGATACCCTTAGGGAGGGAATCTCGACCTCAATAGGCAGGATGGCTTCATAACCAAAGACAAGTGAATATGGGGTAGCACCAGTGGGGGTATGAATACTTGTGCGATAGGCCCATAAGGCAGGGTTAAGCTGTAAATGCCAGTCATGACCAACATCATTGACAGTCTTCTTGAGGATTCGAATGATGGTCTTGTTAGACGCCTCCGCTTGGCCATTACCTTGGGGGTAGTATGGAGTGGAGAAGTGATGTTGGCTATGAAATTGATCACACAGGTGGCAGACTTCTTGGTTCTTAAATGGGTGGCCATTATCAGTGATTATGGACTGAGGGACACCATACTGACAGATGATATAGTTTAGGATAAATCTAGAAATTTGTGTGCCATTAATGTATGTCATAGGAATAGCTTCAATCCACTTTGTAAAGTACTCAGTGGCAGTGATAATGAACTTGTGTCCATTTGATGATGTGGGGTGGATCTTACCTATGAGGTCGAGTCCCCATTGGGCAAAGGGCCATGGTGACGTGATAGGACGAAGCTCCTGTGCTGGGGCATGTATCAAATCTCCATGAACTTGGCATTGGTGACATTTTGTTACAAAGACATATGAGTCTTTTTCCATAGTAGGCCAATAGTAACCCAGTCTCATAATCTTTTTGGCTAAGGTAGGACCGCTAGAATGGGAACCACATATACCCTCATGCACCCCACGCAAGGTTGCTTGTGCTTCAGTAGAATCAAGACATCTCAGTAGGGTATTATCTAAGGCGCGTCTATATAGGGTGTCTCGACGATGGTGTATTTGGCTGACTTACGGAGGAATGTCCTACATTGGTTATTTGATAGGCCAATGGGTATGACTTCGGCATGAAGGTAATCATAGATTTCTTTGTACCATGAGGAATCAGGACCAACAATGTCACACACCATTTCAGAATCTGGGATATCATAGGCTGGGACTAAAAGTTGTTCGACCAAGAACTCAAACTTAGGCACGTTGTTAGGAATGTCAAGAAGTGATGCAATTGTAGCCATAGCGTCGGCTTCCCTGTTTAAAACCTGAGGTATTTGATGAAATTTGACTTTGTCAAAGTACTCTTTAAAACTATCAGCCATGCGCTTATATGGAGTAAGCTTCTCATCCTTAGTCTCATAATCATCATTTACTTGTCTGATTACTAATTGAGAATTGCCATAAACCTGTAAAACCTTAATCTTCCACTTGACCGCCATGCGTAACCTTGTCACCAGAGCTTCATACTCTGCCATGTTGTTAGTGCATGGAAATGCAATCCTGAATGACTTAGGGATGGAATCACCCTGTGGTGTGATAAACAATATCCCAGCCCCTGAACCATGATTTGTATGTGAGCCATCAAAGTACAGTTTCCATGTTATGTTTGTGTTAAATGTGAATATGAACTCATCAGGAAAGTCTACAACTAATGGGTGATCTGCCTGTATGGGTGCGTCAGCTAATTGATCAGCAATGACCTGTCCTTTAATAGCTTTTCTTGCTACATACTGGATATCATACTCACTAAGTATCATTACCCACTTGGCTAGTCGCCCTATTAATGTTGCCTTGCTGAGAAGATATTTCAAAGGGTCTATTTTAGCAATCAGCATTGTTTGATGGTTCAGCATATAGTGCCTCAGTTTTTGGGTAGCAAATACTACTGCAAGATAGGCACGTTCAATGTTACTATAGTTGAGCTCATAACCAACCAAAGTTTGGCTGATATAATAGACTGCCCTTTCATGACCTTCATCGTCATTCTGTGCAAGCAATGCTTTGAGTGATGAATGGGTTGCTGTAATATAAAGAATCAATGGTCTCCCTTCAATAGGTGGCATTAAGATAGGTGGTGTAAGTAAATATTCTTTAATTAGTTGAAAAGCCTCTTCACACCTAGGTGTCCATGCAAAGGGTACTCCTTTCTTAAGTAGATGTTGAAAAGGGTGTGTCTTGTCTGCTAGCTGCACTATAAATCTTCTGATAGATTGCAACCTTCCCTGTAATGTCCTTAGTTGACTGAGATTGTTGGGTGGTGGCATGTCCATGATTGCTTTTACCTTAGCAGGATCTACTTCAATTCCTCGTCTAGAAATGATATAACCTAACAGCTTTCCTGACTTGACTCCAAACACACATTTCTTTGGATTGAGTCTCACATTATACTTCTCCAGCCTCTAAAATACCTTGTCTAAAACCTGTAAATGTTCTACCCTTGTCTTGGATTTTACAATAAGGTCATCGACATAATCCTCCATACAAGTGTGTACTAGATCATGAAAGATAGTAGTCATGGTGCATTGATAGGTTGCTCTTGCATTCTTGAGTCCGAAGGGAATAACATTCCAACAATACGTTCCCCAAGGACAAGTGAAGGTTGTCTTAGGTTGATCTTTAGTGGCAATTTTGATCTGGTTATATCCTGAGAATCCATCCATAAGGGAAAACATCTCATATCCTGCTGTCATGTCAACTATCATGTCTATATTAGGCAAAGGGAAGTCATCCTTAGGACAAGCTTTGTTGATATCTCTAAAATCAGTGTAGATGTGGATGCCCCTAGCTGGTTTGGTAACTGGTACAAGATTTGAAATCCAATCTGCATAGTCAATAGATTTGATGAAACCAAGGTCTAAGAGTTTCTTGAGTTCAGCCTTGACTAATAAAGCAATTTGTGGATGTATTTTTCTCAACTTTTGTTTTACTAGTTTGGCACCTGGTTGTAAAGGCAAGTGATGTAGAACAAGTTCAGGATCTAATCCGGGCATGTTAGCATATGACCAAGCAAAATTTATCTGTCTCTGTGTAAAGAAGTCATGGAACTTTGATTTCTCTTCTGTTGTCAATGACGCTGCCAAATAAACCAGTCGAGGATTCTCCTTTGTGCCTATGTTGACTTCTACTAATTCTTCAACGAGCATGGGCGACTTTTCCTGTGCAACAGGGAGAATGTTCAAACCTCCATCCTTAGGCACCTCAGAGAGGTTTTTACCTTTGGATGCATCCTTTCTTTTTACTTTTTCTATGTCTAGAGGTGCCTTGTGGTTTTCATTTAGAGACTCATCCTTTTTATCTTGTTTATTCTTTTTCTCATTTTTGCGACTGGAGGGTTGAATAGATTCCCCAAAATATGCTTTATTGTCCAAGTCAATGGTAAAACTAGCTTTATGATCCCTGTTAGGTATGCCTTCGCGTAATCCTAGGAACTTAGCAATTGCTTCGTCGTTCTCAAAAGTGTCTAAAACAGGTGTATCTTGTTGATCCCAATCAATGAGTTGAGGATAAACTAAGGGCATATCATCGTCAGAGTTATCAAAGTCTAATGGGGTCAAGGTAAAGATTGAATTATTCATGTGGTTACAAAAGTCTTGTACCAAGTCCTTTTTGCTCTTGGGTTTGGGTCTAGGTGGATGAATAGGTGGGCCTAATGCCAAGGTTTGACAATCAGAAACAGGTGGCTCAGGTTGCCACGAGGTAGGATCAAGTGATTCCGAATAGTAGTGTTTAAACCACTCCTCTTTTGTCATTTTCTTTGGTGGACAGCAATTTAGGAGATTGGGTGAGGAACTTAACATCAAGTCAAGTTCTCCAAATAACTTGTCAAGGTCCATGGAAGAAGTAGAGGATAAGGAATCCCACTCATAATCATTAGAGTCAGGGGAGTTACAATGATTTTGGTCCACTAGTTCGTGAGATGTCTTAATATCGTCTGAAGCACGTACTTCCTCAAGTAAGGGTAATGGAGTACTAGGAACGCCAATCTGAATCGGTTGAAACCCTAGCCCTACTCCTTTTTGCCATTGAGAAACAAATATTGGTTCCACTCTGTCCATCATATCCTTTGCTTTGCATGATTTTGAAACCCTTCCCATATAGTCTTGTAGGAATATGAGCAAGTAAAAGGGGTTCTTGATTATCTTCTTTATACAGCCAGGAAGTGACATCTTCTGTATCTATAGCCTCTTTGCTTAATTCACCCCATTAAGTGAAAGTCGTTGTGGGGGGAACATGTATAGTGATCATAGACTGTCCCCTACCTATTGTAGGAAAACCATATGACTTAGGAGGAACCAAATGGCTAACACAATAAGAAGTCTTCATGTAATACTCTCCACAACCCTTGTCTTGGATCTCAACCCTAGGAGTGGTGGGAAGTGAGGGTGAAACAGATGTTCGAGTGAGTGTGGACGGGTCAACATAAGAAGATGGATTAGACGATGAGGCCTCTTGGTTGACTGGTACTTGGCGTTGAGGGATCTTTTTTAGATTGGTGCAATATTGGAAAGGATCGGGATCACCATCGATAGTTATTTTGGTGCCATTGTAAGGGAATTTAAGACACTGATGATATGTAGAAGGGACCACCTTCATGGCGTGAATCCATGGTCTACCTAGTAGAAGGTTATAAGGGAGGGTGAGATCCAAGACCTGGAAATTTGTCTCCATTATCGTAGGACCAATTCTTATAGGAAGTGTTACCACCCCCTTTGATTTTCATTCTTCATCATCATAAGCCTTAATGACAATACTCTTTGTGGTGTCTACGCATGCTTCTGAAATACCTAATTCCTTAATTAGTTTTAAAGTGCATAGATTTAACCCTGCTCCTCCATCTACCAAAACTCGTCTAACTTTGGTGTCATCAACAAGGACTTCTAAATGTAAAGGGTCATTATGGTTCGTCTTTTCTGTGGCATAGTCTTGTTCAGAGAACGTGGCATGATGATTATTGGTCAAGTAGCCCACCATTTCCTGGAAACGATTGACATCAAGGTCATTAGGGACCGTGGTGTTCTGTAAAGCCTTATCGAGGATGGATCGATGCTCAGGGGAAATACGCAACAATTCCAAGATTGAAATTTGGGCTGGGGTCTTCCCCAACTGGTCAAGTAGGTTATATTGTAACTTGGAAGGTTGTGATGTTTGTTGCGATGGAGGGCCTTGGATAATGAACTTAGTATGACGAGTATTGACCACACATTCAGGATTAGCATTGATAGTAATGGTATTGATGTTTTCATCGGCGGCGAGAAGGCAATGAATGATTTTGCCACTATCATAATCATGTTTGATACTCGCATAATTGGCCGACATATTGGTCTTAGTACTTGAACTGGGGACAGTTCCTTTCCCATGATCATGTAGTGGGTCTGAAAAGACTTGATGATCAGTGTTGGATGTCTTTTGTTTTTTCCCACTAACCTCAATAATTCTCTTATCAACAAGATCCTGTATGATATTCTTCAGTTGCCGATAGTTTTGTAGGTTATGTCCTTAGTCCTATGATAATCGCAAAAGGAATTGTCATCCCACCAAGCTAGTTTAAATTGTCTCGGATCATATTGTCTTGGTTCCTGCAGCTGTATGAGGTTGTGTTGTAACAATTGTTTGAATACCAACTCAATGGGTTCCCCTAAGGGAGTGAACTCACGTTTCTGAAATCTCCTTGGTTGTGGACGTTGAGTATTTTGGACCACGTTGGGAGGTTGATTGACAACATTAAGCATGTTAGAAAAGTTATGAGGCCCTTGTAATGTGAGGAGGGGTCCTGCTTGTAGTGTTTTAGCATCAACCACCCCATCATTTGTGACATTTTTATTGCAAGACCAAAATTTGTTTCTATCCGTGGGGGTGTTTTGTACAATCGGGTTTTGATTGGGTGTTGTCATCTTGAGTTCACCCTTTTCAATGAGATCCTTCTCTATTATCACCCCTTTTTCCACTAGTTCTGAAAAAGATATGCAACAATGTACCCTTAAATTACTCCTGAGTTTTCGATGAAGGTTTTCTTGAAACATTGTAACCTTTTGTTTTTCGTGTATCTCGACAAGACACCTACTAGCAATAGTTCTCCATTGCTGGAAGAAAGCAATGAATGTTTCACCTTCATCTTGTGTTGTGTGGCACAAGGTTGCTATATTTATCTCATGGTCAATGTGGAAGGAGAATTGCTTCACAAATTTCTTGACTAGTTCTCCCCATGATCTAATGCCAGAATCTAGACCCGAAAACCATTCTAGTGCAACTCCTACAAGACTTCGTGGAAATAGCCTCATAAGATACGTGGGGTTGTAAGCAACATCTATGCATATGGTAGAAAATTCCCTGATATGTTCTACTAGATTGTGTTTGCCATTGTATTTAGGAAGATTCAGTATGACATATCCGTGAGGGAAAGGTGTCATGTACAACGATCTATCAAAAGGGAATGGGCATATGTCCTTTGGTGAAAATGATTTCTTAGTGGACACCAACATGTTATCCATTTGCATTTTTAATGCGTGCATTTGTGTTTGTAGGACGTCAACTTGGGTCAAAGATGTGCTAGGAGGATTATGTGGATCCATGTATGTATTCTGAAATCCAAAGTCTCATGATGGGTTTCGATTGAATGTTAGCATCTGAGGTGGATTTGGATTCAGAATGTTGGTAAATGTATTCTGGTCTGGTATCTACATAAATTGGTGTTGACCTGGGTTCTGTGTAAATGGATTTTGAGCACCACTCTATGAAAAGGGATTCTGATTCAGAATCGATGTAAATTGGTTTTGACTTGGAATCTGTGTGGACGGATTCTGACTACCAATCTATGAAAAAGGGTTCTGATTCGGAATCGATGTAAATTGGTTTTGACTTGGAATTTGCGTGGACGGATTCTAACTACCAATCTGTGAAAAAGGGTTCTGATTCAGAATCGAGGTAAGTGGACTCTGACTGCTAGTATGGAAGACTGGATTTTGATTGCCATATTGGAAGGAGGGAATGCCCCCTATTTGTGTAATCCTTGGTATAGTACTAGTGATTTGAGCACTAGGTATGGCCATCGACTATGGTAAGGTACCCATGATACTAGCAGTAGGTATGGTTGTTGATTGTACACTTGTGATACTGACGTATGATGTATGGGCTGACATTTTAGGTCTTTTACTCCCAATAAGAGGATTAGTGGGAGTGGATGATGATGCCTCTGTAGTGAAATTAAATCCTGATGTCATGCTAGATGTACCAAATGGGGACGTATGGACTGTTGTACTCTGTGTAGATGTGCTAGATGGCATAGTTGTGCTGACCTAAGGTATAGTAGTACTAGTAGTCATGGTATTTGTCCCTTGTGTAGGTTGAGTTTGTAAGGTACTGATATCAAATCCTAGAGGTAAAGTAGCACCTTCAGCTAGCAATTTGCCTAAAAACCATTGACGATCATTTGCTAGGTACTCGTCTACAAAAGAGGCAAACTCAGGGTCCTGTGCAGCAACTTCTATGTCCTCTACTACAATATGTCCTTGAGTGTTTCTAGTGGTGAATTTTTCTATAGAGTCTTATGAGGTCTTGAAGAAAATGGATTGATAAAATCGTTTGGGTTCGACATGTTTTCTCTCTCTCTTCTCTTAGACCTAGTTTCAACCATGTAAGATAAGCTCAATATGCGGGATATGCAAGACTATATGTATGAACAGTATGACTCTAGTCTATTTTTTTGGAATTTTCTTATGCAAAATAAGGGATGTCCTAGGATGACTCTAGCCTAGACTCTAAAGATGCAAAAGTCTAAGCAAGACCCTAAAGTGACCAATTCTATAAACCCAAGATGACGGGACCAACTACCTAAAGTAAAACCAAGGTGTCAATTTAGTTAAGCCAAGGAACCAATATAGGACGAGGATCAAAGACAAGTTGAGTTTCCTAACTAGACTGATGAGCTAGGAAGACTCTCTATAGGGAAAAGTATAAGATGATAGGACTGGGTTCAATGACAAATTTTGTTGACACTATGACTTTTCTAGAGTATAGGTGGTGGACTACTCCTAAAGTTTGTAAAAGTGACCTTTCTAGAAATCTAATGCAAAGCGATATGTACCCTAAGATGAAACTAAACTCTAACTGAAGACAACTATGGTAATGACTGAATGAACCTAAAGGATGCAAAATTGAGCAAATCATTTCAGGTTTCTGTTTCAAAGACTGTTTGCGTGAAGACAACTGAAACTGGTGCAGACGTGATGACTGGACAGTGACTGTGAATTTTGGTTTTTCTGGTAATCAGACAGATGCAGTTTAATCTGACAGATGTGACTCAGAATTACCAGATGCGACTCCTACTGACAGATGTGACTCAGAATATAACACATGCAGTTTTTCTAAATCAGATGCGATCCAAAATGTCAGATGCGACTCAGAATATAACACATGTGGTTTTTATCAAGCAGATGTGAGCCAAACTGACATATGTGACTCAAAACCTAATATATACAACTCTAAAAATCAGATGTGTGTTTCTGGTGAATAGTTGCGACTCTCTGTGAATTTTTAGTGACATGAAATTTAAATCGACTTCATTTTCTATGATCAAATTATGACAATCAAAGACAATTGTAAGACAAAGTGTTTTCAGTTTCAATTTTGGACTCAAAGAACGTTAAAGTGATAACAGAAAAGCACATCCTAATAGGCCAAAGGCCTAGGGTTTGTATACTTGGTATAGCCCACCTATTATACCCCGGATTGGTGATGAACACCTTTCCTTCTTGAGAGCGGATAGCTTAGGAATTTGGTGGCATTGGCTCCCCTCCACGGCTCATTAATGTCTTTCAAGCACACCAATTCTGAATTCTTTGGGCAATGACCTCCCAAGAACTGCTATCTCTACTCAAGGGGATCAGTAGTGAGTATCTTCGGGCATGATACTATACCCTGCACTAATACCAAGCAACGACCACAAATAGGTTAGTCTCTACAACAAAGGGTATTTAATTCGGGCATTCCGTTCATGGGGTGTGATCCATACGACGTGAGTCCCCTTTCGGATCCATCTCGTCGGAACCACACTCGTGATTCTTGGGGTTTCCCCAAGAACCCACTTTTATATACTGGCTGGAAGTCCCTCAGGTTTAGGGTGCTACCGGTCTGAGTCATTCTGGGGTGAGTTCTTTTTCCCACCAGAACAGGCCCAAGTTCTAGAGTTGGTAACCATTTCTCTTACACCTAGGATCACACGGATGCGTAAGGGGAGAGGATACTTCGGTGTACCAAGTCGTAAGGGTGACCAAACTTGTGCTTTCACACCAAACACAGTAGACACTTGTTAATTTTAATCCAAACAAAATATTTTCTACGCTACCAAACAATCTGTTTCAAAATTTAACTAGGGTCTTCAACAAGCGTCCTGCAGAAAAACTTGTTAGTAATTTTCAATATTGTCTTCATCAATCATCCTGCAAAAAGCTTGTTAACTCTGAAAAGGCCACACGTTGAAAATAAGATATCAGTAACACGAAAATCAAATGAAAATTTTAGATTGCGGAGAACAAAAATAAAATTTTACCAGTCAATTATGTCGTTTCGTTACCAGTCAGATGCGGTTCAGAAACTTCAATTGCGTCGTTTTTCCGTTAGATGCGGTTTAGAAAGTCAATTGCGGTGCAGAAAACTTCACATGCGTCATTCCGTACGAAAAACCTGCAAAAATGAAAATAAAAATATCTACGGATCCGCGAAGATGGTGTCTTCACATCGGGTTCACCAAAATGTAACGCTGAAAATGAAACGCTTTGCACAATAGACAACAAGGAAGATCGTTAGAAGCACACATGCATGCAATACTAAATCTAAAATGCAAATTCATTCGTTAAGTAACAAAGAACATGGGAAGTCAAAAACGTAATTAAAACTAGAACAATCTCACCAATTTTCAAACGTATTTCCATGATTCATCTCAATTGCCCTTCTCCATTTTTCTTTGTGTAGTATAATTGCCCTCAGATTTTCAAGTTCGTGCAAGTATAGCCTAAGATAGTGATTAGAAAAATATCAAAGATTCAAGACAAAGTGCTCTCCAAAGTTACAAAATTTGCGAGAGAGATTGGAATGAAGAATGACAAATCAATTTATAGAAAATTGATTATTCGAACGACAGGCCAAGATTGAAAGATCAACAGACGGTTGAGATTGACTGATTAGTCATGCATTCTGATAACTGAAAGTGATGACATGAGTGATTCAAATTAGAAATAGAATTAAAGATTAAATAAATGTTTTAATCTTCAGTTCGGCATTCGAAACATAAGAAATATCTTTGCATGACAAAGATGAAAATTGATTATAACGAATCACTATTCTAATGCACGCACAACATTTAATTAATTAAATAAGAATATTTAATTAATATGCATGTGCACGCAAATGAGTTAGAACTGGATGATTTGAATGGTTTGACGAAGAGATTATTTGAAGACGCCACTCAAACATTAAATCAATAGTTAACTGAACGATTAAATTAAATGTCGAGTCAAGTAAAAGTGAATACTTAGATAACTCACACAATTATCTAAAATATAGAAGAATGCGTTAAAATAGAATTAATGAATTAAATAATTCATTTAATTCAAGACTCGATATTCGAAGAATAATTAAATAAATAATATTTATTTAATTAAATGATGAAGGGATTTTAAATGAATAATTAAATAAATTATGAATTTATTTAATTATAGTTGAAATATGATAAAGAATAAATTAAATAAGGATTTATTTAATTTGACAAGAAGAACGTTAATTAGTAACATAATTAAATAAAAAGCATTTATTTAATTAATCAAGTAGAATACAGAAAAGTGTGAATTAATTAAATAATCAATATTATTTAATTAATAGAAGAATTAATGTTAAGATGAATAATTAAATAATTAAGATTATTTAATTAATGACCATGAAGAATACGAATTATGATGAATGTGGAAGTCGCAGGCCTAAACCAGATTTCGGTGTCTACAGGTTCAACAAGAAGGCCTCTGATCTAGGTTTTAGGGAGGGGAATCTTGTGCTAAAATTTGACGAACAAGTTACAAAACCACAACATCATGTAAAATCTGATCCACTATAGAAGGGTCCCTTCCATATTAACAAATGTAAGGAAACTAATGCATATGAACTACAGGATATGAATGACAACATTTTGGATATATTGGTGAGTGGTATTCATCTAAAACTATTCAATTAAAGTGTATTGTTCATTAAAAATTTAGTTTATGTACCATACGTAAATTTTGTAAATAAGAATTTTTTGAATAAGCCATGAGTAGAAATAGGAAATACTATATTATATCCATGATGGAATAATTTACATATAGTACGATGTTTGAGCATTAAGCTCATGGTGAAGCTTGAAAATATTCCCCTTGAAAGGCCAAAAAGAGATACATTATTACAAACACAAAATAGGAGGTGATACGAAAAAGCATGAGAAATTTAGTCTCTAGAATAGCGACAGTAAAAGCACAACATTTTTTGTAGTTCATGAGTAAACAAAAACAAATTTTTTATCACATAGGGCACAAACACTACATAGGCTTTAGTCCTCCATGCTAGGGCCATAGACTAGGCTCTTGAAGGAAATAATCCATTTGGGCTCCACATTGTTCATTTTTAGGAGGAAGGTGGCTACAGATCAGGGCCATTGGTGATGGAACTCAAGATCCATGGTCCAAAAATCAGTAAGGAAGGGAAGCCAAGGCACCACCTTTGTGTTTTCTATGTGCCTACAAATGTCAATTACTAATGGAATGCCAAGACTAGGGACAACTACCTAAACAGTTTCATCCAACCTTCTAGGTACAACGAATGGAACATCGCTCGATAGAGATCAATGATCCATGGCTTTTTAACCTTCAAATATAGTAGTAAGGCCATGAACCAAGAGATAATGTTGGTGTTGCAGTGGAACTAGTTTCATCCTTCACATAATCCTTTCCCAGGACCCATTTGAATGCCATGATGATCAGGTGGTTCTTCATCCATAGCAAGCATTTGAGCCTATCATTACTAATCTCCCCGAAAAAGGATCCTTGTAGCTTTTGACTACAGAGCTGAATTGGAGTTCCTGGGCCACTCATGTTGCAATAGAAAATTTATTAAACTCAAAGGGAAAAAGCACAATGGAAGAAACTTACCAACTTAGCACAAATTTAATGACTACTCTTGCAAGATAGGTATGCTATTTATAAAAAAACATGAGTTGGACAAACTTGAAATTGGAAAGTCTCTTCCGAGACCAAATTCTAATAGAAAATGGGAGATGGCAGTGAGGATTAAAGGGTAAATTGTATGAGAGATATTTAGAAAATATTTGAGAAATTAATTTAGGTGCTGGAAATTAATGTTTGCATATACAACATGCCATCGTGTTTCCATCATCTTCATCAATGCCAACAAACTCACCTATGTTAAAAGACGTTTTTGAAGCTAGCTCCTGCTTAATTAATACAAATGTTTTTTTTAAACACGCTTCCCGCTACTCAAGGTTCTCTTTCTCCAAGGTTGGTGTAAGGAATGTACTAATTCCAATCCTACAACAAAGTTGGAATTTCTAAGAAGTACAAGCCCCCACTCCACATGTATTGCCTTGCTGGAAATGCTTAATGAGCTATCGATAATGGCAACACATTTACTGCATGTGTGTTTGAGAATTTAATGAGCCAAAATTAAAAAATTTTCAAGTGTCAAACCCTTGAGTAAAGGATTCTCTGAGAGTTGATTTTGTAGAATTCTTCCAAGAACACAAAAATGGCTGAGGCATCATCTTCTGGTTGAAACATTGGAATCCCTTTCACAAAGCTAGGCCATATCAACATTTTTGGAGATATCTCCTATGCCAACACCCCAACACTGTGAGAACACAATTTCCCACATACCAAAGTCATATAGCTAGGAAACCACACCAAAAATTAGGAGATCAAGGATTTTGTAGATAAAATATTTGACCCCAAGTTGCACACAAACCATAAAGGCCTTAGGGAAGGGGCATTGCAAAGAATGATTGCCAGAAGGTTGATTGAAGGCCTTGGGATGAAACTCTAGCATTGTGGCTTGCCACAATACATGATTCCTTATACACATCCATGCCTAGAGCTAGTGGATGTGTGTGTAGAAAAAATGGATGAAGCGACTAGAGTCATTAGTGGCGATAGGTTAAAAATCACCATTAATGTGGCAGCTATCAAAGATATGCTATGTATACCTTCAAACATGGAAGTCGAGAGGTTCTCACATGGGGTAATGGAAGAGTTTTGGGGAACCAAGAGAGACTAGTTGAAATTTTACAGGGATGAAATAAGAAAGGAGCCTAACATTCAAGAAATTGTCTTTCCTCTGTCATATAAACTTTTCCATTTGGACTTATAGGCCATATTTTCAATGCTAGCCTTTGTATATGGCCATGAAAGGGAGGAAAATGTTCTCAAATTTCAAATGGGCCTAGCTTTCATGCTGAAGAAAGAAAAGATCCAGAAGCAGTTCAATTTCACTGAAGTAATTTCTGATAGAATGCTTAAGCAATTAAGCAATTATATCATTCCTTCAAATTTAGGAATTCCTCTTTTCTAGTGCATTTAATTTTATATCAAAACCTTGAGTTTTTTAGTGGCCATTTGTTGCTCAGTATGTTTGATGCATCAGGGTTATATAAGCTAGTTTTAGCCTAGACACATGTGCTTTCAAGAACATGGGATTATTATGCATTTGTAGACTATTTCTTGCAACCCATGCTTCTAGATTTATCTCAGTAGTATCGACAAAGGATTTCTCCTGAGGGTTTAGAATGGATGAGGAATCACCAAACCCTAATAGATTATTTTATGGGGGTTGATTTTAATTTCATTAGATTTTATGGTTTTAATGAGGATCCCTTGAAATTGTTGAAGTTCATTATAGATAGTACACTCACCTTGGAGGCATGCCATCAGGTGCAACAATTGCAAACAATGCTTGTGGTTCCCAAAGGCACAAGAAGATGATCCAAATGATTCCCCTCACTAATTCCAAAAGCTAGGTAACACTCATAAGGAGGGAGGAGAAAGATGTGTTCACCAAAAAGTTGGCCCACCTTGACCTTATTCTCATTTGTGATAGATGGAAATACAATCATTTTGGGAATTTATCATTCAATCATGAAAAGAGGTCTACATTGACCTAGCCTTTATACCATTCATGCGACTCTCATGGGTCACTTTCTACCCAAGAGTGGCGAAGCTTTAAAAAAGTGTCCTAATGGAAAAATCCCTCAAGATAGTTGAAAAAATGGGGTGGTTGGAAAGGAAAACAACTAATTTTTGGAGATATTGATAGTAGATCAAGTAGCTAGGAGCCTTATTCGAAATTGCTAAAATGATGGATAAGCGCTTTGAAGAGATTTATGATACAGAAGATGGATCCAATATTGATCTAGGGTTCGATTGGGGGCCTGAATAGGAGAATGCACCAATTTTTGATCCACCACCCCAGGTACTTGAAGTAGGGAAGGGGAAGGAAAAGTCATCACACCACAGGGATTCATAGATCTCATCTTCCGCTAGCATTCTGACAAGGGGTAAGTGGACTCGACAAACTTCAAGAAAATATTCTATAGTTCAAAAGGCCCAAGGTTTGCTGGGGTCAGCTACTAGAGAATATGAAGTGACCAGTGTGCCTCCCACAAAGAAAAGGATAATCCAAGACTCAGGTGGACCAGGCTCCTTGGACAAAGGAGAAGAAGTAGACTTTGCTCCATAGGTATCTTCAACCTAGACAATTCAGGTAAGTTTCACACGTGCCATTCTTTCTTCTACTACATCATTGATATCTACTACTCCATGACTTGTGGAAAAAATCCCCCCATCTATTGATTCCAATGTGCTCATCCTTAACACACCCTCAAACATATTTAATAGTGAGCCTCATACGAAAACCTTGCATGCTGAACGAGTGTCTTCTGTCATAGGTACAATCAATTCTTTGATTTCCTTATCCAAGGAACAAGTTGTAAACACAAAAATTCCCATGTTGTTGGTCTTATTGCCTTTACCCACTTCCAGGAATGTCCCTCTTTGTCCACCCACTAGCCCTTTTACCCTAATGAACAACCCTTTTCCTTCTTAGATCATACATAGCATCTCGACCTTTCACTAATAGCACTTCCTTTTGCTTCCCCAAAAACTCAGTCAATCGAAAGCACCCTTGCTATTACCCTTTATAGTCTCCCCATAGGTGTATCTATTGCTACACAAAGTATCAAGTCTCCATATAACCTCCAAACCCAAATAGAATTAACCAAGTAGGCCCAACAAGAAAGAAAGCAAAGGTTTTGGGAAAAGGCCATAACAAATCTAGCCACCCTAAAGCTAGATACCTATTTTGTTGGGGAGAAAAATGCTCTGATGATCTCAACTATGAGGCTATAGGTATCCAAAATAGAGGGATATATGTAGTATGAGGATTATGATATCCAAAATATGGGCCTCAACTTGAGTGAAGCTCTCTGTGTGACAAAATAGGCCTTTCCAAAGCAACACAAAAGGTGGTTTACATTGACTATGAGAAATTGAACAAGAAATTGAAAACACATGAGGTAGAGTTAGAAAATGTGAATGCCATGGTGGACAGATTACAAGCAGAGATTAGGGAAAAGGATATGGATACAACCCATTTAAGGAAAGCATAGAATCAACAAGTGGAAGTGGCCAAGTCTCCTAAAGAGACTTAGAATGAAAGAGATTGACTTTATGCCAAAGTGAAAAGATTGGAATGTGAGGTTGAAGATGAGTGCCAAATAATAGAAGACATGAGGACCTAGATGCAAGAGCTCACTAAGAAGTATCAGTAAAACTAAAAAGAATTTGATGTTCACTAATAGGACAAAAAAACAA
This sequence comes from Sequoia sempervirens, assembly GCA_007258455.2. Taxonomy (NCBI): domain Eukaryota; kingdom Viridiplantae; phylum Streptophyta; class Pinopsida; order Cupressales; family Cupressaceae; genus Sequoia; species Sequoia sempervirens. Next base: position 51,294,868 of record VDFB02000363.1, on the reverse strand, counting down.
TATATATTGAGAGTTGCAAAAGGAGTTGCAATAGATGGGAAAGGAGAAGGATGATATGCAAGAGGATTTGGATAATGCCTATTCCCAAGTAGCCAAAAATCTTCAAAAGGCGTAGGAAAAGACCAAGAAGGAAAGGTAGGAGAAGCAAGATATTGATTCTATTATGTAGACTCACTTACACTCTAAGATTTTGAGTGCCCAAAAAGAGATGAATCAATTGAGGGAAGGCATGAAGGCTAAGGAATCCTAATTTTAGTGAGAACTAGCAAGGTACTATGGTCCAGGATCCTCCCGATACTATAAAAATTATTGTCCTTCCATTGGGAGAGAATCATGGTTGTGGTAGTAGCCCTAAAACTAGCCTTGAGATTCTTAACAGATGCACAAGAATTAAATGAAAAGGCTATCCAAGTGGTTGACCAAATTCTACATAGTCACCCCTCATTTTGAGAAATTGAGAAGTTTGATCACCAAATTATATAAGGAAACCAAAGAAGCTTTAAGAGATGCTAAAATCCTTGACCAAAGGGCAACTGCAAGGAAAGTGAATGAATTCATCATCTGCAACCAGGTCACCTTGGAAGGCTTATTAGTTGACATTGACTAAGAAAGTTAGTGATATAAAAGAATACCTTGAGGTTATAATCCACCTTAGAATGGTAGCCTTATTATCACTAGATGGAGGGGTACTAACAAAAGAACATATCAAAGAGGCCATTAGGCTCAAACAACAAAAATATTCAACACTCCAATATCTGATGTCATCACCTTTAGTTGAGGAAGTTGAGAAGGAACTTCTTCCCTTGTCTCGACTCTATTACCACATTGGAGCTGCTTCATTGAAATGGGGAGGAGTTACTTTCAAGGAGGTTCTCAATCTTGATCAGGCCTATGAGACACTATGTGCACTTGTTCTACCTTCCAATGAAGATTGGGAGTTCCAACACATTACTTTCCTCAAACTTTAAGGATTTTGTTTTTGGGTTCATGCCTTCGCAAGCAAAGACACCCTGTGAGTCACCAAAAAATGTGGATTATTTTTTCTCTAAGTGTTTTAATTTTGTTTTTGGCCCTTGCAGTCTCCCTTTTTAGCTCCTACTTCTTTGAATTTTTATGATACCGCACCTAAAGGTTAAAGCTATAGTTACTCCTGCAAAAAGAAGCGTCATATGCCATGTAGTTGTTGTATGACTTTTTCCTATATATCTTTAATTTAAGGGCTCAAAATAGGACACATGGCTCCATAGCAAGGATTTTCCCCAAGATTCTCTCATAGACTCTGAAATCACCCACCAATGGGTGTATCATTTCTTTGGTAGAGTTTGTCAAGTGGTGTAGTGGGTCTTTTGTCTTCAAAGATTGGTCTTTTAGGGTGGTGCCATTATTCTTCATGGTAGATCAAATCATTTTTTTTTCCACGCTATAATGATCCTTCTCTGATAACATATCTTTGAAAAGATTTTGTAGTATCTAGAGCCATTAATGAAGCAACTCAACTTTTATTGGAGAATATTGTTGTGATTGAATCAAATCTTCAATAAAATTGTAGAGTATTAGATGAGGACACTTGTTGGGAGTTCATCTCTATCGGTTGCATTATTGGCTCATCTCTCTAGCTCTATAAAAGGGGGTTATAGTGGCTTATTTGAGGAGGATGATCAAAACATAGGTTTTCTATCTATTAGAAGGTTAGAGTATGAGAGGAATAGGAAAGATTTTTACAAAGCTTTTTTCTCTCTTTGGCATGTTAAATTATTAAGACTATTTATTAGATTGGTATCAAACCTCTACATTTATGTGATATTTTGTAAGAACAAGTAATAGTAGGAAGAAATATATAAGATTGTGCATCTATATGGCCTCTATCACATCTTTCCTTTCTCTATTTTGTATATGTTAAATGCTCTGTGTCAATTTATGTGAGTATAGTCTTGGTGATTGTTTTATATGCCATTAGATTTTAAGATTGCTCAATGCTATCTTTTTAAAAATTGAATCATGTTCATTTTACTCTTTCATTTTCTGTAAATAATATGTTGAATTTCATATTATGCTATAAGATCAAAAGCGTTCTACAAAGATCCAAAATATTTCTGTTAGTACTAGGGTTCTTATTTTTGTTGGACCTTAGTGGGTGCTTCCTGCAGGGAGATCAAAATGACTTATCTGTTCTTCTATGTGCCTTAGCCAATCATTCTCTCTCCAACAATGAATGGTTTGCAACATTTTGAGTCCATTTTATTAGAAGTAAAAAGCTTCTAGACTTTGAAATGTTGTAAAACCTTTTGGTGCATCACCACCTTTTGTTTTCTCTACATTTCTCTTTCCCCTATTCCCAAAACACAAGTAAGAGCCAAATTCTATAAAAATCCTAGAGGTCAGTTAGTGAGGTGAAAGTTGGTCCCTCACACACTAAATTTCCATAAGGTTGTTCAGGATAAGTGCAAGCTCTAATGATCAAAAATTACTACTCAACAAACCCTTGAATACAATTTGGAATATAGATCTGCAACTTGCATGAAATAGATTCAATGAATGTGGATCTTGAACTTCAAATCTTGCTTGAAATAGTTCTTTAAGTTCTTTATTTTATCATGAAACCTACATCACAATGTTAGCTCCAAAAACATGCATGATGCAAGAAGACTTTGATATGCCAATTGGATCTTGAATGCAACAGTAAAACTTTGATAAATATGCTCTTGACTTCCTTTGAAAGTTCTCTTGATCATTAAATTTTCTATAGGGATGCTCACTTCAAATTTCTAGGTTGAAAAATCTATGTGAAACTTAGAAAGTAACCTTGTATTTATAGGTATGTATCCTCAATTTCCTGAAATTCAAATATCATAAGATGACATTGAATCACAGATTTGAAATCATTAAAATACCACCAAAAACATAATTTAAATTTAGGTCCTAAGGTCAAGGGAGGATGAATGGGTCCTAGGTCCATAAATCCAAGACACACATTGCTCATTGTGATGTGTTATGTTAAGGCATTAATAAATGTCAAGTTTCCTCTTCAGATAATGTAATTAAATAGGCTTGGAAATGAATTAAAGGGCCACTTAAGGCATAATTAGGCTCAATTAATTAAGGGATCCATAAATAAGTGTGCAAGTATTAAGGGATACACTTTACAATACTAAAATAAGGCATAATGAAGTCTAATTTAACTAGGAGGGCCCAAAACAAGTGAGAAAATGGAAAGGGATACATTTTTCCGTCACTACATTTAGCCCCCACTTTAGTGAGAGGATGAAATTGCATCAAACTAACACTAAAGTAGACATTCAAAATAAATGTATGCAACAATGAAAAGATACTCAATCATAAATAATTAAAGAAAATATAAAAACAAAAAGGGTGGATCAAGCCTCAATTGTCCAATGTGATGTGGAACATGCCTCAAATGTTTGTCCAAAAACATTCACAAGTGAAACTCACTATCCACTATGCAAAAAACACACATGCTCACATAGGCTAATGGAACTCTGAATGTCCACAAAGTGATTCCCCAAAGGTAGAAAATGAGAGAATCTTATTAGGATCCCTTACCATACCAAAGATATACCTCCAATAACTTCAATAAGGCACCACAAAACAAAACAAAAAAGGGTGGAAAATGAGAGAATCTTATTAGGCTCCCATATCATACCAAAGGTATATCTCCTATATCTTCAATAAGGCACCACAAAACAAAAAATGAACTTTGAGCTTCATAAGGCCTAACAAGCTATGTTATGCTAAGCACCTATGATCAAACAAGGCAAGGCTCCACATGCAAGAAAAGTGTGTTACACCTGGTGGCCATGCAAAAGGTTTGAGCTTCACAAAGATATCAAGCTACATTATGCTAAACACTTATGAACAAAAATGAAAATAAACATGTTCAAAGGGATTTTTCTTAGTTCGTGTAAGGTCTCCTCTTAGGGAACATCATGCCTAATGTCTCAAACAGAGGACAAGTCTAAGATAAAAGATTCACAACTTAGGAAATGCAACACATAGAATCACAACTAAGAGGAAAGTTGTATTCCAAGAAAGGTCACACTCTTGGAGGACATCAAACCCAATGACACCACCAAGAAAATGAAACATCATAAGAATTAAGAAGATCACACAATGAAACATAAGGAATGTAAAAAAATTCAAAAATAATAATGCCATTGTATGCCCTCACTTTTAAAAAATTTCTAAACACCATACTATGAGCAATTACTTTAAAGTAGCAAATAATCAATGCTAACAATAAAGAAGACATGAGAGCTTATTCAAAAATCCCTATGCCAAGTCATATATTTCCAAATGAAGCTATGCCATGAAAAAGAAGGGTTTTCCCCCGAAATGAAATCCCAAACACATAATGGATCTATAGATTCAGGGTCAATATGTCTTTAATACAATGTTATTATAGAGCTCATAAATGTCATCATTCCCAAAATACTCATAGAACTAGAAGAATGACACATAGAGAGCGAAAAAAAAAGAAAAATATTTTGGGTCAACATGGAAGAGACCTAAATGTATCAATGCCTTGCATCATCCCCAAAAGGAAAACACAAGATGAAAGAAATATAATATTTTACAAAATATAGAATCTCGAATGTAGATACAAATAGAGGAATACACGTGAAGAGACATTAAACAAAATAGTACGGGGAGATCACATTACGCACATGCAATCACAAAAAGAACCTAAAAAATAAAATAAGGGAAATACTAGTAAGGGACATGAAAGTCAACCTACAGTAGATCATCCACATCCTAATATTGTTTAGTAAATGTGTAAGGTAGACAACTAGTCAAAGGGACAACATCAAGTCCCAAACTAGGAACAACACCAAGTTCAATACTCTGTTTAGGAGGATAATCATTTAAGGTCATGGAAGAGGAAAACAACAAGTTTAATGCTTTATGCACTTCCTCATCAATTTTAGTAGTTTCATTATCATCATTCAAGTTAATCACAATAGTTGGTCTAATGACAATATCCATAGAAGGTTGATGTTTATGTTTCAACGAAGGTGGAGGGGCATCATGTATTGCTTGAGAAAAGTTTTCATTTTGATTTTCTATGTTGTTCTTTTCTTGTTTTGCTTGCAAAAAATGAGCAATAGCATGACATCTATGCCTACGCTCTCTAGAATTTTGGTTTCTTTTCATTCGGTTTTCAAGTTGTGATTGTGTAGGAGCAGATTTATCAACCATACATTTCTTTTCTTCCCTTAAGGGAGGAATGAAAGGAACCATGGGAGGTTGTTCAACCACTTTCTCTTTAGTTTTTTAAACTTGTTTGAATTTAGGAGGCACAATGGGACTTATTTGATTATCTTGTGATCTATTATATGAAATAGGTGAAGGATTTGTCATAGGCTGATGTAGGAGCATCCTTGGTTCTTGGAAATCTTGCATCAACCAAAAATATTTTCTTTCAGTTTTGTGCTAGTTCAGTTTGTGTCGGTGGATTCATCATATAGGCCTTGTGGATCAATGTTTGCATCGTGGAAATGTTCATTTTCCTTATTCCAAGATTTGAGTGCAATTGAATCTTTTTCTAGAAAGTTATTGCTTCCGAATGTAGTGGCAGTTTCTTGAACCGACACTAGAATTATTTTCAAACATAATGGCTAGTTTGATTGCTTGTGGATCTTTCCCATAACTTGTGGATCTTGATGGTGTGATTCAAATGTTCCATGGAGTGTCCCCCACCTTTATTATAGGCCCACATTTCATCCTATGCATTTATTGAGGAGTAATTCAAATTTGAGGCCGACCTGTTCATGCACATGTTACATTTTCTTTCATTGGAGATTGTAATGATCTTTGGACAACACAAATGGTTATAGATCTCTGGATGTGATATAAATAATTGTAATAGATCATTAGGAAGGCACAATTTAGAAAGATAGGTTTTGACATGTGAGAGTTCAACTCACATTATGGACCATATATGAATATTGTAATTTGAGCATGTTGTATTAGGCCCGCGAATCGAATCTGTAAGCTCAAATGTTGTTGAACGATTGTAATTAAAATTTCTATTAATGAGAATGTGTTAATATACATTTTCCTCCATATTCTATGTTTCTTCTGTTGTGTTACTCTTGCTTCACGGTCCAAATTGTTCTTTTTAAGGACCCTCCTATCGTGGCTACACCAGATTGGTATTAGAGCAAGACTTAATTTGTGAGAGATCACTAGAGTTCACAAAGTCCTATTGAAGATTTTTTGGTGGGTAGCAGATTGAGGATCCAACCTACAGTTGCAGAGGACTTGTGTAAATATGGCAGAAAGAAGAAATATTAGAGGAAATGGAGCATGTGGAATTGCATACCCAACTTTAATGGAGATGTTGAGAGGAATTGCTACTAAATTAGATGCAATTGAAATGACCTAGAGGAGAGGTCGAGTAGTTGATAATGTGAGTGATGAAGAGGTAGAAGTACAAAAAGAAAGAGGAAGAGAAGATCAACTTGGCCTGGATCAAGGAGAAGAGAGGTTAATAAGAGCCCTAACTAGAGAAAATACTAAGCCACATTTCAATCCACCGGATTATAGAGGTAAGTTGGATTTAGATGAATTGCTTGATTGGATAATAGAGATGAAAATGTATTTTGATTTTGAAGGTACCACTAAAGATAAAAAGGTGAAATTTTCTTGTACAATGTTAAAAGGACATGCATTCCTTTGGTGGGAACATTTGTAGATGGATAAGAAAAGAAGAGGAAAAGAGAAGATAAAATCTTGGGATTGGATGGTGAATAAGTTAAAGACAAAGTTTATGCCTATAGATTATTAGACCAGTTTATTCTAAAAGTTGCAGAATTTGAAGTAGAAGGAGTCAAGTGTGATAGAGTATACTGAGGAGTTCTACAAGTTGAATATCAGATCTAGACATTCAGAGGATAAGATCGAACAAGTAGCCAGATATGTGAATGGATTGAGGTTGTCTATACAGGATGAAATCAGTTTGATTAAGTTGCAGAGTGTAGAAGAGGCATACCAATGTGCCCTAAAAGCAAAAGAGAAGTTGAATAAAAGACATCAGTAGAGACAGAGAAGAAGAGGTGGAAGATTTTAGAGAGGAAGAATTTTTACTGGAGGAGGAAGAGGAAATTTTGTAGATTAGAATAAAGATAAGGAAGTTAGTAAGAATGATGATTCGTACTGTAGAGGTGATGTAAATTCTCACTGAAGAGGAGGATATGGTGGTTACCAGAATGAGGGTTATAGAAAAGATGATAGAGGACAAGAGAAAATAATATTCAAGGGAACTTTCTTTAAATGTGGTGGAGAAGGACATAGAGCATTTGAATGTAGTCAAGGAGAGACAAGAAAACATATAGAAAACAATAGAAGAACAACCTTTGTTGAGGAAGATCATGCTAGATCATCTAATAAATGAGAAGATGGAGAAGTATTGGTGAATAAAAGAGTATTGTGTCAAAGTGAGTTGGAACAGGAACTGTAATAGAGAAAGAATTTGTTTCAGACTAGATGCAAGGTAGTTGGTAAATGCTGCAAAGTGATTGTTGACAATGGAAGCTCAGAGAACCTGGTTTCTAAAGAAATGGTGACCAAATTGAAGTTGGAAAGATTGAAACACTTGAAGCCCTATCAGATAGCTTGGATTCAAGATGAGCATAAGATACTGGTAATTGTACAATGTTTGGTGAAATTGGAGATAAGAAATTATCATGATGAAGTTTTGTGTGATATCATGCCTATGGATGTATGCCATGTTTTATTGGGAAGACCTTGGCAGTATGATAGATAGGCTATTCATGATGGAAAGAAGAATACATATACTATTGTTGCTAATGGGATGAAGGATAATTTTTTGCTCTTGGAAGATGTTCCTAAAGTTGAGGTTTGTATGAGTGCTAGAATTTGTTTGGTTGATGGAAGAAGATTTTTGGATGGATTGAGACATGATAACATGTGCTATGACTTGATTCCTAAGAAGGTTGAAGACTTGAAGCATGTAGAAGAACAATTGGAGGAGATAAAGAAGTTTCTAACATAGTATGAGGAGATCATTTCAGATGATGTACCTGATGGATTACCACTTCTGAGGAGTATTAGTCATTGCATGGATTTGATTCCTGGAGCTATTTTTCCTAATAAAGAAACACACTAGATGACACCTGTAGAGAATATATAGTTGAATAGACAAGTGCAAGAGTTATTGAGGAAGGGTTTGATCGGGGAAAGATTAAGTCCATGTGCAGTACCTACTGTGTTAGCACCTAAGAAGGATGCAGAATGGAGGATGTGTACAAATTCTAGAACCATAAACAAGATCATGGTGAAGTAAAAATTTCCTTTACCCTGGATGGATGAAATTATAGATTGTTTGAGTGGAGCTAAATAATTTACAAAGATAGATTTGAAGAGTGGATACCATAAGATCAAAATCAGAGAATGGGATGAGTGGAAGACAACATTCAAGACAAATGTAGGATTGTATGAGTGGTTGGTCAATCCTTTTGGACTAAAAAAAGCACTAAGTACTTTTATGAGGCTGATGAATGAGGTATTGAAGAAATTCTTGGGTAAGTTTGTGATTGTTTATTTGGATGACATCTTGATTTTCAGTAAGAGGAGAGAAGAAAATTTGTTGCATATAATACAAGTTTTATAGAGGTTGAGAGAAGAGCAGTTGTTGATAAACGTTATGAAGTGTAGTTTCATGAAGGGAGAATTGGTATATTTGGGATTTGTGATATCCATGGATGGATTGAAGATATATCCTAAGAAGGTAAGAGAAATTTTTGAATGGACTACACCAGAAAGCATTAGAGAGGTAAGATCATTTCATGGATTGGCTAGTTTCTACTGAAAGTTCATTAGGAATTTCAATTCAATTTTTAGTCCTATGATAGAAATAATGAGAGGAGATAAGAAGGATTTTAGGTGGAAATCTAGAGTAGACCAAAGTCTTGAGTTGTTGAAATGAAAGGTGATTGAGCAACCTGTGTTGGTTTTACCAAACTTTAATAATAAGGTATATCAAGTAGATTGTGATGCAAGTGGAAATGTAATTAGAGAAATATTGAGTCAAGAAGGAAGAGCAATAACTTATTTCAGTGATAAATTGAATGATACTAGGAGAAAATATTCAATGTATGATCAATATTTTTATGCCATAGTTCAAGCCTTGAAGAAGTGGAGACATTATTTGTTTCCTAAAGAGTTTGTGTTGTATAGAAATCATCAGGCTTTTCAATATTTGAATAATCAAGGTAAGTTGAATCAAAGACACATGAGATGGGTAGAATTCTTGCAGAGTTATACTTTTGTTTTGAAGCATAGGAGTGGAAAGTAAAATAGAGTTGTTGATGCTTTGAGTAGGAGAAGGAATTTACTGGCATAGATGAGAGTGGATGTATTAGGCTTTGATGAATTGAAGAATTTGTATGAGGAAGACTTGAATTTGTAGAATCTTGGAGAGCTTGTAAATAACCAACTTTGGAGGATAGGAGTTAATGGTTGGATTATTTCATTTAGGAGGATATGTTGTTCAGAGGAAATCAGTTGTGTATACCCTGGAGTTCAATGGGGGATAGCTTGATAAAAGAAAAACATAGTGGAGGATTGTCAAAACACTTTGGAGTTGATAAGATAGTAGCAATGGTAAGTGAGAATTTATTTTGGCCACATATTCAAAAGGATGTTAGGAAATTTGTGTGAAGAGTTATAGAGTTTGTTAAGTTGCGAAAGGGAGTAGTCAAAATGTTTTATTGTATAAGCCTTTGACAATTCTAGAGAGACCTTGGGAGGATATCAACATGGATTTCATACTTGGTTTTTTGAAGACATAGAGAGGCAATGATTCTATATTTGTGGTGGTGGATAGATTTTCTAAAATGGCACATTTCATACCTTGTAAGAAGACAACAAATGAAATACATGTAGTGGACTTATTTTTCAAGGAAGTGGTTAGATTGCATGGATTACCTAGTAGTATAGTTTCAGACAAAGATACAAATTTTGTTGGTTAATTTTGAAGGACACTTTGGAAGAAGTTAAAGATAAATTTAAAGTTCAATTCTAATTTTCACCCATAGACTAATGGACAAACAAAGGTAGTAAATAGGAGTTTGGGAAATTTGTTGAGATGTTTGGTTGGAGAGAAGACTAGAAGTTGGGATTGTCCTTGCACAGGTAGAGTTTTCTTACAATAATTTAGTGAACAAGAGTACATGAAAGAAACCTTTTGTGATTGTTATTGGAGTTCATACTAGAGGTATATCAGAGTTGAGATACATCAACATGGAAGAAAAAAGGAGTGAAGAAGTAGAGGAATTTGTAGAACATATGAAGAAAGTGCATCCTCAAGTGAAGGAGCAATTGAAAGATATGAATCAGAAGTATAAGGAGAAAGTAGATGAAAAGAGAAGACATAAGGAGTTCAAAGTTGGAGATGAAGTGATGGTATATTTGAGGAAGGAAATATTTCCAGTGGGCACATACAATAAGCTGAAGATGAGGAAGTTTGGACCTTGTAAGATTTTGAAGAAATTTGATTCAGGAAATGCACATGAAGTGGAGTTATTAGATGACATGGGCATATGACCTATATTCAACATTGTAGATCTACATCAATACCATGAAGCAAAATTCAATGAAGACAATAAAGAAAAATTAGAGAATTAGTTTTCTAAGCAAAAATTAGATGAGATTGAAGAGATTTTGGATATCAGAGATGAAAGAAAAATTCATAGAAGACAATTCAAAGAATATCTTGTGAAGTAGAAAGACAAACCAGTGGAAGATTCTTCTTGAATTTCCCAGGCTGAGGTAGACCGTATTGGTTTTAATTTAGCCCCTACCAAAGTGAGGGACTCACTCTTCAAATAACCTTGGATTTCTGATGTAGGAGCATCCTTGGTTCTTGGAAATCTTGCATCAACCAAACATATTTTCTTTTAGTTTTGTTCTTATTCAGTTCTTGTTCAGTTTGTGTTGGTGGATTCATCATATTTTCTCACCAAACCTTGTGGATCAATTTTTGCATTGTGGACATGTTTATTTTCCTTATTCCAAGATTTGAGCATGATTGGATATTTTTCTAGCAAGTTATCACTTACGAATTTAGTGGCAGTTTATTGAACTGGCACCGAAATAATTTTCAAACCTAACGGCTAGTTTGATTGCTTGTGCATCTTTCTTGTAACTTGTGGTTCTTGATGGTGTGATTTGAAATGTTCCATGGAGTGTCCCCGACCTTAATTATAGGTCCAAACTTCATCCTATGCATTCATCAAGGAGAAATTCAAATTTGAGGCCGACTTGTTCATGAACACATTACATTTTCTTTCACTGGAGATTGTAATGATCTTTGGACGATGCAGATGGTTCTAGATCTTTGGATGTGATATAAATAATTTTAATAGATCATTGGGAAGGCATAATTGAGAAAGATATGTTTTGAAATGTTATATTTCAACTTGCATTAAGGAGCATATTTGAATATTGTAATTTGAGCATGTTGTATTAGGCATGTGAGTTGGATCTGTAAGCCTAGATGTTTCCAACTAATTGTAATTGAAATTTATGTTAATGATAATGTGTTAATATGCATTTTCCTCCATATTTTATTTTGTTTTTGTTGTGTTACTCTTGCTACATAGTTTATATTGTTCTTTTTGAGGACCCTCCTGCTGTGGTTACACCACAGGCTAGTCTTGGTTACCTAGAAGAGCTTTTGGTTCAAGCATGGCCTCATCAAGGATAGGAGGCTCAATTATGGGTTGACGTATATTGCTGAGGGATAATTCTGCTAGGGTTTTTTCCTTAATTTTTGGTAGGATTTGAAAAAAATTCTTCATAGGGTCTAATAAGATCAATAAGCTTGGGCCAAAATAAATCCAATGAGAAATTCCCACGAGAAGACATAGGATTAAAGCCACTATGATGTACAATAAAGATCTCATTTCCAAATGGAAACTTTAAGCATTTATGAACAATTGACAGAATGAAATTCATGGAGTGAAGCCATGGGTAACCTAAATTCATATGAAATTGGTCCAAAGTTGGGATGATGGTGAATGAGACACTTAATTGTTTCGCTCCAACTTTTAAGGAGAGATTTATTGAACCTATCATAGGGAAACAAAAAACACTATAGGTTTTGATCCATGCTTTCAGTTTTTCATAAGTATCTTGATATAGCTCATGCAAAACTAAGAATTCTTAGTGATCACATTCTCTAAAAAGATGGGATCAATTAATATCCCATTAGTATGCTTGCCATTGATTCTTCCAGCTATGTAAAGAGGACCATCAAGTGATCTTTTGATTATGTCATTTTATAGAGTGTTCCTCATTATCGTTCATGTTATCATCATCCATGTCAACATTAATCACATGATTCTTTGTTTCATTAACTTTGACAAAGGAAATTTTATGATTTGGAATAGGATTGGTATTTAGATTTGCAAGTTTTGGTTAGAGCAATAAATTTATTTCCTTGATCATTAACACCTCCAATTTGAATATGATTAGAATCAATGAGGTCTTGCACAAGATGTTTAAGAAACTTGTAATATTCTGTATCATGTCAATTTTGTTGGTGAAAATGACAATAGGAATTTAGTCTATAGTTTGAAGGTAAAGGCTTAGTAGGATTAGGAGCTCTAACAAGAGGTAAGGAAATAAAATTCTTGTTTAAGAGCTGCAACATGGTGTTTTGAATGGGATCAAGTAGAGGGGCGAACTTTCTATTTCTATCCCCAAAGGATTATGGATTTTTCATCTCTATAGCATCCACTCGGGTATCAACATGTTGATTAGGTTTTTTGTTTCTTGAAAGGCTGATAATTGGTTGAAGGTGTGGATTCAGATTTTTTAGGATAGTTAGGGGGAATTTTCATTTCATGACTAATAATTGAATTTTGGTAATCATGAATGGTTTTACACAAATTCATAAATGATGGAAATTTCAACGTCTCAAGTTTGGATTGGATTTGTTTTGCAAATTGGTAATAAACATTCTTTGAAGGTCGACATCAAGAATCTTAATGTTTATTTGTGAGTAAAGCATTTGGTATTGTGCTATAAAATTAGTTACTTTTTCATCATCCTTTTGTTTACATGTCATTAAATCATCTAGAGTCATCTTGGGACCCATGTGAATTTGAAATTATTTGTAAAAGGCATCAATAATTTCATTGAATAAGCACATTGAAGTATTCGGTAAAGAGAAAAACCACTCTAAAGTAGTATCTTTCAAGGATCTAGGGAAGAGTTTGCTCAAGAGTTTATCTTCAAAAATGAAGTCACTACATAAGGCTATGTATATGGAAACATGCCTATCAAGACCTCCTTTCCCACCATATTTCTCAAATATAGGAACCTCTATACCTTGTGGCATTTGTGTTCTCAATATCTGCAAGGATAATGGGTTGGTTTTGATGTATTGTGAAGGTTGGCCATTGTTGTTTTAGTTTAGTGTGGAAATTTTTGTTAGAGGGATGATACATTTTACAAAAGTGTGTTAAGGATTGGATCATTGTTGGTGTTGTGGGATGGAAGTGAATAAGGTGTATTTGTGTATGTATGTGGAGGGAAAGTGGATTATAAGTTTGTGAGGGGAGATGGATGAGGAGGTATGAGATTTGAATGTGCAAAGCTAAGGGGATTTCCAATGGAAATACCTAAGGAAGTGTTGACATTGCTAGTAGGTTGGATGGTTGTGGTAAGATGAGTACTGGTACATGTAGGAATAGAGGTAAGGGTTGTGGAAGGAGGAATTGAATTTCCACCTTGAATTTGAGTACAACCCCAAGCTTGAGCACAACTAGTCAATGTAGGAGCATGTTTGTAAACAATATAAGCTAGACTTCACACAACCTCTATTCCATGTTCATTTTCAAGAATTTCCTCACATTATCTAAAAAAGGAATGAAACTACTAGCAATGTCTTCAAACGTCACAAATTTTTCTATTTCTTCATCTATCCTTCTTATGTTCTCTTACAAGACACTAGAAACCATTATTTTGGCATAATTCACATTATGTGTGGGTAGGGAAGTCATTGGAAATGAGGTATGAAAGCTATGATCCATAGAGGGTTGACTAGTGTCAACACCATGAGTGAAAGAGTTACAAAATCTAGGATCCACGACCGTTCGTGTATTGTGGGATGACATGAGTCTCAAACTATGTCTCATGACTATATTGGCAATATAACACCAAGTTTTGAATCTCATACAAGTTTAAAAAATCCATGGTGAACCCAAAATGGATAATAGGTAAAATGAAATTAAATAACCTAGAATGTAAAGTGTAATGCAAACATGTAAACGCAATTTTTAGATTCTAAGCAAGATAATTTTCTGATTATGCTATGCAAAAAACTGAAAATGATATCTTTTAAATATAATTTTGAATTCACACAATGCACTAAATTTATCAAATGAAGCTTAATATGATCAATGGGTATGTGTAGGATCATCATAGAAAAAATGGGCCCTTAAGTGGCAAAAAATTTAGAAAAATAAGAGTTAGACAATTTGTCATAGAAATTTGAATAAGTTATTTATATTATTTTAAATATATGTAAGAATAGAATATGTAGCAAATTGAATGTAGTTTCTAAACTACTAGGTTTATTTAAAAAGAAAAAACCTATTTGTTGAAAATTTGAAACTTCAATTCAGTAGTACTTAAATTTCAGGGAATAAAAGAAGTAGTTGTCTATCTGACCACCCTAACCACAATAAAATGATAATATTTTTTATAAATATTTTAGATATAAGTAGAGGACTCATGTCTGGATGTGATGCATATTTTTTTGTAATTTTTTTTCAAGTAAATAATTATTTATGAATTTTTTATTACAACTTTTAAAAAATATAAAAACTTGTATGTCTGACCACCTTAACTTGGTCAAAACTTCATGAAATTCATTTTTTTTTAATCCTATAATATGCAAATCATAGAATGTGACACATGTTTTAGATTTAAAAAATGGGATACCATTTGAAAGCTATATATGTTTTTCAATCAGGCTATCAATCAAGACTTTAGTCATAATTCAAATAGAAAACTAATAATAATTATTTATTAAATTCAAAGTAAAGCATAATTTATATTGTGGAAAGCTGAGAATCTTCTTTAAAAACCTTTTTCATTTCATCAATTTTGGGTAAATTTTTTTTTTCCACCACATACCATACACATACCCATCATGTTGCCACTTTTTGGCCCATCATGATCTTGCACATACCCCGATTTCAAAGAACATAAATTCTACAAACTACAACAACAAATTGAAAACAACAAAAAAAATATAGAAACAAAGATTTTGATGCCCAGAAATGCAGTAAAAATCCCTAATCAAAGACTCATTCACCCATGGGTAAATGGGTCCTAGCTCATGGTTTTGAAAAATTAATTTACACATTTTTGAGTTGATTCCTTTTACTTTTATATTTTGGATTGAGATAGGTGGTTACAATTTCAATTTTATATAAATTTAAGTCTAAATGTAAATGCAAAGTAATGCTAAATGACAAATTATGAGACCTAATTTGATATACAATTTGGATTCAATTTTTAAATGTAAATGAATGATGATGCAATGCCATGTAAACACTATGGAAAATACTTATTTTTTTATTTTCTAGATTTTAAAGAGTACAAAAATGAAATCCTAAAACCCTAAATAAGATTCAAATTAATGCAAGTTAAGCAACCCTAAATGATATTCAATTCAATGCAATGCAATGAAAATGAATGCAAATCCAAGATCTAAGGATGAAATGGACTCCAAAATTAGAAAGATGCAATGTTTAAAAGTCGGGTTCACCAAAATGAAAGAAAGAAAAATACGTGGCTTATCAAAATGGGGTTGATGTACCACTTAGGGGACCTATCTTTCACTATTTCATTAGGAAATGAGATCCACACAAAGAATTGACATACAACCATTAGGTGAGTAAGCTCAAGGTGTGAATCTGTAAATTTCTTTATGACTGAAGGATGGGGCTTAGGTTCACCAATAAATTTTGGGAGAAATATTAAAAATAGAAAATAAACCCAATCATTCCAAATTAAAATTGAAACTTCCATATTAAACTAAAAATAAATGGAACCAAAAATAAAATTACAGATCTGAGAAGGGAAAAACTATGTTTACTAGTCACTAAAATTGAGTTTCTGAAGGCTAACATGGACTCATTTGCCCAAGGACAAATGGGTCTACTGTCATTGTTTTTCAACAACTTTTAAGAGCCTTTGAAATAGATATGAAACTTTCAATTTGTCTAGGTGGCAATGTCAGAATGTCAGAAATAATTTCTATAGGAAAGTTTCTATGAGATGACAACTTTTATGATAACTTTTGCAACTTTGTCGACTTCTTCAAACTTTCTCTTCAAGAGATCTTCAAGATTTTTTCCACCTAGATTTGCTAACACAACATAAGAGGGAAAAATGTTTGTTTTTAGTGAATGGGGGTTTTCCTTAGTCAAACCCTATTTTTGGTAATTAAACCTTGAAATGAATAAAATCATGAAAGAGGGAAGAAGAATCAACAAATCAATGTTACCACTCAACAAATCCTTGAATAAAATTTGGAATATAGATCGACAACTTGCATGAAATGGATTCAATGGATGTGCATCTTGAACTTTAAATCTTGCTTGAAATAGTGCTTCGAATGCTTGATTTGATTATGAACCCTACATCACAATGTTAGCTCCAAAAAAATGCATGATGCAAGAATAATTTTATATGACAATTGGATCTTGAATGCTACAATAAAAATCTAATAAATATTCTCTTGAATGCCTTTGAAAGTGCACTTGATCATTAAATTTTCTATAGGAACGCTCACTTTAAATTTCTAGGTTGAAAACTCTAGGTGAAACATAGAAAATAATCTTGTATTTATAGGAATGTATCCTCAATTTCCCAAAATTTAAATATCACAAGCCGGAATTGACTCACAAATTAGAAATCATTAAAACACTACCAAAACATAATTTAAATTTAGGTCCTAAGGTCAAGGGAGGACCCATTCGTGCATGGACGAATGGGTCCTACGTGCATAAACCTAGGACACACATTGATAATTGTGAAGTGTTATGTTAAGGAATTAATAAATGTTGGGTTTCCTCCTTAGAAAATGTAATTAAATAGGCTTAGAAAATGAATTAAAGAGCCAATTAAGGAATAATTAAGCTCAATTAATTAAGGGATCCCTAAATAAGTGTGAAAGTGTAAAGGGATACACTTTGCAACACTAAAATAAGGCACAATTAAGTCCAATTTAACTAGGAGGGCCCAAACAAGTGTAAAAAT
The DNA here is from genome assembly GCA_007258455.2 of Sequoia sempervirens. Classification (NCBI taxonomy): domain Eukaryota; kingdom Viridiplantae; phylum Streptophyta; class Pinopsida; order Cupressales; family Cupressaceae; genus Sequoia; species Sequoia sempervirens. The sequence goes on along the minus strand of VDFB02000363.1, from coordinate 51,277,549 downwards.
GTAAAAGGATGCATTTTCCATCACTATAGGTTGTATCGGGCATTAGCATGTCAGTCTTTTGGAACAATGCCAACCATGGGCCAACATATAGTTCCCCCTTCTCATATCATGTTATCCTTGAAATTATATGAAAACAGACCCCCCTATTTGTTACTTTGAATCTTTGAAAGGAGAGAAAAACAAGGTGTTTAGAGATTAGGTTAGAAATAATAGTGTGATTTTTTGTATTATTTGTAAGATAGAAAATTGTTGTCACTACGGTTTAGGACATAGGACAACAATCTTCTATACTTTAAATTCAAGGAAAATCCTAAAAATCTCAATTTGAATGCAAAGAGATATTGCAATAGGGAATCTTAGGGTTTGATTTATGATTACAAGAGGGGTTCACCACCAAGCTAGGGCTTGGAAATACTAATGAAATACCAGACCTAATTATGAAATTTAATGATATGCAAGGGTATGTGCAAGATCATGATGGGCCAAATAGAGGCAATAATATGGGTATTTGTAGGGTATGTGGCTGACGACTTTTTTTAACCCAAAATTGATGAAACGAAAGAGGAGATTCTTAGCTTTCCACCAATATAAATTATGCTTTAATTTGAATTTAATAAATAATTATTATTCATTTTCTATTAGAATTATGACTAAAGTCCTGATCAATAGGCTTATTGAAAAACATCTATAACTTTCAAATGGTATCACATTTTTTGAATCTGAAACATGCATCACATTCTATGCTTCACATACTATAGGATTAAAAAAAGAAAAAATAAATTTCATGAACTTTTGACCAAGTTAAGGTGGTCAGACATGCAAGTTTTTATTTTTTAAAAAAGTTGTAATAAAAATTTCATATTTAATTATTTACTTAGAAAAAAATTACAAAAGAATATGCATCACATCCAGACATAAGTCCTCTACCTATATATAAAATATTATAAAAAATATTATCATTTTATTATGGTTAGGTGGTTAGACAGACACCTACTTCTTATTTTTCCCTGAAATTTAAGTACTATTGCATTGAAATTTCAAATTTTCACCAAATAGATTTTATTTATTTTTAAATAAACCTAGTAGTTTAGAAACTACATTCAATTTTCTATAGATTATATTCTTACATATTTTTGAAATAATATAGATAACTTATTCAAATTTTTATGTCAAGTTTCCTAACATTGATTGTTTTGAATTTTTTGCCACTTAAGGACCTATTTTTTCCTTGATGATCCTACACATACCCGCAAGACCTATTTAAATGACCTAGAAATGCAAGTAAATATAAACAAAAAACTATAAAATTAGAAGTGTGCACTTGGAAATTTGTAGAGGCTTGGATGGGGGCTGGAAATGTTGGAAATGCCAATTTTAATGCTAAGTAAACCTAACTAGATCAAGGCAAAGTTAGGTTTATTTAGCTTTAAAAGTGCCCAAGACCTAATGTGAATGTGTAAAACATATCACAACACTAGATCAAGGAGGCCTTAAGTTCATATTAACATTAATCATTCCTAAATTAAGTAAGGAAAATGGATAATTTTTCCGTTGTTACATCTAGCCCCCACTTTAGTCAGAGGATGAACTTACTTCAAACTCACACTAAAGTAGACATTCAAGAGGGGTCCAAGTGTACCGATGTGGGTGGTCTAGGATAGCAAAGACTGAGGGAGTGGTCAAGCCCCCAAGATTTGAGATCCTTCGTCAAACTGACATAAGCACTAAAGGACACATAAAAGGTGTATGATTTACAATAAAAAAAGATACACAAACATACAATGTCAAGAAAGAAAACAAAAACAAGTGAAAAATAAAAAGAGGTGGATCAAGTCTCAACCATTTTTCCAACACGGTGTGGATAAAATCTAAGGTATTTGTTAAAAAATGCATGCTCACTCTAAGGAAAAAGAACTTTAGGCTGTCCACTAGGTGAGTAATCCAAGAAGGTGAGACACATACACACATGACTGGTATGTGCTCACACACACACACACAAGTGGCTAAGGGAAAGTTGTGCCTCAAATTGGCTTCTCATCCAACCATACCAAAGTTATACCTCTTGATAACTTTGATAAGGCACCACACAAAAATGAACTTCAAGCTTCATGAGGCAAGAGAAACTTTGTATGCTTGGAACTCATGAACAAACAAGATGGCACCATAGGCAAGAAAAGTGTATTATGAAAGGTGGCCTTATAGCAATTTTTGTAAATTCAAAATAGTCTAAGGTTTGTTCAAATGGATTTTTCTTAGTTCATGTAGGGTCTCTTCTTAGGGAGCACCGTGCCTAATGTCTCCAAGAGAGGACAAGTCAAAGAAATATCATTCTCTCGAAGGATATCAAGCCTAGTGATACCACCAAGAAAGGACATATCACAAGAATAAAGAAAATTTCCCAATGAAACATAAGTGTCAATGCATGCCCCCACTTTAAAGCAATTTCTAACACCATTGCTGTGAGCAATTGATCTAAAGTAGAAGAAGACATGAGAGCTTACTCAAAAATCCCTATGCCAAGTCATATGTTTCTAATAATCTATGTCATGAAAAGGGGAGGGGTTGCCCCCAAAATGCATAACTTAGTATGCCACATGTGAGCCAACTTAAGGCTTTCTATCCACATCCCAAGATTTCTCTTATATGTACATGAAAGGTGATCAAATAGTGAAAAGAGACAATGACAAGTGACATACGAGGACAAGGATGCTTAACCCCTTTCCCCCACTTAGTGTAGGACAAGGATGATCCAAAATAATCGATGAGAAACATGCTAGAGTGAAAATCAGTGTGGATTAGAAGAATTAGGTGCCTCAACACAAGGAAGGGTACCACAATCCTTAAGATGTTGAATTTTATCACTTAAATCCTTACATTCATTAGTAGAATGACCATGAACTCTATGACACACAAAAAATGAATTCTTGTGGTAAAATTTATTTTGTGTTTGTGGAGGGAGAGATATCAAGTGATCTTGGAAGAGTCTTGACAAGATACCCTCTTGATCAATAGTATAAGTTGTTTCTTTATTTTGAAATAAATATATCTCTTGCTTATTATAGGATGTCATACTTATGCAAGACTCTTTAGATTGCGAGATTTTGTACTCTCCTTTACAGGAGGGTGTAAAAATATCAAATTCAAATCATTGGTATTTTGTGTGATGACATTAATAGTAGGTGAAGGTTTCTTTGCTTCTTTCATTTCTTGAAAATGATAATAATCAATACCAATAATCTCTATGAGTTCAGGAAGCACTAATGTTAAAGTTGGCTTAGAGGAATATTTTGTAAGAGTGTTAATATTGAGTGAAGGCTTGTTTGTTTCATTCGAGGCACAATAACCAAGACCAGTAGTCATTCCTTGCATGTTAGGCTCTATAGGAACATAGATACCTTGTTCTCTAGCACCACATCCTTTTTCACTATAACCAAGTTGTTTCATCATTTCATAACCTTTTTCATAAATATTTTTTATCTCTTTCAAAGTCAGTGGTCATTTATAATCAGCTTCATCAAAGTTTATTGTGTAATTTTCTTGATCTTCTATAGTGGTTGAGGTGGATGCTTTCGAAGGGTCTTCTAAATTTTGTGTTGAAACTATTGCTTTTTCTTTTTCGTTTATAGACTCTCTGTTTATGATCTTATATTCTCTTGTGAATGTTGGTTTGAAATCTAAGGAACCCCAATCATCTTCTAATAATTTCATGATTTACTCAATATGTTTTTCTTTGTCTTTTTGTTGCACAGGTTCTACTTGTGTAGTTGGTGTTAATGTTTTCAATGGATTTTCATTTCCTTTCTCAATGTTCAAACAAATTTTTGGGTCAGGGTCAACTTTGAGTGTGTACACTTTGTTGTTGTAGGCATAATTTATTATATGATGAAGAGTGGAAGGAACCCTATTCATTACATGAATCCATGGTCTGCCTAAAAGGAGACTCTATGAAAGATCATGAGGCATAACATAGATCAGTGTCTCTAATGTGGCCTTTACAACTCTAATAGGCAATGTGATCACACCAAGAGGTTGTTTTCCTATATTGTCAAATCCCTTAATAGATAAAGAGTTAGGTTGATTTTTTGATTTATCCATGCAAAGCCTATCCAAAAGGGTCACACTACACACATTAAGGGTTGGGCCATTGTCAACAAGGGTTCACTTTATGTCGATCCTTTTATATTGAGATATTATTATGAAAGCTTCATTTTATTTTTGCACATCCAAAGGAGGGAGCTCACTTTGGTGGAAAATAATGCCAACATTTATTCCTTGAATAATGGTTGATATGTCATTTGGTTTCATATTAGAAGGGATATGAACTTGTTGTAAAGCACTTTGAATCATGTTATGGTAAAGAGGGGAGGCTTGAATAATGTCCCACAATGATATCTTAGTAGGAGTATTCGTAAGTTGTTCAACAAGATCATACTTCTTTCCACTTTATGGAGGCAAACAAGGAGGACTTGGTATGATAGAGTTAGGAAATGGGATGGATATTGAAGGTGTTTGTCTTGGTTGTGAATTTTTTTGAGTGTTATATGTATGAGCAATGGTATTATAACTCGATTGCTGCAAAATATTATTCTTAGGTCGGTAAAGGATAAGTTTAGGTTTGTTTTGAGTTTGAGGTTTGTGTGAAGGTGGGTAAAGAATTAGAGGGTTCAAAAGATGTCCCATAGGGTATGTAGGAGTTCCATTGATCAAGGGGGATCTAATGGACACTTATGCATTCATAAACTCAATAGTCTTAGTTTGATGTATTTCTAATAAAGGGTATTCTAGTGTCATCTCTTCATTATCATCTAAGGAAGTTGGGATGTTATCATTTTCTTCCACCATGATATCATCCCTCAGGGGAGAGTTTTTAGGAGAAGTGCAAATTAGATGTTCATGGGGTTGGTTCTTCTTAAAGGACTTCATCACAAGGGAGTATCCATGGTTAGATTGTCTTGCTCAATAAGGGTTTCCCTAAGTGAAGAGGGACAACTAAGATTCTCATGAATTTCATTGATTAAGTTTTATAACATCAAATTATCTTCTTCACAAATAGGAGAGATACTAGGAGGAAAAATGTGACTATCATGATTTTCCAAATTTTCACTCCTTTGTCCCATAGTGTCTTCCAAAATAGGATAGGTAGGGGAAGAATCATAAAGGGGTTGTCCAAGATTTAAAGGTTTTATTTTCTAACACCAACATATCCTCATCATTTACAACATTATCTCAAGAGGGAAATGTTGGAACCTTCAAATTTTTGCAAAATTTTAAGGTGCCATGTCAAAAATTTTAATACAACACTCAGAAAGCTTAGTTGTAAAATCATCTCCAGGAGGACATTTTAAAAAATCATAAATTTGGATCTATGTAATTTCATACAAAATCACTTTTCAGACATGTTCATCTACCATACGTGAGTATCTCCGCTAATTTTCAGCTCTCTACGATTAGTTTTGATAGAATTTCAAATGGTCAAATTGAAGGGTCTTGTGAAGGTTTGTTGTTTACACAATCTTAAATTTGCTAATTGGTCAAATTTGGAGAATAATATTAAGCAACTAAAAGAGTTTCATGACAAACCAATTGGTGATCTTGATTCTCCCCACCAAAATCTACTTCCATGTCAATTTTTAGGGCCTCAGGACATCGTTTGATATTTTTTCAAGATCAAATCCAAATGGATTTTACATAGTTTGGAAACTACATTTCTAGAACAACTGCAAAATGGTCAACTCTGGTGCTCGATATTTGGTGGAGAAAATGAAATGATAGAAAACCATCTTTCACACATGTTCACTAGGCCTAAATGAGACAATATCCAAAGTTATAGCTTCTCAAGATCACATTTGATATTTTTTCAAAAAAGGAAAGTGGAGGGTTTCAATTGAGCTCAATAGTGTTAATTTTCAGAAAATATGGAGTAAGGAACTTTGGGCATTTATAGTTTGCAATTCTGACAACTTCATGCCAAACCATTTGACAAGCATACTCTCCAATGTCAATTTCGTTGAATTCTGAGGTCATTTGGTACATTAATTTAAAATTTCATTTTTCTCACTACATCCTCCAATAGGACTAATTTACAAAGGAAGTACCTCAATTTGGCAAGTTGTTCAAAATCCATCAAAAACCCACTTCCAAAATAATTAATCACAGTCCCTTGAAAATTTTCATGGCTCCAAGATGCTTCGTGTGCCCACAGTGGAATTACTCTATTTTCTGAGCAACCGAAATTAAAATTTTTCCTATGTGCTAAAGTTTGAGAAGCATAAATTTTAAAACATTTGATATGTTTAAAAAATGAATTGGGGACATTTTATAAAGCGGTGGAGTATGCAACACAAAAGGATATAAAATATATTGCAAATAAAAATATGGTGAACACTTTTACATTTGAAGAGCAAGATTTATTAAAATTAATTCTTGGAATATGTGTAGGAAAATGAAGTTTCTTAGTATTCCCCGCATTACCGCAAGGGGTCTGAAATCTATAAACAGTATGCGGTAAAATGAAATGTTTGCTACGGTGAGGGTAAAACAAAATAAGAGACATTAACATTTTTTACATGGGAGATCAAATATAAAAAAAATTATATTTAAATAAGGAAAATACGTGGAAATCATAAAATGTCTTATTATGGTAAATATTTATCCATTGAAAGAGAAATATAATGTGAAAATGATGGGAAGGTATTTCTTGGAGGAAAACCCTAAATGTAGTGTAGGAAGGCGGTGAAAGTCTAATGTTAAAAGTTTTTTAAAAAAACCAAAAATATAAGAGGTGTATGGGAAATAAAGCATGGATTGTTTTTATTAAATATGAGGCATGAAATATTGCACTCATGAGAGAGGAAAAAATAAAAATATAAAGTGAAATACTTTGCACATAAAGGTAATTATTTTACCCAAAGGATATTTCATTAATTGGATAAAAATGCATATGGGTAAGAATGAAGTGCAAATCTCCAAATAAATGAAGAATAAAAATAATAAATCAAATTAGTCTCCATGAAGAGGAAAAAACAAAGGGAGTTAAAAGGTGGGTAATTATTTTTACCCAAATTATATATTTAAAGGGTGAAAGAATGAATGTGAAGTTTCCATCAAAAGAAGATTATTGTTAAATTAATGAAGATGCAAAATAGTGAATAAAGTTAAAATATTTAATTTTCCAAAGGCAACTAATTAAATATTTTATTTTGTCGCTCAAGAATAATTAAATGAAGAGCTACACCGCAAAGAAGAGTTGCACCAAATGGATGTTGTGAAGGGTTGTAACCCTAAAAGAACAATGTATATATTTAAGATGAAATAAAATCATAAGGGAGATAGAGGAGTAGGTTAGAAAATTATCAGTAGGTAGATTAGTTGTTGAAACAAAACATTATGTTGTGTATTGCAAAATCCTTTGAAATAATATAATGGACAAGAAGGCTTTATTTGGTGATTCAATTACAGTGTCGATTGTTTGTTCAATCTATTGAAAATATTATTTGGTTGTCTCCAAGGTTGAAATTTCCTTATTATTTAAATTGATGTATCAAGGATATTTTCAATTTATCAAAACACATTTGTTGCTCTTGTGTGGTTTCAAGGAAGGATTAAATTCTTTTAATTAATCACAGTAATCTAGAAAATGTCATTTGGATCAATAAGAACTTGATAATTGCATCCTTGCACATTCATGCCAGACATAAACTCATATAAGTGTCAAAAAATTCAAATTGTAACCATTAATTAAGTCACATATCACTGATCTCTTGACTCCATTAGCCCAACAGAAGTAGGCACTGATCTTACCCATTTCATTTTAGAATTTTATAAAATCTTATTTAAACATTCACATCTCAAATTTTAGTAGGAGTATTTATTAAGCTTTCATCTATCCCTCACTATTTGCCATTGTGGATAGATTGTTCAAGTAGGAAACTAGTAGTCCAATTCTTCTCTATTTGCATAGGTATACCCGCCTAGGTTTGGTAGAGCCTAATGAGAAGAAGGTTGAAATACACCATTTGGCCTTGTTCGTTAGACTAAAATGTACCAAAAGCTTGGAAACCTCTTGTGGTTTTTAACCAACATTTTTGAGAACTAACATTTTGGTGACTCTGCTGGGGAATATTTTAAAATATTTGGTTGAAGACCATCATATAGAGTCATTAAATATAAATTTATAGTTGAGAAGTTTGAGGAAAAGTGACTCCGTTGGGTAAATGAAGAATAATTTCATTTTTCTCACTTTTAAGAAAGTGAGTGGCGACTCTGGTAAAAACTTGATGAAGAATGCATAGACAATTTGTAACCGAAGAATTTTTTGAAAGGCAATAGTTAATAAGAAGCTGTAAAGAATTGAATTGACAATGACTACAATGGGATCGATAGTTGCTACAATTGGAAAAAAAAACTATTACAATTGAGGGTGAAATGTGTTCCAAATGTATCAAAAAATATACCATTTTACAATAGGAATGATGCAAGTAGGTATTGGACCCCACAAGTGCTACATAATATAACTAGGAATTTTGGCAATGGAGGTAATGCATATCATGCACAATAAAACATTTCTTCACTATAGTCATCAAAACAAATAAATGCTTATCATGTCCCTCCTAGACAAAGACTAGCAAACTACCAAGATCATCAATACATTTAGTATCAAGTGCAACACAATTTCATCCCTCTTGGAAATGTCAATCAAAACCTACAGATAAATGTATATCAAAATCAACAGTTTGAGGAAGAAAAAGACGAGTACTCACACACTCAGCAAGGAGGTCAAAGTCCCATCATGAAATAAAAAAAATGCATACCCCCCTTAGATGCAGCTTTTAATATAAGGAGACATGAAGGAGAATGGGGACGTGATTTGTTTAGTAGAATGGAAGATGCCTATATCCAAATACCTATTAGTTCCCTGCCTAATAAATCTGTATTACACTTCATTGAGCAGTTCATGAGAGTACATGAGTCCAATTCCATTCATTGACCTGAGTCATTGAAGCCAATTACCCTAGACTAGATGAGTAAGTTGATTGGTATCGTAGATGAGAAAAGGAATAAGAATGGTGAAATCATTGATGAGTATGGAGAAACTGATCAAGCAGTATAGCTAGAAGATGATACGTGCAAGTGAAAATAATTCCTATGAAAGCCTACAAGGAGAGGATGAAGATATAGAGGGTCTCTCTTGTATATTGTGATAGTGCATGTTATGAGGGATCCATTGAATATTTAGATTTTGATCTACAACAAAGTGATCTTCTTGTAGTTTCTATGAAGATTAGGAGGAAGAAGAAAGCTCATTTAACAGTGAACAAATAACACATCTAACTGTAGTTGAATTCCATGAAAACACATTTGATAAAGAAGAGGTTTGTATACTTAAACATGGCTTCCAATTTTTTTCAAATCCATTGTATGATGAAAAGATAAGTGAAGATTAGATGATATTTTTCCAAGGTGTGAAAGAGCATGAATTTCATGTGTTTTCAAATCCACTTTTTAATGAGGATGAAGCATTTCCAGATAATCAAGATGATATATCAAGTTGTGGAACAAATGATTATGTTGATAATTCATTTAGTTTTTTCTATGATGATCTTCAGCCTCATTATGATGATGAAAAAGGTGAAAAGTACAACAACAATGATATGGATATAGAGGCATGTTCACTCAATAGTGAACAAATTTCAGATTTGTTGGAAATAGAGTACCAAAAGTACACACATAAGAATGATTCAGGAAATTCATCCCCAGCATCAGCTGGAGTGAATGTACAAAATGATGATGGTATGAATCATGAGTTCGTATCATTGCCAATTGGTGATATTGAAGAAATAGAAAATACTTCAAATCAGATTATTCCAAAAGATGTTGATATGGAAGAACTTTCAGATTTTCAAGAATGACATTCTGATGGTGAATTTTCAATAGAGTTGGGAGATCATTTTACAATACATGATAGTGAACAAAACAATGAGAAAAGTTACATTGAATGTGAATACACTTTGTATGGTAATGATGACAGGGATTATCCCATGATAATGGAAAATATGAACTATAGAGAATTGAAAGAACATGAGTCAAGCTGAACAGAATGATCTTCTGAAAGTTTTCAATGGCAGTGACAGGGCTGATTTCATGAGTGTTCTTAAGAAGGATTTGATGAAAACATATTAGAGCAAGGTGTTTGATAGGGGAAAATAGGGGAAATTCTTTTTGGTGGCCTTGTATCATCAACTATGGTATAGTTTGTCAAAAAACCATATCAATTCGTGACAAGAAAAGATTTAAGTCTGTTGTTTAATAGATAAAACATTTTGTTTGCTCTCCTAGAGACTTGGATTCTTGCTATGCCCACAGGGGGCATACATCCCCAAATGGAGCCACTATTACAACCTTCAAAAAATTTCAAAAATTTGAAGGTGCCATGTCAAAATTTTTAATACAACTCTCAGAAAGCTTAGTTGTAAAATCAGCCCCAGGAGCACATTTTAAAAAATCATAACTTTAGATCTATGTAATTTCATGCAAAATCACTTTGTAGATATATTCATCTACTATATGTGAGTATCTCTGCAAATTTTCAGCTCTCTACGATAAGTTTTGACAGAGTTTCAAAAGGTCAAATTGAAGGGTTCTACAAAGGTTTGTTGTTTACATAGTCTTAAATTTACTAAAGTGGTCAACTTTGGAGAACAATATTAAGCAACTGAGAGAGTTTCATGACAAACCAATTGGTGATTTTGATTCTCCCCACCAAAATCTACTTCCATGTAAATTTTTTAGGGCTTCAGGGCATCGTTTGATATTTTTCCAAGATCAAATCCAAATGGATTTTACATGGTTTGAAAATTGCATTTCCAGAACAACTGCAAAATGGTCAACTTTGGTGCTTGATATTTGGTGGAAAAAATGAAATGATAGAAAACCCTCTTGCACACATGTTCACTATGCCTAAATGAGCCAATATCCAAAGTTATAGCTTCTCAAGATCACATTTGATATTTTTTCAAAAAAGGCAAGTGGAGGGTTTCAATTGAGCTCGACAATGGTAATTTTCAAAAAATGTTGAGTAAATTTTGGCATTTACAATTTGCAATTCTGACAACTTCATGCCAAACTGTTTGATGAGCACACTCTCCTATCACAACTCAACATGTATGTTCATTTTCACGGTCGTTGGAGGAGTTATGGTATGCTTTTTAATTGTTTTGCAATTGCTCTTGTGCTAGATTTGGCACCCCAAAAAAGTTGCAAAATTTGAAATTCTAAGGATGACCCAATTGGTGTTTTGGCCTCAAATGTCTCCAATTTCAATTTCAATGAATTTTGAAGTCATTTGGTACATTAATTTAAAATTTTATTTTTCTCACTACATCCTCCAATAGGACCAGTTTACAAAGGAAGTACCTCAATTTGGTGAGCTATTCAAAATCCATAAAAACACCACTTCCAAAATAATTAATCACAGTCCCTTGCAAATTTTCATGGCTCCAGGATGCTCCGTGTGCCCGCAATGGAATTACTTTGATTTCCTAGCAGCCGAAATTAAATTTTTTCCTATGTGCTAAAGTTTGAGAAGCATAAATTTTAAAACATTTGATATGTTTTAAAATGAATTTAGGACATTTAAAAAAAAAACCCTAAATAGTCCATTATTATATAAAGTTTAAACTTTGTAAAGTGGTGGAGTATGCAACGTGAAAGGGTATAAAATATATTGCAAATAAAAATATGGTGAACACTTACATTTGAAGAGCAAGATTTATTAAAATTCATTTTTGGAATATGTGCGGGAAAATGAGGTTTCTTAATATTCCCTGCATTTCCGTAAGGGGTCTCAAATCTATAAACAATGTTTGTGATGGATACAGTGAGGGTGAAACAAAATAAGAGACATTAATATATTTTACACAAGAGATCAGCTATAAAATGATTTATATTTAAATAAGCAAATATGCCGAAATCATAAAATGTCTTATTATGGTAAATATTTATCCATCGAAAGAGAAAATCTAATGTGAAAATGATGGGAAGGTATTTCCCACACTCTTGAAGGAAAACCCTAAATGTGGTGTAGGAAGGTAGTGAAAGTCTAATGTTAAAAGCTTTTTAAAAAAACCAAAAATATAAGAGGTGCATGGGAAATAAAGTATGGATTGTTTTTATTAAATATGACGCATGAAATATTGCACTCATGGGAGAGGAAAAAATAAAAATAAAAATTGAAATACATTGCACATAAAGCTAATTATTTGACCCAAAGGATATTTTATTAATTGGGTGAAAATGCATACTAGTAAGAATGAAGTGCAAATCTCCAAACAAATGAAGAATAAAAATAATAAATCAAATTAGTCTCCATGAAGAGGCAAAAACAAAGGGAGTTAAAAGGTGGGTAATTATTTTTACCCAGATTATATATTAAAGGGTGAATGAATGAATGTGAAGTTTCAAACAAAAGAAGACTATTATTAAATTAATGAAGATGGAAAATGGAGAATAAAGTTAAAATATTTAATTTTCCAAAGGAAACTAATTAAATATTTTATTTTGTCGAGAATAATTAAATGAAGAGCTACACCGCAAAGAAGAGTTGCACCAAATGGATGTTGTGAAGGGTTGTAACCCTAAAAGAACAATGTATATATGTAAGATGAAATAAAATCATAAGGGAGATAGTCGAGTAGGTTAGAAAATTACCATTTGCTGAAACAAAACATTATGCTATGTATTGCAAAATACTTTGAAATAATATAATGGACGAGAAGGCTTTATTTGCTGATTCAATTGCAGTGTCAATTGTTTGTTGAATTTATTGAAAATATTATCTGGTTGTCTCCAAGGTTGACATTTCTTTATTATTTAAATTGATGTATCGAGGATATTTTCAATTTATCAAAGCACATTTACTGCTCTTGTGTGGTTCAGTTAACCGGCTCCTTCAATAAATGATTAAATTATTTTAATTAATCATAGTAATCTGGAAAAGGTCATTTGGATCAATAAGAACTTGATAATTGCATCCTTGCACATTTATACTAGGCATAAACTCATACGTGTCAAAAAATTTGAATTGTAACAATTAATTAAGTCACATATCACTCATTTCTTGACTCCATTAGCCCAACAAAATTAGGCACTAGTCTTACCCATTTCATTTTAGAATTTTATAAAATCTTATTCAAACATTCACATCTCAAATTTCAGTAGCAGTTATTAAACTTTCATCTATCCCTCACTATTTGCCATTGTGGATAGATTGTTCAAGTAGGAAACTAGTAGTCCAATTCTGCTTCATTTGCATAGGTACACCTGCCTAGGACTGGAAGATCCTAAAGAGAATAAGGTTGAAATACACCATTTGGCCTTGTTCGTTAGCCTAAAACGTACCAAGACCTGGACAACCTCTTATGGCTTTTAACCAACATTTTTTAGAACTAATAGGAAAGATGCTGGGAGATGAATGTAGACTAGTTGGAGTGTTAGGTAGGTAGGTTTCAATGGTATCTTTTTTGTGTTATGTGATCATCATTATTTCTTATTATTATATCCTCTTGTTTAGTAATGTCTTGCCTAATAGGAGAGGCAAGAGGAGATAAAAAACTTGGGTTCTCAAAACTCTCATCAATTAGTTCTTCTAACACTGAAATATCTTCTTCACAAGTAGGAGAGACATTAGAAGAACAAATATGATAGTTATGATTACCTAAGGTTTCTTTCACTAGACTAACATCCCTCATACAAGGGATACTAGAAGTGGGATCAATGATGAACACAAAGAGAGGGGAGATGAGTTCATATTCAAATGCATTTAGCAAATTTCTTATAACACTTAACAAGATAAAAAAATTGAGCATGAAGTATGATAACTATAGATTTTTTCAATGAAAACATGATGTAATGCGTGTCCTACAATCTTGAAATGCAATAATGATAGAGCGAACATGCAAAAGGATAATGTAATTGTTTAGATTTTGAACATGATAATTGACTAATTATGCTATGTAACAATGTGAAAATAAAATGTTTTAAATTTCAATGCATGAAATAAACCAAATTAAGCTAGATCTAATGAAATGCATGTAATAGAAACTCAACCAACTAGAATAGATAACGAGTATGTGCAGGATCATCATGGAAAAAATAGGCCCTTAAGCGGCAAAAAAATTGGAAAAATTAGTGTTAGACAACTTGATGTAAAAGTTTGAATAAGCTATCTATATTATTTAAAAAATATGTAAGAATAGAATCTATAGAAAATTAAATGTAGTTTCTAAACTACTAGGTTTTTTTTTTTTCAAATCTATTTAGTGAAAATTTGAAATTTCAATGCAGTAGTACTTAAATTTTAGGGAAAAACTAAGTAGTAGGCGTTTGTCTGACCACCCTAACCACAATAAAATGATAATATATTTTTATAATATTTTAGATATAAGTAGAGGACTCATGTCCCGATGTGATGCATATTTTTTTGTAATTTTTTTGCAAGTAAATAATTAATTATGAATTTTTTATTACAAATTTTAAAAAATATAAAAACTTATATATCTGACGACCTTAACTTGGTCAAAACTTCATAAAATTCAATTTTTTTTCTTTTAATTCTATAGTATGTGAAGCATAGAATGTGATGCATGTTTCCGATTCAAAAAATGTGATACCATTTGAAATCTATAGATGTTTTCCAATTAACCTATCAATTAGGACTTTAGTCGTAATTCAAATAGAAAATGAATAATAATTATTTATTAAATTCAAAGTAACACATAATTTATAGTGGTGGAAAGCTGAGACTTTCCTTTAAAAACTCTTTTCGTTCCATCAATTTTTGGTAACAAAAAGTTGTCAGCCACATATCCTACACATACCCATCATATCACCACTTTTTGGACCATCATGATCCTGCACATACCCTAACTCATGACAATAAACAAAAGTGCACAAACAAGGTTTTAAATACTCTAAAATGCAGTTTCAAATTTACACTAGGACTAAATCACCTAGATAGTCATATGAGTCCTAGTGACATTTTTTTTGCACAATTTTCAAAAAAATTTAAGTGATTTTCATGCTTTTTACATTGTATGATCTATAGACTAAATACAAATGAAGTTTTTAGATGATTTTCAATGATGTAAGATGCAAAAATTCAACCTATATGCACTTTCACTAATGCAAGATTTAGAAACCCTAGATTCCAATTAACTAATGCAAACCCTAATGCAAAGTTAACACAAGCTAGCTCTAGGATGATGATGTACTCCAAATAAGAAAATGAAATGTTCTCAATGCAGGTTCACCAAAATGTAAGATAGAAAATTGTTGTCACTAGGGTTTAGGACATTGAACAACAATATTCTATAATCCACATTCAAGGACAACCCTAGAGATCTCAATCCAAATGCAAAGAGATCCTTAAATAGGGAATCCTAGGGTCTAATTTATGATTACAAGAGGGTTTCATGTAACATCCTACCGTGTGAACCCTAAAGGACAACAAACACCACATTTTTTTTGAAAGCGTACATGAAAAACAATTATACATTTACAAAGTCATCTATGTCCTCTAGGGTACATGAAATGGTCATTACGAATCCTAACCTTTTATCAACAACGATGACTAAAAATAAAGATTACATAATGATGACATACAACCATTAATGATCAAAAGAGAGGAAAGGATATTCATCATTTTATTACCATTCAATTCATAGTTTAATATTACAATTGTGGAGCATATTTCCATAGATACAACACATCACAAATACACTAATACATTATATAATGCTTCCCTTATAACAATGAGAAGAGTACATCAACTACAAGAATAATTACATTAATGAAGAATAAGGTACAAAGCGTAGAACAATCTTCAACCAAGTGAAGCTTTCAAAACTTTATGTCTGCTTCCACATCATGAACACAACCTGGGAACCCAATGGGGTGCATAGCACACTCCACCCAACCGCGTGGGCCCTAAGGCCTACCCCCCATGCTAGGAGATGACAAGAAAGACTCAAAACCAAGACATTTACAAATAGAGTGATCACAAGACCAAACCACAAGGTCAACCCAAAATAAAACATACAAAAATCTCAATGATCACATATAAGGTGACTGCTTCCAGAGGCATACAAAGGAGAAGCAAGGGATTAGATATGACACCAATATTCATATACTCCCAACTAAAGGGGACAAAAATACTTGGGTTCCCAAGAAACTCACACCATGGGACTCTAGAATGAATATGCAAAATCTACAAAGGAGACAAGTGTAGAATAAAAGTAATAACCATGACAACGATAACAATCCACCGAGCACATCTCAACTTGAAAACCAATCCAATAATTCAGCTTGAACAACCAACCAAATTCTTCACATTTTCACTAATTAACTACTTATACAACGAGAGCACTTATTCAAGCATTACAACCAAATAACAAGGCACAAACAATCAATAAAACATGATCTTGAGTACATTCGTGACTCATAAGATATTAAAAGAAAACTATGTAACTAACATATTCAACAAGCTCATTAACCATAATATGAAGGCATTTGCAAACTTATGGAACTTAACATTAGATTAATTAAAATAGAGTCTCATATGGATAACATTTAGGTAAGCATGGTTCCATTGAGTAGTACAAATTCTTAACAAGAACTAGGTTTTCTCAATAGCTTCCAGGATAGTATAATAGTTTGACTAAGGATCGTACTCTAACATTATCCAATGTCTACCATCTAGTAATTAATCAATTCCACCTTTACACACACACACACACACACACACACTCTATCAATACAAAATTAATGATTAAATAACCAATGAAAATTTCCAAACTTAAATATATCCTTCTTAATAGTCCATTCAAAACATACAAGTGTTTGCTCATTGACCTTAACACCGCCTAACATTTTCTCTAACTCTACTCTTGATACTACAATTAAGATGATTGTTAATTCTAACACCCTCTAGTTCTAAAGATGTGAAATTATTAATATTTTATTTTATTTTTCCTTAACTATTATTTATTTATTTATTCATTCATTCATTTATTATTTTGTTTATAAACTTCTATAGACATATATATCCTATTCACTTTAAAAGACAATAAAATAATTATAACAACAAAAATTATCACTTTCAACCTAATATATTAACTCCTATACATTTTATTTTACTCAAAAAAAACTTAAAATAAACCAAATAAATTCCTTTCTTTAGAATTCCTTATCTTTATTATTTTCTTTACATATACCCTCACTCTAATTAATAAGTTCTCTTTTCTCTAAAAAGAAAAGGAATAAGAGCATATATATTCTCCCTTTATTTAAGGGATCTTTAAACATGTAGCATACGTAGGAATTAAAAATAATCTTAAGGAAACTTTAAAAAAAAAAAAACTTATTACTATGGCCTTAAGCCGTTCCTTATCCAAAGGAAACACCAAAATAAATGGAACCGTGCTAACCAATGTTTGCTGTAAAATCCACCATCTTAATAACTAAATTATGATGGGAACCTTTTATCACTTCAAGTCAGATAAAATGTTAATACTAAATTTAGACACAAAAATTGTAATTAATCTAAATTGACATTTTATGTTTGAAGTGGGACATAGTTTGTGTATAGGGTGACCTATAACATAAACATTTCAATCGGTCTTAAGAAATTGCAATGAATGAAATTTTAAGGCAGAAAGAAATTAATCACTTGAGAAGTAAAATAAGTTAGTTCAGACGGCGGAAGGATCTAGTAGCCATCATTCTTTTAAGTCCATGATTAGAGTCACTTAGAGCAATAAGAAAATTAAAACAAAATTAAAACTAATAACTTGCAATGTTTAGTATAAAACAAAAAAACCTTACAGCAGGCCTAAAGCATAATAGAAATTTCTTGAAACACACCAAATTTGTGGTTGAACACTAAAATTGCAAACTATGACTAAATTTGATTGCCATTACAAAACACCAAACTGGAAGAATTTATAGATTCTGCAAGAATCTTGAACATAATTGAGAGAGCATATAATATTATAACATGCACCACTTAAAAATAGGCAATATTTATAGAATTGGGAAATTCAATCATTTGAATAGCCCTTTAAAAACAATAGTAAATTTATTCTTTTAACATAACTATAACAACATTGAATTTAAAATCGACACATGATTAGTAATCTTTGATTGGTATTGTAAGCTCATGACCTTTTTCCCATGATTTTATTATTATTATTATTTTTAAATGAAATTACCCCAATAGTCTATTTGTAACATTTGACTAAAATGTTATTACCATTTACATCTATCTTGAACATATAATATTATTTAATTTAGAAAATATTATTTTATATGTAATCTTTGTTGGTAATATTAAGATCATTTATTTAATCGCTTAATCCTTGAAATATCAATATCAGAAATTAATATTTAAACCACAATAGCTAATAACACGAGGAGCTTTGATGAAAGTTTGAAGGGTTCCAGAATAACTAATTATGTATTTCCCTCATTTATTTATTTATTTATCTTCAATATGATTCATTTGTAATCTATACCTAATGCATTGCTCTATGGAAAAAGGGTATTAACTCAGTATGGCATGGTATAACCAACCGAATGAAAATAAATTTCTTTTCCCATATAAAAAGACCTCTATGTGAAGATTTAACCCACGTAAAACCACTGAAATCACTGCCTTCATTGAATAGGTACACATTATTTTAAAGTAAAATTAAAACACAATAAAAGTGATCCAACAATGAATAGATTGTTGAATAGAACATTAAACAATTCATTTCATGTTATAATTCTTATGTAGCTCAAAATTTATTGATGTTCTTAATTAGAATCATAAGGTGTGAAGTAGAAAAAGAAAGAATCACAGATATAATTGTCAACCAATTTGTGTGATTGAAGACCATTTAAACAATTGTTTGGCATGACAATATAATCCCACAGTTACCCTGAAAAATAATTTGATAGAGGTGCAGATAAAATATTTTAAGACAGCCAACCCAATAAGTGTAAAATTCATTTCATAATTAAAAGTATATCTTCATGGAGAAATAAATAGTATCAAATATGAAAACAACCACATGATAACAATAGAGTCGATGCCTCCATTTCACAGATAATTAACAACAAAAATGTTTTAGAATGGAATAAAACACAACTAAAAAAAATAACACATTCACTGAAACAATGACTAGTAACTTACCTCAATATTTCGCCCAAGGCATGTCAGGAAGGTGCACTTGACAAGAAAAACATTAGTTTTCATAACCTTCTATAGCATCCTCTCTACCTACGCCAAAATGGGAGCTTTGGAATAGGGTGTGGACACCCATCAAGGCACAAAGGATGGGAGGAATTTGTCCAATGTTGTAGTTGAAACTTCCTTGATGGATAAATCTATTTCAAGGTATCTTTCAGAATGTTGATTATGATCCCTTCTATCTACCCCCCGACACCCCCCCCCTCGTGGCATATTTTATGAGTTAAAAACTTTGTTGAGAAAACTCGTATTTCCATAAAATCTCCTATTCCCATTTCCCCCTGTCCCTTTACACTAAATTACCCAAAACAAATTAAGGTAGAATTCCTTTTGTTTCACAATAAAAAAAGAAATAGGTGTCAAATTTCTAATTTTGTTATTCAAGACCCAATAGTTTATTTTTCACCAGAGTTTCCACCTATTAGTAAAATCTTCATGTTTAAACAAACAAAAACCTACCACCACTTAAACATATTATTAGGTAAAAAAATTTATCACCTTATTAAATTAAATTGAATTAAATTAAATTAAACACAACCCTTCCACCATTTAATATTTTATCTGGTAAACATATTATCCCATTATAAAATTAACCGAGAATTCTTTTAGATAGAAAAATATATATATAAATTTACCAAATGAAGTTATTAACAAAATTAGTTATTTTTGAATAAATTCTTAATAACAAATAAATAAATAATATTATTTAACTAAATGAACAATATTATTTAATTAAATAAACAATATTATTTAATTGCCAATTGAAAATTTACAAAGCTGCAACTAAGATATCATTCTTTTTATTTTACAAACATAATTTTTAATTTTCAAGCTAATTTAATATTTAATTAAATCCTTGGTAATTTCACAAATCACCTTACTAATCAGGTTTGATGCTTAATTAAATTAATTTTAGAAACAATAACGATTATCACTAAATAATGATAATGCTTCAAAATAGAACAATTAACATATTAAAATTAACGCTTAAAACAAATGACATAAGACAAAACGATACCAAACAAGATTGGGTACTGACGGACGACATCGACAAACAATGATGGGAAGACAAACACAAATGGGGATGCTTTCTTGTCAAATCTATTTTCAACTTCATACCCATTGGGATTTATGATGCTCGCCTGTCCTAATAGTGCAAGTGGAATTGAGGCTTGGGTACCTACAATCCTGCATAAAAATAAGTGTCGAAACAACACATATATCCAATGCCATACACACCATGAGAGAGAATTGTAGTGTGGCAGGGTGCTCATGGATGAGTGATGCCACAGTGTCCCTCTCACCCAAACCTTAATCAATAACCATATTCTAAACAACATAATCATTAAACAATAAGTAACAACTGCATAAGCATAACATCAAACAAATATGTCCACATATCAAAATAACAGTGTCGTAAACAACCAAGTCTAGTAAGCAGAAGGATCAACCAACCAAATAACATGATGAAACGGTCAACAACATAGTCTCGAGTATGCGTCAAACATAAGCAACATCTGAATGACATCAATCACACACAAAAAGTATCATAGGAGTACAATAACACGAGAGGCATTACAGTTCACCACCAAGCTATGGCTTGGAAGGACTATTGAAATACCATACCTAAATATGAAACTTAATGATATGCAAGACCTAATTAAATGACCTAGAAATGCAAGTAAATCAGAGTAAAAGATTGCAAAATTAGAAGTGTACACTTAGAAACTTGTAGAGGCTTGAATGAGGGATGGAAATGTTAATTTTAATGTTGAGTGGGATTCATACACTAGTTTAGGTGATTTAGTCCTAGACTAGGTTTTCTACACCAAAACTTGAATCTGACAGTGCTTATTCTGAATCTCCTAAAACCCTAAAAAATTTGTTGTACTAGGACTCATATGCCCAAGGTGGCATATGAGTCCCAATATGATTTTTTGGAGGATTAATATCTTATTCTCCTCTCCAATCTCTTCTCTTTTTTCCACACTTTGTTTCTAGATATGAAATCTTGATTTCCGACCTGTAGATGACTTTATGTGAAGATATCAACCTTGGAAATGAGGGGAAAACTACAAAAAATTTCTTGAAACTTGTAGCCTAATCTTCAAAGGTCCTTCAAGCTCCAAGACACCTAGATCTACAATCACAAATGTAGAGGGAGAAAAACTTGTTGATTGTTAGGGAATAAGGGTTTTCCTTGGTCAAACCCCTTTGAGGTAATTAAACCAAATAATGGGATAATAAAATAAAGACAGAAAACATGAAACATGAACAATGATACCTTGAATGATGTCTTTTAAATCTACAATCTAACATGGAGTAGCCATGAAGAATGTAGATCTAGATCTTGACTATGGTGTTGCAATGCTAGAGGAAGAAAACAACTTATCTCAATCTCATCTAACAAAACTTAGAACATCTTTGTTTGTTCTCTCATTTCAAGTTGACTTTTCTCTTCATAAACCCTTGCTTCAACACACCAAAATAGAAAACAACACAAACCAATTCTTAACCCTTCAAAACACCTCCAACCACCCAAATAACCCTAGGCAACATAGAGTTAAATTACAAAACCTTAGATTCAATCACTTTCATAGATTAAAAGTCACAATATTGCATCAAACATTAAAACCCTCATTCAAGCACAAATTTTCATCAAGCAAGAAAGGGTTTATTGAAACCAATCCTTCCAAACCTCAAGTCACCTTGAAATTTCTTCACACACCTTGGAATATTCCTAAACATGAAATCAAACTGATTTCCAACCTCAAATACTTTATCTTTATCAAAACCTTACATGTAGCCAACAATTTTGAGCCAAAAACCCAATAAAATTTATTGAGGACAACCTAGGGTTTCTTCCAAACTCATCCAAATATTCTCCAAAATAAATTAAACCAATGGGAAGTCATTCCTAACCTTTAAAAATACCTTCATACAAGTTTTGACCAATTTCTAATGGTTGAAATGAGAGATATGCAATTTTTATTGCTTGCTGCCTTGTGCAAATATGAATCTACCTACCTAGAGTAAAATGGTCATAACTTCTTCATATCTCCATGAAATTCAACAAAATTAGTGGAATTTGAAAGAAGAATCATAGGGATTTAACCTCCAATTACTTTTGTATCATAATATTCCCGTAAAATTTCATACAAGGCAAAGAAACAACATAAAATGTTTCAGAAATAATAGACAATCACGGTGAAACTTATGATTTTACATTCAATTCTTAACCACCACCCTTCAAATGATGTATGGATGGTACAAATAGATGTTAAAAATGAATTTAAATCAGTTTCAACCACCTACAATGACCTTTTACATGACTTGACCCTTAGTATTCCCATATTTGCATTTTTGCAAGTTTGCATTACAATTTTTTACAACTTTTTACACTTTTTGTAATATTTGAGAAATGGACTCAAATCAACTATCTAAGATATATAACATGCCTAATTTTTCCTCTTGGGACTTATTACAACAAGAAATTAACAATACTAAAGAAAAATCCTATTGTAGACCTCTTTTGACAACATTTTTTCAATTTTTGCAAATTGGGTATAGTGACCTTACAACCTATCTAAACATTCATCAAATAATTCAAACACCTTGTAATGGTCTCGAAAGGCCTTATTAAATGACCCATAAGAATTCATAAAATATTATTTACATATTTACCTTATGGAGGCATATAGTCCATTAGGTGCTTTTGCACCATATGGATATGAAACAATGCTTGTAAATGGATCTTCAATGGTACATCACAACACTATCTCAACAACATGCTTGGTGCTTGATAAACTTTATATGATGATGGATCTTGAATTTTTTCAATAATTGATGAAGAAATATTCCTTTGAATTCCTTAGAAATGATCTTGTAAACTCTCTTGATGGTATTATCAAGTCTTGGAATGCCTAACCCTTGAGTGCTTGACTTGATATCATGAAGGCTTAATGAAATAATGATTTGAGACCTTTTTTATATAGGAAATCCATCCAAGTTACCGTTTATTAGATCCTAGAGGTCGAAATTCATAAAGTTTAAATTTAAAACCCTGATTTCTCACTCAAAAACCTAAAAAGGGGACAAATGAGACTGATATGCCACCCCTGGCATATGGGTTCCACATGCCCTTTTAGAGAGAGAAAATGTTGGGGAGTTAAGAAATTAAGTTTATTTGTTGATCTATTCAAAATTTCAGTTGAAATAAGCCTCAAAATGCATAATATAGGGTATTAGGTTCTTATTAATGATGATATAAATGTCATAAATGCAAGAGGGTCCAAAACTCAATGTGAAAGTGTAAATAAATATACTTTACAACATCAAATTAAGGAAAAATTAGGTCTACTTAGCTTAAAAGGGCCTTAAATCCAATGTGAATGTGTACAACACATTACAACACTAGATTAAGGAAAAATTAGGTCCAAGGGTCCTAAATTTAATGTGAAGGTGTAAATGAATAAGGGTATGTGCGGGATCATTATGGAAAAAATAGGCCCTTAAGTGGCAAAAAAATCAGAAAAATCAAATTTGGGCAACTTGATGTAAAAAATTGAATAGGTTATCTATATTATTTCAAAAATGTGTAAGAATAGAATCTATAAAAAATTGAATCTAGTTTCTAAAATACTAGGTTTCTTTAAAAAAAAAAAATCTATTTGGTGAAAATTTGAAATTTCAATGCAGTAGTACTTAAATTTTAGGGAAAAAAAAAGAAGTAGGTGTCTGTCAGACCACCCTAACCACAATAAAATGATAATATTTTTTTATAATATTTTATATATAAGTAGAGGGCTCATTTCCTGATGTGATGCATATTTTTTTGTAATTTTTTTCCAAGTAAATAATTAATTATGATTTTTTTATTGCAAATTTTAAAATATATAAAAAAACTCGTATGTCTGACCACCTTAACTTGGTCAAAACTTCATGAAATTCAATTTTTATTCTTTTAATCCTATATTATGCAAAGCATAGAATGTGATGCATGTTTTGGATTCAAAAAATGTGATACTATTTGAAAGCTATATATGTTTTTCAATCAATCTATGAATCAAGACTTTAGTCGTAATTTAAATAGAAAATGAATAATAATTACTTATTAAATTCAAAGTAAAGAATAATTTATATTGGTGTAAATCTAAGAATCTCCTTTAGAAACCCTTTTCGTTTAATCAATTTTGGGTAAAAAAAGTTGTCAGCCACATACCCATCATATTGCCACTTTTTGGCCCATCATGATCTTGCACATACCCATACACTTTACAACATTAAATCAAGGAAAATTTAGATTTAGTTATCTCAAAAAGGGCCCAATACCTAATGTGAATGTGTAAAACACATCACAACACTAGATCAAGATGACCTTAAGTTCATTTTAACATTAATCATTCCTAGATTAAGGAAAAGGGGAACTTTTTCCATTGTTACATTATTAAACACTTGTAAGATAACATTAATTCTCAGGTTTTTTGTTTTTGAAAAAAATCCTACCTACATTTAATTAAGGGTGAAAAAAACTGGGGTACCACTCAAGTTCTAACTAAAATTAATTGTAATAAAATTGTTTCTAGATGGGAAGTGAAATGAAGCCCCCTAGAATTGAATGAGTGAAATTAAACTTTGATGAGTTCTCTAAGGAAAACACAAGAGAAGAAACAAGTAGTGGAGTGATAAGAGATGAGAAAGGGAAATTGATTGAAGGATACACTAAATAAATTGGTTAAAAATCCAACAATGAAATGAAAGCAATGGACATTTGGTGGGGGGTGAAGAAACTAGAGATTCTTGGTTACTACTTGGTGGAGGTAGAAGGTGATTCTAAAATTATTATTGACCTCTTACTAAATAATCATGCTCCCTCCTCAAAGATTCAGAACTTGATCAAGAACTATAGGTTTGTTCTTCAAAGATTTCATTAGGTGAAAGTCAAGCATGTCTATAGGGAAGGTAATGGAGTTGTTGATATTGTTTGTAGCCTTGGCCTTGAATTCACTAAATGGAAATATTAGAATTAGAATTTAAATATATCAGAAATTCTAAAGGATATTCTTACCCAGGAAAGATTCTAAATCATATTTTCTTAAGTTGGTTGTTCTGGTTAAGTTTCATTATGATGATTTTCATTTGTGAGTGAGGTGGACATTACCTCTAATCCGAGTCAAATTTATATAGTTGATATGGAGATTTTTGTGTGGTGGTATCAATTTTTTTGAGATCTCTCAATGTTATTTGATAGATTTTATTACACTTTGCATAGAATGGAAAACCAATAAATCATATCTTTAAGTCCCTATATGTTGAACACACCAATATATTGAGAGAGGGGAAAATTAGTATTTTATGAAATCTCAAACCCTCTGGAACAATCAGGCACTTTAAAATATATTGCATAAACATGAACATAAAAGATGAAGATAATACATAACATAACACAACACTAGATGTACATGGAAAACCCCATAGGGGAAAAACCACAGTGAGAATAACTACTAGGAGCTACTGTCCTAATCCAACCTCACAATGTGATCAACATTTACAACTTTTTTTTAAGGTTACAACCCAAGGAAGCTACAACTACCTAATTATAGGTTTTAGGATCACTCCCAAGGAAGCTACAATTCCTTGATTACACTTTTTATAGGGCTACAACCCAAGGAAGCTATAACTCCTTGATCTAAGCACACACTTAAGAATGATTACATAATGATAGTCCTTCCACTGTTTGAAACTGTATACACCTAATTAAGTTCACTCTTAATTATTCTCTTACCATATTATTTCCTCTTAATTAAATAAAAAAAATTAAATACTTTGTTTTTATTTAATTATTATCATCATTATTTCTTCTATATTTTATCCATTTTTAAATAAGAAAACTTCAATAGTTTGTATTATTTAATTATCTTATCATATTCCCTCTTAATTAAATACATATATCCTAAAGTCTTATTTAATTATCATTTCCCTTTTTATTAAATAAGCAAATATTAAATGTTTGTTTAATTTAATTAAATTTCTTCTTACTTTACTAATTTGAATAAAACAAAAATATTCAAATAAAGCAATATTCCTCTATTCATTCACCAATAAAATTATATTTTTCAAATCTAATTAATTCAACTGGCATTCACAGGAAAGATTCAGAGACAAACTTACAAGCAATCCTCTCAATCTCCTTCCTTTGATCCTTCCTATCATCTTGCCTGATGTTTTCATGGGGAGAAACCATTCCCTTTATTAGTTCAAGCTTCTCAATCTCACACCATTCAATTCTCTAGATTGAATCCAAGCCTCTATTGTGCTGCCCCATCACAATGTGATGCCGTGAAATCTATATATACAACCTTTCTTCATAGGAAATGGATCCAAAATCTTTGTGCAAACTTACTCTGCAACATTCATAGCAATCAAGCAATCATATCAATAGCAATAGAATTTAGCATCATAGCAATCATAGGCATCAGTAGAATTCACATCATGGCAGTATCTTAGTTTCTATTGTAGCCTTCATTCATCAGGTTGCATGTCCGTATAGATTACATTAGTATCATAGCTTTTTAGAAATCATTATCAATCATCACATCATTGCATTTAGCATCAATCCCATTCTCTAGCTAGGCATTTTAATAGTTATGGTGCTTACAAATCTAAGAGCCCTCTGTAACTTGATAGATCTTTGGAGATAGGAGATAATGATATGCTTTCAAGTTTTCTATGCTTTGAATTAGTTAATTTCTATTAAATCTTGATATAATGTTTCATTAAGATCATCTATCATTTGATTATAGGGCATGAGCTTCTCATCATTTTTTTGATACTCATCATTTACTTGATATATGACAAGCTGTGAGTCCCCATACACTTGTGTTTTTGTGATTTTCCATTCAATAACTATTTTGATGCTGATAATCAATGCTTCATACTCAACTATATTGTTGGTACATGGAAACATTAACCTATAGGATCTTGGGATGGTGTGTCCTTGAGGTGTGACAAATAGAATTCCCACACCAACTCCTCTTTATGTGTATGATCCATCAAAATATAGCCTCCATTGTTGTGTTATAATATTCAAGATGTCGACATCTAGAAATTCAATGGTCATTGGATGATGATCCTATAATGGAGCTTCAACTAGTTGATCTTCTATTACTTGTCCTTTGATGGCTCTCCTGTCAACATATTGGATGTCAAACTCGCTCAAGATCATGACCCATTTTGTGAGTCTCCCTGTTAGAGCAACTTTACCGATTAGATATTTTAATGGGTCTATTTTCGCTGAGCCTTACTCTATGAGCCAACATGTAGTGTCACAACTATTGGGTTGAAAATACCATTTCCAGAAAAGCTTTTTCTATGAATGTGTAGTTTATTTCATATCCATTGAGAGTCCTGTTGATGTAGTAAATTGCTTGTTCTTTTCCTTCAAAATCCTCCTGTGCCAATCGAGCTCCTAAAGAAATGTCAATTGTTGTGATATACAATAACATTGGTCTCTCTGTTGCGGGTGGCATGAGTATTGGAGGCGACACCAAATACTGCTTTATCTAGTTAAAATTTGTTTCATAGTCATGATCCCACTTGAATGAAACATTCTTATGAAGTAGATGATTAAATGGGTGACTCTTATCTGCTAGCTGGGAGATAAATCTCCTGATGGATTGTAATCTACCTTGGAAGGACCATAATTGATTGATATTTTAGGTGGCAACATCTCCATTATTTCTTTAACCTTAGCTGGATCCACTTCAATACCTTTCTCTGAAACTATGTAACCAAGGATTTTTGTTGATGTTACCCTAAACACACATTTCTTTGGGTTCAATCTGACAATGAATTTTTCTAGTCTAGTGAAGATTTTATCAAGGTTTTCTAGATGTCCTTCCTTGGTGTGTGATTTTTCTAAGATTTCATCGACATAATCTTCCATGAAAGTATGCATCATGTTGTGAAAAATTGTGGTCATTGCCCATTGATATGTTGCACTTGCATTTTTCAATCTGAAGGGCATGAAATTCCAATATAATGTACCCCAAGGGCCAGTGAATGTTGTCTTTTCTTGATCTTTAGGTGCTATTTTTATTTGATTATATCATAAGAAACCATCCATTATAGATAACATGGCATGTCCTACTATTAGATCAAAAATTATGTCAATGTTGGGTAAAGGAAAATCATCTTTTGGGCCCATGCCTTGTTTAAATCCCTGAAATTCGTGCATATTCTGATGCTATTATCAGGTTTTGATGCTGGAACTATATTTGAGATCCATTCTACATAATCTCTAGAACTGATAAATCTTACATCCAACAATGTCTTTAGCTCAGCTTTAACCATCAGGGCGATGTGAGGATGCATCTTTCTCAAATTTGTTTTGACTGGTTTGATTCCTTTTGGTAGTGATAGATGATGCATGAGGAGATCTGGATCCAATCTTGGCATGCCATAATAAGACCATGCAAAATTAATGTGTCACTCCTAAAATAATTTGGTGAAAGCTAGTTTCTCCTATTCTGTGATGGACTCTGCTAGATGTAGGACCTTTTCTTTTGTAGTTGTTCCTAGGTTTATAGACTGTGTTGATTCTACCAGTACTGATGATCTACCATGGTAATGCTCTAGGAGAGTGTCAAATCTTCCATCCTTCAGTGCCTCATAAAGGTTTTCACTATTGGATACATTTTTTATTTTTCTCTTTTCAAAATCTAATGCCGCCTCAGAAAGGTTTTCACCATTAGATTTATTTTTCTTGTCATTTTTATAACTAGAAGATTTGGCACCCTCCATTTGTGAAGTGTCGTTATGAGTGTTATGGGTAGAATTCGTATCAGGTTCATCAATGCAAAGATAGTTTATGATGGCCTCATCATTTGAAAAGACTAGTACATGAATAGGTTTGGTGGGTTCCCAGTCAATAAGTTTGAGATGTCTCAAGGGTAATAAGTCATTAGGTTGAGTAAGATTGACAACTATAAGTGTTCTGATAGCTAGGTGGTCGAAGTTGTTGGTAGGGAGGTTGAGGTCTATGATAGTACTTACCTCCAAGTCATCTATCTCATTCGATGTCTGTCGTCCTCGCTTGAGTTATCAATATTTTTTGATCCCATTACAAATGGTCTATTTCCTAAACTTTGCTCCTCCTCTCGTAAGGGTGCATATGTTTGAATGAAACCAATTTATTTGTGAGCATTGTATAATGTGGAAAATAAATGATCCCATTCATATTCATTTGAATTAGTTTTAGAACCATCTCTCATTTGTAGAATCCCTTCTACCATTTTTTGAGTTACTTCCTTTTTGTTTTCCTTATGTAGCATAGTCCTGTTTTATCCTTAGATTGTAGTGTTAGATGTTGAATAAGTTCTATAATACCATTCTTTCTCTTGCAAATTGGTCCTTGGCCTTCATAGCCCATTTTTTCCAAGATAGCCTTCCCTTTTCCATATTGATTTGTTTCGATGCCGATACTTGTTGATGTCGAGGCTTCTTCATCCTTGTATAGCCAATTGAGAATGGCTTTGTCTTCTGACTCATCTTCAAGGGCACCTACTTTAACAAATCTTTCATTGAGAGCTATGATTGGTTGTGATGAATGTGGTGTATTTGATGTGGGCCATCCATAGGATTTTGGTGATGGTAGTAATTGTGATAGACACAAAGATTTCTCAAGGGAATATTATCCTAAGCCCTTTTCCCTCAACTGGACTTTTTTTATAAATTGCTATGATAACTCATTTATAGGACCTTCAGTGTTTGATAAAATTGTGTCTGCAATAGTTATTTCCTTCACTTGATCCTTCTTCTCAACCCATTTAGATATGAAATTGGGTTGTCTCTCACTACTGGATGAAGTGGAAGTGTTGACTTCTTTTTTGTGGGCTACCAAAGTGTCTTGATTTTCTTTTAGCATGTTGCAAGTTTGTGGATTATTGTTGTCAGCTAATATTGTGACCTCTTGTCTGTTTATTGGAAATTTCAAACATTGATGGTATGTTGAGGGTACCACTTGCATTTCATGGATCCATGGACAACTCAAGAGTATGTTATATGTTAGATCCTTATCCAACACTTGACAAACAATGTTTTTGACAATTGGCCCTACTTGAATTGGAAGTACAATTAGCCCCTTGGAAGACCTTTCTTCTTCATCATATGCCTTTATTGTTACCTTTCTTCTAGCATCAATTGCATTGTCAGAATAGCCAAGTGCATGAATTAGTTTCAAAGTGAAAATATTTAATCTAGCTCTACCATCTATTAATACATGCTTGACGTAGTGTTTATGGATTAGAACTTCTATGTGCAAGGTTGCATTGTGTGGGTGATTTAATGGCACATCATCTTGTTTAGAAAATGATAGACAATGAGGTGTGGTAAGATGTCCCACCATGGCTTGGAATTGAAAAACATCTAAATTACTAGGCACATTTGTAGCTACTAGAGCTTGTTCCAAAACTTCTTTGTGTGTTGGTGAAATTTTGAGAAGTTCCAAAATGGATATTTGCATAGGCATCCTTTGTAATTGGTCCATGATGTTGCATTGATGTAATGTGGGGGTAGTATTTTTAGATGAGACTCCTTTTAGTACCAATTTGGACTACCCCCTTGTTGTTACATTTACTGGTTGATTGTTTTGTGTTTCCCTAATCTTTTGGACATTGATTTGGTTGTCAGATGTGTTTGTGTTTGGTATCATGTTTAGGGATTCAATGCCATTGATGTTTGTGTCATCTAATTGAAATTATCAATTCCATTTTTCTCAACCTCCAAGAGGCAATGAATGATGGTGTCATAGACATAGTTTATACTTTTTCCTTTACCATTTGAAGAAGACTCCCCTTTTTTGTAGTTGGGTAATGGATTGGTAAATGCATTGTGATTGTTATTTGTTTGATTCCCTTTAAAAAACACCTTCTTTTCCTCAATAAAGTCTTGTATCAAATGTTTTAATTGTATATAGTCATTTTTTTTATGTCCCTTAGTTTTATGAAAGTTGCAATAATCGACATCATTCCACCAGGATGGTTTTACCTTTGGCTCCCAATTTTAGGCTTCTGGTAAAGTGATAAGTTTGTTTGCAATGAGTTCTCTCATTGTTGATTGCAAATTTTTCCCTAATGGGGTAAATCTTCATCAATTGGATTGTCTTTGATATGATAGTCGAGATTCCCCATTGTTGGTGTTATTGTTTTGAGTAGTGCTTTGATTGTTGTTTTGGTTTTCATTTTGATTTGTTTTGACAACAGTTGTTGTCAAATTGAATATTGGTTTTGTATTTTCAGTTGTAGCATTAGTCCTTCTAATATTTCTATTTTTCTACCAAAATTTTGGCTTTTTGTTGTTTCCATAGTGATTTGTGTTGTTTTGTGTATCATTGTAGTGTTTAATCACTCCTTGTTTGACTAGGGATTCTTCGATTTTAAGCCCATTCTCAAGTCATTTTTCGAATGTTGTGGGACATTGCAATTCAAGTATATAACTCATCTGATTATTTAAGTTGTTCATAAATAATTCAATATTCTCCTCTTCAGGTATAGATTGAGGATATCTAGTGAACAAATTTCTCCACCATTGTAAGAATGATAGGAATGTCTCACCGTTTTCTATTTCTGGTTATACAGATCTTTTATGGTTACATTATGTTGTATGTTGAATGAGAATTGGGAGATGAATTTCTTGACTAGTTCTTCAAAGGATCAAAACCCTTGTTGTAACTTGGAGAACCATTCCATGTAATGAGCTCCCAAATTCCTAGGAAATAACCTCATGAGGTAAGTATCTTCTTTTGCAAACTCGAGGCTCATTATTTTGAATTCCCTTACATGGTCAATTAGGTCTCATTTACCATTGTATTTATCGTATTTAGGAAATTCACAGTGTCTAGGGAAAGGTATCATATCCACAAATGGATGAAAAGGGTAAGGAAAAATGTCCTTTAATAAGTATCTTTCTGTGGTTCCTATTTGCATGTTTTGAATATGTTCCTACAAAGTCTACATTTATGCTATTAAAGCAACCACTTGATCTATATCTTGTGTATTGGATAGTTCTGTTTCATTTGTTCTTGGTGTTTCCTTCAATCGATTCATGTCAAAATCCTTTGTTAGTTTTGCGCCTAACTCAGCTAACATCGAGAGATATTTCTCCATGTCTTGTTCTAAGACCTTTTCCATAAATTTATGAAAACTTGGATCTTGTTGAGCGTATTGTATATCCTCTTGAGTTATTTTGTTGGAATTGGTAAAAGGGGTTTTCTTCAGTCATGTTTGGATTTTCAATTTCCTTCTCTTTGAGTTTTTGTTTTTGCAACATTGTCAAGGTTGGCATACAAGTTTTGGTTGTTTCCACTAAACTTGGATCTTCTGTGTTGGGATTAGTGTCAATTTGATTTTAATGAATCCAAATAGAATGATGTATTCTATTGATGAGGCTAAGTTAAGAACCTGATTACTGAGTTCTTGTTTCGTGATGGTAGGATGTTAGAATCCCGATGAGGAAACTCGACCCAATAATCTAGATTTGTTTTGATAATTTGACACTTTGTATTTTGCAAGATTTGGTTTTATGTTTGAAAACAATTTGACTTGTAAGAACCTACTATGTTTCAGGTTTTTAAGACATTGTTTGATCCATGAAATGTTTTTGAATAGTAAAATTTTGTGTTTCTGATGTCAATATATTTGACAGTTGTTTCAGAAGGTTCTCTATTTTTCTATTATGTGGGTGTGCTAATACAGGGGGTAGAAACACTAAAACATAATGCATAAGCACTAATTTTTTTGGTAAAAGTGCTATCAAATAGAGCAGAAGCACTAAAACAGAGCACAAATGCGCTAAATGACTGATGAATTCTCTGATACTGGTAATGTTTTTAACATTGAAAAAAGCACTATAAAGTTGATTAGAAGCATTGAAACAAACAACAAAAGCACTTTTTTTTCTATGGAAGTGCTAAAAGATAGCACATAAGTGTTAGAATAGTTTGTAGAAGGGATATGATACTTTTTGATCATTGATAGAGTTTGGTTTGTTGTTGATAGAAGAATTGTAATATTTATCAAAAGCGCTAAAATAGATGACAAAATCACTATAGTTTTTGTTTAATGCCAAGTAGGGAGTGATAATATGGGCCTCTCAACAACTATGCCTGCTTTCTCTTCTTCTTTGTCTAAGACTATGGATGTTGTGAGAAATTGATGGAGTGTTTCATTTTTCTCAAAAATGAATGTTCTCAAATTGCTGATGATGTTAGTTTGGGTACCTTCAATGTGTATGTTACCTGGATGAAATATTGGGGTGGTTAGCCTAGGTTGTTGAATAGGAGTTGTTGGTCACCAAATGGTCATAATGTATGTTGTATGATGGTTTCAATACCTTATTGTAATGTCATTCATTACCTATTTCCAGGCAGGAGATAGTAGCATGGGTTTTCCTATTGCTATGTTTGTCTTTTCTTCTTCTTCATTTAGGATGATGGATGTTGTAAGATATTGATGGGGTGTTTTGTTTTCCTCAAAAATGAATGCTCTCAAACTACTAATGATGTCAATTTGGCCGCTTTCAATGTGTATAAGGCTAGGTTGTATGATAGGTGCTATAAGGCTTGGTTGTTGAATGGGAGCTATAGGTCACCAAATGGTCATAAGGTGCAGTGGTAACTCCTTGATTTTGGATGTTGAACCTAATGTTTCTAAAGACTTTTCTACTGTAAGAACTAACCGAGTTTGGTGGAGTATTCTATGGCAGGTTGTGGGATAGAGGATTGATGAATACATTGTCTATGGTTAGGTTCTTGTGAAAGAGCTCTTATTTGAATATTGGCTTGTGAATACAAAGGCTCTACAACATAATCATCAGTGTAACCCCTAGTGAAATCATGAAACCTATGGATGAATGTCCTATGATGAAGAAAAATCTTCCTATTCTGATATAGGAATTGTTTTCTTTTCAAAAGGTTTCTATAACTAAGTGGTTTTTTTTGTTTCTTGATTCTCTTGGCAAGAGATTTCTTAAAAAACTTTGTGGTTTTCTAATCCCTAATCATGTATATCTCAGTTTTATTTTTTCCAAGTTGTTTGTATTTTTTAGGATGATATTTTATCTTAATTTTAATGATTTTGAAATACACAACAATCAAATGTAGACACTTGTTTTTAAGAGCTATAATCTAAACAGATAGTGAATGTCCAAAAGAACCATAGATGGTCCTATTTTCACTCGTTCGATAACAATCAAACACTTCAGACATACCCACTCTTAATAGTCAAAAGGTCATTGTTATACTCAACAACCCACATCTTAAAATTGCATCAACTCACATAGCAGTGTCACCCCCTAGAGGGCACTCGTGTTTTTGTATTTTCCTAGTGCATACTCAAGGTTAGATTTCTTGATCCCCTGAGCAAAAAATCCTTGGAAATTATATGGGAAGTGTCTTGGGAGAAGATTCTTCCCTCCCCTTGCACTGCGAGCATTACAATGTTTGGTTACTGACTCGGTTGGATACTACACTAGGTTCTTAAAAAGGGTTTTCATTCAGAGTGACAAGTGATAAACTCCCTCAGGAGACCTCCCAACCTTTAGAACAAATATTTTGGGGATGGTTATCTTGCACACTTCTGGTAAATGAAGATTCATCTAGATTTACTTTTGTTTTATAGTGGATTGGAAAACTTGGCTTTGGTTGTTCCCACTTAGGTCGTTCCCATAGGGTGAGTACTTTTTCCCACTATGATAGGCCTTCTAAAGGTTGTAATAAAGCTTGAAATGCATAAAGTAAAGGATGAGCCTAGCGTTTTTATCACCTCGTTAAGGGGAGAGCATATGCTTATCACCACACAAACATAGAAATCAACTTGTTCAGTTTTTAGAGCCCAAACTATAATTTTCTACCTATGTGAAGATGTTGCTTCACAGTGAAGATATTGCTTCACAAAAATAAATGGTGTTCATTTTTAATCCCAATTTGAAAAGTTTGGTGACTACCCTAGATTGATAAATTTTAAACCAAATTGAAGAAGTGACTATCCTAGGATTGATAAATTTTAAACCAACTAAAGAAATGATGTTACTGGTTGTGGTCATGTCAAATCTAGATAACAATTTACATAAGCACTATAACAGAGATTAAAATCACTATAGAAAGTGTCATACGCGCTATAAGATCCTTTAGAAGTGCTATAGAATTAGGTGAAAGTGATAAAACAGATGTTGAAGGTGAACAACCAGATTGTGTTGTAAGCCTTTTGATTGAAGCGCTAAAACAATCCTTTAAAGTGCTATAGTTTTCTTCAAAAGCACTAAAATAGGAAGAAGCGCTATATTTTCTGGTAGAAGCACGATAGAATCTTCCAATCATTTAAAAATAATCATGCCAAATTCTTGTACAAAATCTTTTTCAGAAAAAAATTGTTAAAAGCATGGGGTTAGGCCCCATGGTGGGTGCTAAAATGTAAGTGTGAATAAGTAAATAAGTAGATAACAACTAAAACACTTCTTACTGAAACATTATATCAATATTTAACAATAATTAACTAATTTAAAGCACTCAAAACTTGAAAGCATCTCATTGTCTCCTATCTCCAAAGATTTATCAAGTTACAGAGGGCTCTCAGATTTGTAAGCACCGTAACTGTTAAAATGCCTATCTAGAGAATGGAATTGATGCTAACTGCAATGATGTGATGATTGATAATGATTTCTAAAAATCTATGATGCTACTATAATCTATACAAACATGAAACTTGATGGATGAAAGCTACAGTAAAAACTAAGATACTGCCATGATGTGAATTCTACTGATGCCTATGATTGCTATGATGCTATTGCTATTGCTATTGCTATTGATATGATTGCTTAATTCCTATGAATGATACAAAGTAAGTTTGCACAAGGATTCTAGATCCATTTCTTGTGAAGAAAGGTTGTATATATAGATTTCACAGCAATACATTGTGACGAGGCAGCACAATAGAGGCTTGGATTCAATCTAGAGAATTGAATGGTGAGAGATTGAGAAGCTTGAGCTGATGAAGGGAATGGTTTATCCCCATGAAAACATTAGAAAAGATGATAGGAAGTATCAAAGGAAGGAGATTGAGAGGATTTCCTATAAGTTTGTCTCTGAATCTTTCCTATGAATGCCAATTGAATTAATTAGATTTGAAAAATCTAATTTTATTGGTGAGTGAATAGAGGAATATTGATTTATTTGAATATTTTTGATTTATTCAAATTAGTAAAGTAAGAATATATTTAATTAAATTAAACAAACATTTGATATTTGCTTATTTAATAAAAAGGGATATGATAATTAAATAAGGCTTTAGGATCATATCTTTATTTAATTAAGAGGGAATATGATAAGATAATTAAATAATACAAAATATTAAAGTTTGCTTATTTAAAAATGGATAAAATATAGAAGAAATAATGATCATAATATGTTGATTTAATTAAGAGGAAATAGTATGGTAAAAGAAGAATTAAAAGTGAACTTAATATAAATAAATATTTCTATTTATTTATTAAGTAGATGAATTTAAGGTTAATTAATCAAATAAATTATATTTAATTAATTATATTCTCTAAACCATTTTTAGGTGTATACAAAAACTAAAAATTAAGCTAAATCCTTTTGATGATTGCAATTATTCTCTGTCTCTTCTTCAAATGTCTTCTTAGCTTCCTACAAGCTCACTACTTTTAGCAATCAAGAATTTTTTCCTTTGGATCACTACCTCTAGTAACAATTAGGAACACTTCTTCACTTCCCTTCCACCATAGAGATATGATGAAGATGAAACTAGAACAGTTCTACCACTTCTACTCTTTCTCTTTTAGTCGCTTGCACAGTTTTCAAAATGCATTATACACTTATACCTCACCCTAGATCAACAATATTTACAATTTATACATGGTATTGGATTAAATACATCTTATGTTGGCCTATAACAACAAAAATATTACATCTTCAAGTCATCCAAAGGTAAAAAAAATCAACATGAAACGTGTAGAGGGAAAGACATAAAAGACTATAGGCAACACCAAGAAGATGAGCACACCTTGCAGATTCCAACACATGCTTAACTTGGTCTTAAACTTCCTTCACACCTTTGATGTTCAATAGAAACCATTCACATGCTTCAAAAATTCAAAATAGGTTGACCGTAAGAAAGAAAAAATGTAACTTGTAGCATATCGGCCACCACACTAGTAACAGTACACAAGAATGATAAAACATTATCTTTGCTTCTCCCAAATGAGCTGATATGACCCATAAACACCTTTAAACACTTGTAAAGATCCACACACACATAAAATTGTGGCACACATAATCAACATGCCTTAGTCAGTCTCAACATGAGCATAAATTCACAAAATGACTTGAAACATCTTTGCTGTATAGGAAACAAGAAATATCTTCATGCACTTCAACCCTTAGAAACTATAAGACATATGGAGTGTCTACACAAACTCGTACAATTGAGAAAAACAACTTCCAATTGGCACAAGTAGATAGACATTAAATCCAATCATCGAACAACACATTCTTGCATTTTGTCACTTATAACTTTCTTTGTAGAAGGAATAATGATATGAAACTTTGGATTTAACACCTTCACATCTCAATAAACTTAAATTTTGAACAACATAACCATATCTGCAAATACAAAGATATGAAAATACAACCTTTGCACCTTTGAAGCATCCTCACATAATCAACACAAAACTCAATCTATCATTCTCAAAGGGTGATCCCACAATAGTGGGTTACACTTTTTGGCCAAACTTGACATTGAACTAAACTTTTTAAACCAATTCTTCACTTCCAGACACCTATAGCTGCTAAACCATGAGGAATTTGAAGATGATGCAAACTAGTGATTTGTGACATTTTTTTGTAGATTTTAAATATATATTTAAAAAAAATTTGGAATCAAATTGTATTTCCTTTTCCATCTCCCTCAAAAACTAGTTTTTAACAATAAACACCATTTTTAAAGAGAGATGTTCACCGTATAACACAAATTTTTTCTCTGAAGGATAAAATTCTTTTTTTTTTTTGAATTTAGATTTGTAACTACAATATCTAGCACCTTCCTTTAGTTTCATAGTGTTTTACTGATTTTTTTTTTAATGAAATTTTGAAGTCAAACCAATTACAATTTAGACATAGGTGGACCAGGTATAACACAACTTTTTTTATATGTATCGAAATTCAATTTGTTTTTGTTGGATTAAGGACATCAATATCAAGCACCTATATATTTTTCATTTTTTTGATAATCTACTATTTTTCCACATGTGCAAAATAGAGAGCTTGATTTTTGGTTAAAACCTATGTTTAATTAAACTAAAAAAATACATAATAAAACCAAAATATATTAAAATTATACTTGATGGTGAGATAATTTAAAGGACTATAATACTCTAGCTGGTTTTTTCAAGTTGATTGCATTTTCATCCTCAACCCGAGCTTCGAAACCAAAATTCTACATAAAATTATAGATGGAGGGGGGCAAGGGAAAAAAGGGGGGTTCTAGCAAACCCCCCTTCACTAGAACCC
The DNA here is from genome assembly GCA_007258455.2 of Sequoia sempervirens. NCBI lineage: Eukaryota > Viridiplantae > Streptophyta > Pinopsida > Cupressales > Cupressaceae > Sequoia > Sequoia sempervirens. Next base: position 51,238,682 of record VDFB02000363.1, on the reverse strand, counting down.
TTTAAAAATAACATTAAAAAAAGAGAAAAATTCATTAAATGGGGTTCACTAGATCTCCCCTTCTAGTGAACCCTTTAAGGGTTTCTAGTGAATCCGCCAATTTTTTTAAGCATCCAAGCAATTTTTGTTTGTCAATGCAATTGTAACCCACTTAAGTGGGATCACCCCAAAACCTTTTTGGTAACCCAAAATACTTAAAAATTGGATCACACAAGCTTTGAAACAATATGTAACTAACCTCCATTTCATAGGAGAAAAACATCATTAGTGGAGAAGTGTAGAGCATATATCAGAGACTCTAACAGCCAACCAACTAGACTACAACATACTCCAATGAACTTTTAACATCAATGATAACCAAATTGCAACAATACCCTCTTTTTAATTGATGGAAAATTCATCGTCACACCACTTTGGTGCACAATATCTCCTCCTAAATCTCTCCCCCTTGTACATCAAAGAAAAAGGGAAAAAGGAATCCTGCTTTTGACAATCTCCCCTTCTTGAAGCAACAACCACTACTTAATCCCCCTAAGAGGCAGCTCCCATTAGTGTAGGAATAAGGATATAAATTGAATTACTCCCCTTGATAGATGCACCAAATATGCATCTAACGAGGAGGGGAAACTACCCCTAACTTTAGTTTGAGATATTCAAATGTATCCTTTGCAAATGCATTTGTGAAAATGTTTGCAATATGATCTTTTGTATCAATAAAAAATCTAACTTTACTTCTTTATCTGTAAACTTCTCTCTCAGAAAGTGATACTTAATTGATGTGTGCTTGGTTCTAGAATGCATCGCTGGATTCTTTGAGATATTGATAGCACTTGTATTATCACATAAAAGAGGAATGGGATCATCAGATATTATCTTGATATCCTTTAATATTTGCTTCATCCATAATAGGTGAGTACAACAAGATGTTGTAATAATATACTTTGCTTCATTTGTTGACAAAGATACTGAATATTGCTTCTTACTATGCCATGAAACCAACTTTTTTTCTTAAAAAGAAAGTACCACCATTGGTAATCCTTATATCATCAACACAACCAACCCAATCAACATTAGTGTATGCACTTAGATCAAATTCATTACCTTTTGGATACCATAATGCATAATCTAGAGTGATCTTCAAATATCTGAAGATTCTCTTAACTACCTTCACATGAGCTTCTTTACGATTAGCTTGAAATATTGTAACAAAACATACTGCATGCATAATATCAAGTCTTGAAGTAGTTAAGTACAAAAGGATCCCAATCATAGATCTATATAGAGTTTGATAAGCCAAGAGAGACTCATCATATTTTCTCAAATGAAACCTAGTTACCATATGAGTACTCACTTGTTTGCAATATTTCATACCAAACTTTTTCAACATCTTCTTGACATACTTGGCTTGAGAAATAAAGATACCACCATCTAGCTAAGAAATTTGAAGAACAAGAAAGAAGTATAACTCACCTATCATATAAATTTCAAATTCCTCTTCATTTCTTCAACAAACTTTTTGCACAATTCCTCATTTCCACTAAAGATTATATCATCAACATATACAACAACTATCAAAATTATTTTATCCTTAATCTTGAAGTAAAGATTACTATTTGTAGTACCTTTATTAAAACATTGCTAAAGCAAGTACTTGTCCAACCTTGCATACCAAGCCCTAGGATCTTGTTTGAGACCATACAACACATCATTTTTGGTTCTTCTAATAATCAAAATCCATCAAGCTGCTCTATATATACTTCTTCCAAATCTCCATTTAGGAAGGCTAATTTGACATCATCTAAAATATCTTGAAGTCCTTGTGGGCTGAAAAGTTACGAAACATTTTGATGCTTCCATTCTTGCTACCAGAGAAAATTTTTCCTCAAAATCAATTCCTTCTACCTATGAATAGCCTTTACATACAAGTCTTCCTTTGTTTCTTACAACTTCCCCCTCTTGATTCAACTTATTCTTAAATACCCACTTTTTTCCTATCACTTTTTTGTCAATAGGTCTTGGAACCAGTTCCCAATTCTAATTATTCTCAATTTGTTTCAATTTTTCTTCCATTGCTTGTATCCATCATTCATCCTTGCTAGCACCAACAAATTTTTTTGGTTCTATCTTTGATAACAAACACAAATTTACTTTTTCATTTGTCTTTACAAGAATTCTCCTAGTCAACACTCTTTCCTTCTTATCTCCAATGATTTGGCCCTCTAAATGATTCCTTTGAAAAAACTTGGCAAGATTCTTACTATGATTTTATATTGTTTCTTCTTTCTCCTCAACTTCTTCTTTTTAGTAGGAAGGTGCATCAAATCTTTAGTCCTCAATTTCATACATATTATGATGTAGATATTCATCAACCTTAACATTTGTAATTTCAAAAATTCTTCCCAATATTTTGTTGTAGCACCTATATGCTTTGCTTTGAGATCAACATCCCAAAAAAATACCTTCATCTACTCTTGAATTAAAATTCCCCAAAGTATCTTCATCTCTTATGATATAACACTTGCTTCCAATGACTCTAAAATACTTGATAGTTGTTGGTATTCCAAACCACAACTCATATGGGGTCTTAGTGTTTTTAAGCCTTAATAAAAATCTATTAAGAATATAGATTGTAGTATGAACAACTTCTTTCCAATAAACATTAGGCAGATTTACTTCCATCAACGTGGTCCTTGTCATCTCTTGAACAATCCTATTCTTTCTTTCTACTACCCCATTTTGCTGAGGAGTTCTAGCAGTAGATAGATGCTTCCTTATTCCATGTTCTTCACAAAAATCATTAAACTAATTTTCAATGTAAACTCACCTCCTCTATCAAACCTTAAATACTTGATTTTATTATTCATTTCATTCTCAACCATTGATTTGCAAGTTTTAAATATACTAAAAGCATCAGATTTATCTTTCAAGAAATTAACCCATGTCATCCTAGAGAAATCATCAGTAAAAGTATGAAATACCTTTCTCCTTTTAGAATTTTTATCGTGGTAGGTATGAGAAAATTAGTATGAATCAAATCCAATGTTCTAGAGGAAGAATACTCTTTGGAATTGAAATTTATCCTTGTTTTATTTCCAAACTGACATTATTTTCACACAATACTTGCAGGATTGATTATCTTGGGAATATCTCTTACTATATGTAATGAACCAATCTTCAAAATATTATCAAATTGATGTGTTCCATTCTCCTATTCCAAATCCAACATTCACTTGTTTGTCCTAGAAGACAACTTCTCCCATTGACATCCCTTAAACTGTATATATCACCATTAGTCCTATATCCTTTTAAAATCAATTTTCCAAACTTTCCTTTTCTAATTTCACATCCCCTTTCATTGAATATGAGATTGTATCCACTTTTGCACATTTGAGTCACACTATGAATATTGTGCTTGAGACCTTTAACATAAAGAACATACTCTATCTTGTGCTTTCTATCACTACTTATTGTACCTTTTCTATAGATCTATACTGAAGTATCATCTCCAATCTTGATTATGCCTCCATTACACTTCACAAATTTGATAAAATTTCTCCTATCCCCTATCATGTGGTTGAAACAACTAATATAAATCACCTACGAGTTTTCCTCATCTTTTGCATGAAAAGAAGTACACACAACACTTGAGTTTTTAGTTTCATATTCAATAGTCATAGCAACCAAAAATAGGATTTCATCCTCATTATCTAGATTGCTAGATTCATCACCCATTGAAGAGCATGAATCTTCCTTGGAGTAGAGACTCATTTTGAATTTATTTCTTCTAGAATCTTTGTTTCTCTTTTCAGAATCTTTCAAGGGACATTTAGAAACAAAATGAACAACCTCTCCACATGTAAAACATTTGAAAGGTATCTTACCTTTGTAATCTCTAGTACCCATCTTCAAATTCCTTACAAAATTTTCTTCTTCATCAATGTCACTACTCAGATCAACTGCTTCATACACCTTAATATCTTTGAAAGATGATTCCTTCTTTGGATATTCTTTGTCATTTTATCTCATTTCAAATGCAGTGAGGGCACCATATAATTGATCCATTGAAATTTTATGTAAACCTTTGGTTTCCTCAATAGAAGATACTTTAGGAATATAACCTTTAGGAAGAGATTTCAATACATTTTTAACCACCATGGATTCTTCAAAATCTTCACCAAGTCCTTTGATTGCATTGACCACTTCATCTACTTTTATTAAATACCATGCAATATCTTCATCCTCTAACATTTGTCAAGTTCTTAATCTTTTCTCTGTAGATTTGCAACTTGGATTGTTTTAATTTTATGTCTCCTTCATAGATGCTACTAAGATTTTCCTGGACCTCCTTTAATGACTTGCAGTGAATTAATTTTACAAGATCATAATCTACTAGCCTACTCTATATAATATTCTTGGCCTTTCAATTGTTCTCATAGGCCCTAATCTCTACCAGATTAGTTGGAGAGTAGCAAGAACAACATAACCATCCTTGACAGATTTCCAAACACCAAACCCTAAAGAGGCCAGATAGGTTTCCATCCCAAATTATCATAATGTAAAATTTGTTCCATCAAACCTAGGCACCTTGTGAGACCCTTCTTGTGCCATCCTGAATCTTCCTCAAGCTATTAGACTTCTTCTAAGGAACAAAGATTTGATACCAATTATTGAACACACCAAAATAATAAGAGGGGGGGGGGTGAATTAGTATTTTATTCAATCTTAAACCCTTTAAAATAATTAGACACTTTAAACTCTATTGCATAAACATAAACATGAAAGATGAAGATAATGCATGTGAAAAACCTCACATGGGGAAAACCATGGCGAGAAGAGCTACTAGTAGTTATTGTCTTAATTGAGCCTCACAATATGAATATTTACAACTTTGTTTTAGGGATGCAACCAAAGTAAGCTATGAATCCATGATTATAGGTTTTAGGGTCACTCTCAAGGAAGCTAAAACTCCCTGATTACACTTTTTTAATGGCTACAACCCAAAGAAGCTACCACTCTCTAATTTGAGCACACACTCATGAATGATTACAGAATGATTGTCCTTCCACTATCTGAAACCAACAATTAAGTTCAATCCTTTTGAGGATTACATTTATGCTTTGTCTCTTCTTCAAATGTCTTCTCATCTTATCAAGAAGTTTTTCCATTGTATCATTGCCTCCAACAATAATTAAGCACACTTCTTCATTTCTCTTTTGTCATAGAGATATGATCAAGATGAACTAGATAAGATATACCAATTTCTCTTTCTCTTTCAATCGCTTACACAATTGTCATAATGCATTACACACTCATACCTCACCCTAGATCAACTAGGTTTAAAATTTACACATGATATTATATTGATTACATATCATGTGAGCTATTACAATAAAAATATTACATCTCCAATTCGGCCAAGCATAAACAATTAACATGAAATTTGTAGAGGGCAAGACCCAAAATGGTACATGCAACACCAGGAAGAGGGACACACCTTGTAGATTCAAAAAAAAGATTAAATTGGTCCTAAAATTTCTTCACACCTTTGATTTTCAATAGAAACCATCCACACACTTCAATTTTTCAAAATATGTGATCTATAAGAAAAAAAACATGTAACTTATAGCATGTCATCCTTCACACTAGTTGTAGTACACAAGAATGACAAAAAATTATCTGTACTTCTTCTAGATGAGTTGGAATGACCCATAAAACACCTTCAAACACTTCTCAAGCTCCACCCACACATAAAATTGTGGTGACATCATCAACATGTCTTAGTTGGCCTCAACAAGAGCACAACTTCACAAAATGACTTGAAATTTTTTTTCAGTATAGGAAACAAGAAAGATCTTCATGCACTTCAATCCCTAGAAACTATGATGCATGTGGAGTGTCTACACAAACTCATACAATTGAAAAAAACAACCTTCAATTGGCTCAAGTAGTCAAACATCAAAGCTAGTTAATAGACAACACAGTCCTGCATTCCATCACTTAAAAATTTCTTTGCAAAAGGAATATTTATATGAAACTTTGGATATAACACCTTCACATCTCAATAAAATTAACTTTTGGATTACATAACCATATCTAAAAACGTGAATATATGCAAAGCCAACCTTTGTACCTTTGAGAACATCCTCACAAAATTAACACAGGATTGAATCTATCATTCTCAAAACAACCTTTCCGGTAACCCAAATATTTGTAACTTGGATCACAAAAGATTTGACATAACATGAAACTAACCTCCAAACCCTAAGAGAAAAGAATCATTAGCAGAAAAATGTGGAACATCTCTCAAAGACTTTGGCGACCAACTAGCTAGACTACAACATACTCCAATGAACTTTTGACATTAATGACAATCAAACTCTGCAACATTGTGTAGGTGGTTTTAGTTCCATATGTGACAATTATTTAAGTTTTGATGTGAATCATAAGGTGACTATTTGGAATGATTGTTATGAAACTTTTTCCCTATGGAGAAAATTTTTCCCTCAACACTTTACTTTTAGTTTTTTGAACCCGACCTAAAGGCCAAAGTTTATTTTTGCACAAAGACGCGCAATGCGCCATGTGGTAGTTGCATGGAATTTTCTTGTATCATTTTCCTTTTAGGCCCAAAATGGGACATGTGGATGACTGGTAGGGATTTTCCCCAAGTTGCTCTCACAAGTTCAAAGATTTCCCACCAACATGCCAAGCCAACCATTTCATCGGGCAAGTTATTTCTTTCGCAGATGTATCTCTTTTGATGGAGTTTTTCGGTCAATGCAACAAAGCTCTTGTCTTCAAGATTGGTATTATTGGGCAATGCCATTATTCCTCATAGCATATTAGATCACATTTTGCTAGGCTATGGTAGGATATGATTGTCCTCTAGCAACATATCTTCACAGAACTTCTACAATATCTGGAGCCATTAATGAAGCAACTCAACTTTTATTAAGCGAAGATTGTTGTGATCTAATTAGATCTTGGATTGGATTGCAACTTATTGGATGAAGACACCTATCAAGGTTCAATTCTATTGGTTGCAACGACAACTCATCCTTTTGGCTATTTAAGGGGGTTTATGGTAGGGGAAATCATCATCATCAATGAGGAAGAGATATATCATTTTCATTAGGAATATGAGGATTTTTTTTTACAAAACATTGTTTACATTCTATGACATGTTTAATTTGTGAAGACTATTAATCAGATTAGCATTCAACCTTTTCTTTTAATTAATTTATTGCAAGAACACATATTAGCAAGGAGAAATGTTTGAGATTGTGTATTTTATGGCCTTTATCACAAATTTCTTTTTCCTATATTGTTTATGCTAAATGCTCTATGTCAAGTCTTATGGAGATAGTCTTGGTAATTATTTTATATGCCATTGGATTTTATTTAATGATATCTTTTAGAAATTGGATCATGTTCATTATACCCTTTCATTTTCTGTGAAGATTATGCTAAAATTAATATTGTGTTGTAAGAGAAAGAGGATTTTGTAAAGATCTAAAAAATTCTTGTTAATCTTGGGGTTTCTTATTCTTGTCAGATCTTAATCAATGATTCCCATAGGGAGATTTGAATGATTGCATTGTGCTTTCTTTAGCCTCAGTCATTTGTTCTCTTTCCAACAATGGAGGTTTATGGCATTTTGTGTCCATTTTATCAAGAATAAGGAGTTGTTAAACTTTGAAATGTTGTAAAAGCATTGGTACATCACCACCCTTTCAATTTTCCTACATTTCTCCTTCCTCTTTTCTCACAACACATAGAGAAGAGTTGGCTTCTATAAAAATCTCAGAGGTTATTTAGTGAGGTGCAATTAGGTCCCCCACTCATTAAATTTCCCATCAGGCTGTTCGGAGAGGCGCAAGCTTTTATGATCGATATTCCCCAAAGTGAAAATAAAGCTATGAAAATAGTAAAAGGAGATAGAAAAATAAATGATAATATGATCATTTGATTAAAATGATACCATTTTTTACCCAAATTTGATGAAACGAAAAGGATTTTTAAAGGAGATTCTCAACTTTCCACCAATATAAATTATGCTTTACTTTGAATTTAATAAATAATTATTATTTATTTTCTATTTGAATTATGACTAAAATCCTAATTGATAGGCTGATTGAAAAACATCTATAGCTTTCAAATTGTATCACATTTTTTGAATCTAAAACATGTGTCACATTCTATGCTTTGCATAATATATGATTAAAAAAAATGAATTTCCTGAAGTTTTGACCAAGTTAAGGTGGTTAGACATACGAGTTTTTATATTTTTTAAAAAATTTAATAAAAAAATCATAATTAATTATTTACTTGGAAAAAAATTACAAAAAAATATGCACCACATTTGGACATGAATCCTCTACTTATATCTAAAATCTTATTAAATTTTTTTATCAGTTTATTGTGGTTAGGGTGATCAAACAAACACCTACTTCTTATTTTTTTCCCTAAAATTTGAGTACTACTACATTGAAATTTCAAATTTTCACCAAATAGATTTAAAAAAAAAAAAAACCTAGTAGTTTAGAAACTACATTGAATTTGCTATAGATTCTATTCTTACATATTTTTGAAATGACATAGATAACTTATTCAATTTATTATGTCAAGTTGCCTAACTCTAATTTTTTTAAAATTTTTCGCCACTTAAGGACCTATTTTTTCCATGATGATCTCGTACATACCCTAGTGGTACATTTGGCATCAAAACCTAATTATCACACCTTCCTACCTTTGAAATTTTCTTTATGTTTTGAAATTTCATATTAACCAATCTTAAAAATGTTCCTTTTTTTATGTCTAGAATTATTTCCATAGCCTTTGAAGTGTAAGACTTGATTCTATAAGGCTCACCTTATAACTTTTGTCCGTATGATATTTTTTGTTTCCTATTTGTACATTGACATTATTAAAAATATTAGATCATACATGTCTATTCATATTCATATTCTAGAGTTAACATCACTTTGAGAACTTCATATTTATACCTAGATTCAACTTAAGACACCATAACCATGACTTATTTAAAATAAAATAATGAATTATGAGAAATTTTAAGTCTAAACCTATTCTTCACTCTCTTAAAATCTCTATCCTCTTTATTATGAATATATCCTTTAAAATAATTTTGAATCCACTTGCTATTCAAATTCTATTATATATCATGTAGTAATTATATATTTTTGTAGACCTCCATAGACTATGAATCATCCACATTTATTAGTATCCAAAAATTTGCACATAAGTAAATAAAATATAGGACCCTCATTGAAAAAGAATAATTATAATGATCAAGGCCTCTTAGGTCATTTAGTTAAACATGAAATTATTAATTTTCACCATGTGAATCATAAAGAGGAACTTACCTACACAATTTTTTGTGAGAAATGACCATCAAATAGACTCTTTACTAGATCGTATGATATCCTATATATAGATAGGGGAGGGGAGGGTCCCTTGTGGTTGAGGTTGAGGGCTCGACTGGTGGGTTAAATATCAATATACTCTTTATTTTGAATAAACAATGTAGTATGAGCATAAAATGTTGGTAAGGTTCATGCTCTTCACTATTTAATTTGAATCTTGTGTTGAATGTTTAAGTTCTCCATGGACACATCCACCAGGTTGTACAGTTTTATATTATACCAAATTTCTACATTCAACTTATCACTCCAAAACCTAAAATATTCAAGAGATTCTTGTAGTAAGGGATTCCAACCCTCACTAGCAAAAGTGGAGGCATATTGCTCAATCTTTCAATCTTAACATCACCTAGGGAAGAGAAGCACAACAGATAGTAGATATTGAGTAGTGCCATAACAACATGAACCTATGAGTTCCACTTTCTCTTTATTTGATTGTGATTCATTGGTGTAGATACCGTGAATCGACATGTCTATTCACATTATTCATCCCTAACCATACTAATGGAATAATGAACAAGCATAAAAAATAAAGACCCAAGGAAAGGTTAAGGGAAAAGTAGACCATTATTCTAGAATATTTTTATAATTTATTCACATCTATAATTTTTTTGGTTATCTTGATACTTTGTTGTTGGCATAATTTATAGAAATCCTTTTATTACCTTTTGTACCTCATCCATGAAACATTGGAGTTTTAAATTTCATCTAATGAGTTTTCCAATATCGTATGATGTTCAAAATTCTATGATCAATAATTTTATTGATTCATCCTTTTCCTGAATGGTCCATGAAATATTGGAGTTTTAAATTTCATCTAATTGGCTTTCCAATATTGTATGAGGTTCAAAATTCTATGATCAATACTTTTGTTGATTCATCCTTTTCTTGACATAAAGCTAATCAATTTGTTCAATATTTGGGCATTAATATGTCACTTATTATTTCATGATGAAAGGATGTATTCACCCATACATTCAATTCTTTAGGAAATATTTCAATTTGCTTACATCATCAATAATTTCATTAGCCTTCCAATGTTACTCCCAATTTAAACAATGCGGTTTTAAATCTTGATTCTTTATGGCAATTATATTTTGGTAAATGTGTTTTTCTTCTTTCATGAGTTATAAGCTCTTTTTATTCATATCCTTCTAAGTTCTTGGTAGTTGAAGTTACCTAAGATATATCAACTAGACCACCCTTTGTTACCTTGTGTCGTGCCCCTCCATGATTCACCCTTTCATGATGTTTGATATATGTTGTTTTGGGTTATTTAATGCATTAGAATAAGTTATTAAATAAAAAGTCACTATGAGAAAGAAATATAAATGTATTTATTAATAATCATAATTATAATAAATTTAAAAGTGATGAAAAATAATAATATAAATTAAAATTGTAATGAGATGTGATAACTGATGGATAAATAGTAAAAATATAAAAAGATAGAAATATTTTGCATCTAACACATGCACAGTTTCGAATGGATGTTGAAAAAGAAAGTTAATGCTTTCTTGGGGAGTTTGTGAGATTTGATTGGATTTTTGTTTTTCAAAAATGTACAACCTTCTTTTTTAATATATTTATCCTTTTGGGAGATTTTTAGGGGAGGATTCACTCATTTTTTTGGAAAGGAAAGTAATTTTTCTGCAATTCATTTATTGTGGGAACTTTGGATTCGAGGTTAAGGGAAGAAAATTTATGTAAAAGAATTCCTTTTCATTGATGATTCTTGAAAGGAAGTAAAGAATAGATTGTGGAGATAGAGCTAAAGAAATCATCATGTGGAAGATTGAGGAAAAACTAATTTGTGGTATGTCCTATTTTTGATGTTTTCCTTATGGTTAGTATTGTTATATGCTTGGCTTTTGGAATTTAGAATGTAATAAAAATGTTAGTTGAGTCTCTATTTTATTTCCTCCATTTGATCCCAGTCCCTATTGGCACAAATCACAGGAAGCCACTTTAATAATATAAAATACCAATGTTTTGAATTATAACTGTATTTCTTTTTCTCACCCAAGACAATTATATCTTCCATTTACATCCTTGCTATGGTTTAGAAACCAAGTTATGTGTCTCTTTTTCAATCTATGCTTTAGAAGTAAATTTTACCCACCTTATCACCCATTCGTTGTTTCTTAAGGAAGCATCTAACTCACTCTCTAGTTAGGGCCTTTCATAAGAATAGATTTCTAAAAGGAATTGCACTGTTCAATTCTTTGAGCCAAATCTAGAAGTACGCCTTTGGTCATAAGATTAGTCTCTTGGTTTGGCAAAGATAGTGATTCCACCATTATTCCCATTGTTAGATAGGGAGTTCATTTGAATTTAATAATCTACATGTAGTGGTATGATTTCCCAACCTCATATATAAATTTACATTAGTGTTGGATGTAGTTGGAGTTTAAATTCTAGAAAACTCTTGCAAGAATGGAACTATTGTTTGACCTCAAGTCAATGGGAAATTGATAATCATAGAGTATTTTCTTTCACTGATGGCTTTACTATGTTTCTTATATTGAAGTCCATCTGATGATTTTTGTGTTTCACCCTTGGTTAATTCAAATTCCATTTGACGATGGCTTGACATTTTGCATGGCACTCAAGGTTGTAGGTGCATCCCTTTTTCCTATGTTTTATATTCTATATTGAAGTTTCAACTTCATATCATTGGTTCTATTCAATGTTTCTAATAATTTCTCAACAAATATAAATTAGGAACAATCCATAATCATTTCATTCGATGCGATGAGGTCCCTTTGGGGTTTTCTGTCAAATAGTGAAAAATGCCTTCCCTCCCTTTGCATACTACTTCGCTCCTACCAATTGCATTTTCTTGAAAGTTTCTGAAGCCTTTTACCCTTCTGCAAATACTCCTATTTGTTCTGCACCTTGTAAAGGATTTTTGTTCTCCCTTGGAGTCTATTCCTCACTTTGAATTGTAAAGACTCTCTAACTTGAACCATGAACTACTTAAGCTATATCTTATCTTATATTTTAGATTGGTTCAACTTTACATTGTTGATGTCATGTATGCCTGGAAAATAATTTGTATACTTTGTTCATGTTTCCATTTATGGTGATCACTTGTTGTCCGCATATCAATTTGATATTAGATATTGCAATTTTTGTTTCCAAGTCCATAATTTTTTTTAGATATGTAAATATTTGTATTGATTTTGAAAAATATTTTACATTCTGCACAGAATTGTCCATGAAATTCAAACCCTAAAAAACCAAAAGCTATGCTGACTTGGCAAAAAACTTGCAACCACTTAGTAGCTACACCAAGTCGAGACAAAAAACCACCAAATTACATCCAACCCATAACCAAACCCACCACCAAGAGAGACACATAGAATAGAACAAAACAAGGTACAATTTAAGAAACCTACACCTCAATCGACCTATAGTCCACCATTCGCTATCAGAAAGTACCTAAAGAGGTGACTCCAGCCCACACCACTAGATGGTTCCAGAAAGAGGAAATGCTTCAGGAAGATAATACCACACCTCACCCATTCATGATTATGCTTGAGACCTTCGCCAGAGATGTCCATGATGAAAGGAAATATCTCCACCCACTCCCCAGGAACCAAATCCCTCTGCAAGTCATGCGGCCATGACACCTCAACACTTGGAACTGCAATGATAATCACATCCACGGTGCCTTCTAGTAGGTTCTCCCACACCAATTTCCTTTCAAATAGCATTTCCATTGCTCATGGAACTGCTAGGTCCAAGAGAGAAGCCAGAAAATGGGCCCTAATGTTGGCATTTGTCCGCCAATGCTCTGTCAAGCACATAAACTCTTCTCCTAGCAGAAGCTCCACCACACCCAAAACCAAATCATCCCACACCTTAAACACAGACTTTAGATGACCATGTCGAATGTGCCCATAGAAATCCCAAAGTTTCCTACCCGAAGGAAAGCTAATAGGAGACTCCATAAGTTTCATATGAGAAAACCATAGAAAATACATCGCTAGACAACCATATAAACAAAACCTACACTCGCATCCCATCATTACATTCCCCACTATGGCCAGAAAGAGTAGTTAGATTGAGATTAATGATCCAAATAGATGACCAATATAGTCCATAAACATAGCCTGCAGACATTAATACCCACAGCCACCCTAATCTCCCTCACCCGCATCAACCAAGATATGTCGTCACCTCTAACGACACCAAAACTGAGCCCTCCACTTGGTAGATGCGAAGTTTCCAAGTCCATATTTTATACTGCAAATGTTATGCACTTTACATTTGATTGTATGTAGTCTGATAGCCATAGAATAGGGGTTCGATCTAATTGTATATGATGCTGGGTATTGGTTTGCAATTCAAAGAATGTGATTTGAGTAGTATTCAAATTTCTCCTTCTCCTCTCTACAGGATCGCTACTTAGCAACACTTAGTGTCTAGTCACTTCCTCATTGATTTTTTTGTTTATGCCAACTTTTATTCTTTGAATGTTTGCTCATTATTAAAGATGCTGATTTTACATCGATTATTCCTTACTTGGTTTGGCATTCCACATTCAATGAAAATACTTGATATTTTTTAAGGGATGAATAAATATGTGTTTGGAGTTGATTAGTCAGGATGAAATTTGATAGTTATGATTATATTTATGCTTGGAATTCGATTGTGTTTCTTTAATTTGATGGATATATATGATGTTCCATTAATATATATAATATGTGAGTTATAATTTGATGATAGGTTAATATATGTATGTATGTATAGATGTATACATTTATATAAATATAAATTATGGTTATTTTGGATTTTTGTTATGAACTAGATTATCTTTGTATTGAGTAATAAATGTTGAATTGCTTTTATAAATATTGAAGAGTTAAAATAAAAATTACCATGTAATTAGTCAATGGGTACATTTGTTGCTATGGTAAATGGCTCATTGAGTAGATTAGTGGCTAAGCATGTGAGTATCATGAGATGTGGAATAAATGTTATTCATGGATTTATTTTTTGATTGATCTTTTGTGTTGAATTTTGATTATGATATTGAAGTGAATCTTGGTCAGTGTTCAAAAGTGGAAGTCTTTGTGAAAAATGGTTAAGGTTTGTTCCAAAGGCTTAGGGGAGTATTTTATTGGTTGAATTTTATGCTTGTTCCTTGAGATTGGTTGATAATATACTTGACATGTGGACATGAGGGTCTTTAGCCTTGCACTACTTACTTGTTATTATGGCTAAGATTTGTGAACAAGATGGTCCATGCCTTGATCTGGATATGTGTTGCTTGTGGTTTTGTTTAGCGTGCAAGATAGCTTTACCTTGCTTGTTGTGTTGGGTCTATAGTTGCATGCAGGGGGAGTGGCTCTCAATGGGGGCTGAAACCTAAAGTGGTGTCTAGGGTAACCCATCTATGAGTTTCTTAACTCAGTGATAACTTATTTAATGAATTAGGGGGTTGGGTAAATCTCACTTTACATAAGATAATTGGATGCCTCACTCATGGCTCAAGTGATTATTTATGCTTGAGATGAGATGAGAAGGCCTGGAATATCAATTGCTTTGTCCTCATGAAAGGTATGTTGATTCTACATGAGTTTGTATGGGGATCGAGGATTGGTAGAGGCTACTAGGGTAACCTAGAATGGGGGCTAGGGCCTAGGAAGAGGATTCTAGGGTAACCCAAGATGTGTCCGAGGCCTAGGAAGGTCTACTAGGGTAACCCATAGCAAGCTATGTTATGACACTCCTCCCTATTGCGGTCTAGCATTCCCTAGTTGTGTGTTCCCCTTCTATTGTATACGTGCCTTTGGAAATGATGTATGTGTTATGTGATGTCATGTTGTACTTTGTTATGTTGGAGACATGTTTAGTAATTTTGTGTCAAATTGTAGTCTTCTTGTCTATTTTTGTAGTGGGACCTTATTGTTATCTCCTAGCATGAGGGGTGTGGCATAGGAGCACCTTGTAGGTTCAATTTTGTCAAAAAGGGAATTTTTTGTGAGCATGGTCAAATGCTATATTTTAGGTGTCTAGGGTCTTTTATAAATTCAATAAGGTCTATTTAGACCATTTAAATTTATTTGGAATGGATGGGAGTTATTTGATTCAAACTTGCAAAACTTACAATTTTTTTGTAAAAAGTTGTCATGTTGTCTGAGTGCAAATATGCAAGAATGGAAGTTGAAGAGTCAAGGGGTATTAGGAGTTGGTTGGTGGTTTGTAACTGATCAAAAAAATATGTAAAATTTAAAAAGACTTGTATTGTTTACCACAGGGTTGGTGGCCATTTGGATGCAATTTGGAACCAATAAACTCATTGTTTTCTTGCAAAATTGGACTGTAATTTATGTTGTACGACCATATATAGGATGGTACAGATTTGAAACTCACATGGTTGGAAAGATAATTTAATTTCAGATATTTTTTTTTCTTACCAGCAATTTTGAAAAGGTTATTTAGGTTGTCTAATGGTCAAATATTCCTAGTAGCCCTATTCAGAAATCAAGGTTCCAATTTAAAGAAAAAATCATATCTTGAGTTTCCACCATTGAAAACCCTTCAAAATTGTTAGGTTTTTTTTAGGTGTTTGAAGATTTCTCAAGGTTTCAAGAACTTTGGAGAAGGTTTCCATAGGTTTTCATGATGCCCTAGACTATTTTTGCATGGTTTTAAGCCATTTGAGGCCCATAGGATTGTGGGTTTGATAAAATAATCTTGGAAATGAATGGGAGATGGTTTGGATAGCTTGATCAGGTCACAAAGTATGTGTGTAAGAGTTAGAGAAAAGCTGTGAAGCTTGTGAGTACTAGAACCAATAAACCCCCATTTGAACTAACCAAAAAAAGGCCTCATTGCTGATTTTGGAGTAGTCTATTATGAAAGTTCATATGTTAGAGTTATTTGTGTTAGTGATAGAGATTAAATTGGTCATTTAAATGCTTCTTAAGGTGATAGGGTCATTTAAAGTGTGTTTTCATTGTTGATTCTTGAAAGGAAGTAAAGTGGAGGTTGTGGAGACAAAGTTGAAGAAATCATCATGTGGAAGATTAAGGAAAAACTAATTTGTGGTATGTCCTATTTCCGATGTTTGCCTTATGGTTAGTATTGTTATATGCTTGGCTTTTGGAATTTGGAATGTAGCAACAATGTTAGTCTCTATTTTCTTTCCTCCTCCATTTCATCCCAACCCTTGTTGGCATGAATCATAGGGAGCCACTTTAATCATATCAAAGACCAATGTTCTAAATTATAGTATACTTCTTTTTCTTAGCCAAGACAATTGCATCTTCCATTTAGATCCTTGTTGTAGTTTAGAAACCAAGTTGTGTCTCTTTTTCATTATATTCTTCAGAAGTAAATCTTACCCATCTTATCACCCATTTGTCATTTCTTAAGGAAGCATCTAACTCGCTCTTTAGCTTCGGTCCTTTATAAGAATAGATTTCTCAAAAGAATTGCACTGTTCAAGTCTTTGAGCCAAATATTGAGGTACGTATCCTATCGTAGTATTGGTTTCTTGGTCTAGCAAAGATAGTGATTCCACCATTATTTTTCCCATTGTTAGATAGGGAATTCATTTGAATTTAATAATCTCCACATAGTGGTAGGATTTCCTAACCTCGTATGCAAATTTACATTAGGGTTGGATGTTATAGTTGGAGTTTAAATTCTAGAAAACTCTAGAAAGAATGGGACTATCGTTTGACCTCAAGTCGATGGGAAATTGATACTCATAACGTATTTTCTTTCACCAGTGGATTTACTGTGTTTCTTATATCGAAGTCCATTTGATGATTTTTGCATTTCAACCTTGGTTCATTTGAATTCCATTCAATGTTGGCTTAATATCCTTCATGGCACTCAAGGTTGTAGGTGCATCCCTTTTTCTTACGTTTTACATTCTATATTGAAGTTTCAACTTCATATCACTAGTTCTATTCGATGTTTCTAATGCCTTCTCAAAAAATATAAATTGGGCGCAACCCAAAATCATTTCATTCAATGTGATGAGGTCCCTTTGTGGCTGTTTTTCAAATAGTGCAAATGCCTTCCCTCTCGTTGCATACAACTTTGCTCCTTCCAATTGCATTTGTTTGAAAGTTTTTGAAACCTTTTACCATTTTGCAAATACTCCTATTTGTTTTGCACCTTGTAAAGGATTTACGTTCTGTTGAAAAGAAAAGCTCCTATTGTGGGCAAAGAATGAAACACATTACAACGGAAGTGTATCAAGGGAAGGAGACAGACACACAAGGAGACAAAAATATTTTCAATATTCTATTTCACTCAGAAAAAGATTACATTCAAAAAACTATTTACATATAAAAATATTCAGAGCAAAATCTTTGTACACGTATACTACAAAAGTTGTGCGTTTTCCAGTGCACTGACGCTTTTGTGCTGCTACTCCATGTGGGATAGCTTCTAGCGCACGGGCGCAAGGCTTATTGACTTCTACTGTGGCAGATACTCCTGAACGTCACTGTTTAGATGCTCCTAAACATTCCTTCTTCTGCTATATTCTATTGAACATTCCCTCTTTCTGTCTCACCCAAAAAACCTCTGTCTACTTACTTGCACAAAATATACATTCAATGCAACTTTTGACTTTTCAACCAATACACAAAAATGCCGCTCAAATTTGAACTCAACTACCATAATTAAATTAGCTGCCAGAGAGCAATTACTGAACAACAAGTATTTCTGACACGACAGGGGAGGTAGATTAATATTTGATTTTATTTGACCTTGCATTTAATGCAACTGGCTGTAGACTGCTCAAGATTAATTTTTTCAACACTCCCCCTTAATCTTGAGTCTTTCTGCTCTTCATCATTATTTGGAAACTTCCGGTGCAATACTTCCGAAGCAACTTTTAGAGAAAAGTTTCCGGCACAAAAGTTCCTGATCTTCAACACTCTACAAAACTTCTGGCGCATCGCCATAAAAGTTTCAGAGCACCTGTGAAAAGTTTCCAATGCAAACCTGTTTGCCTTTGTTCTACATTTTGGAACTATCTGTTGAAGTTCTGGCACACCTGCGCTTCTCTGTGTTTTCCAGAAACGAAGTTCTGGCACATTCCTGCACACCCAGCCTATATCTTAGGTGCTCAAAAGGTTCTTTTGACAAAGCCTTTGTAAAAATATCTGAGAGATGCTGCTCTAACCTACAAAATGCCATTTTAATTTCATTATTTTCAACCAATTCTCTGATAAAATGATACCTGATTTCAATATGTTTGCTTCTTCCATGAAACACAAGATTTTTGGTCAAGGCTATTGATGAAAAATTGTCACAGAAAATTACTATTCCATCCTCTTGTTCTTCTCTCAAATCTGCTAAGATCCTTCTTAGCCACATAGCTTGGCATGCTGCTGCATTCGTCGCTATGTATTCTGCTTCGGCTGTGGATAAGGCAACAATCAGTTGTTTCTTGGAAGCCCATGAAACTGCTCATAAACCCAAGTGAAAAACATACCCGGATGTGCTCTTTCTATCATCCACATTTCCTGCCCAATCACTGTCAGTGTACCCAACCAGCTGAAACTCATTAGAGGCAGTATACATTATGCCATAGTTTTTTGTGCCATTGACATACCTGAGAATCCTTTTACCTGCTTGCCAGTGTGTGTCCTTAGGTTGCTCCATGAACCTAGAAATTAGGCTTACTGCATACATTAAATCTAGTCTCGTAGCTGTCAAGTACATGAGGCTTCCAACCATGCTCTTATAGAGGGTTGGGTTAACATTATTGTTGTTGTCCTTTTTACTCAACTTTAGACCTATAGTTGTTGGGGTTGGGGCTGCTTTGCTGTTCAACATCCTAAATCTTTTCAAGATTTGTTTGGCATAACTTGATTGTGAAATAAAGATGCCATTATCCAATTGTTGGACCTCTATGCCTAGAAAATATCTTAAGAGTCCTAAATCTATCATTTCAAACTCTCTTTTCATGACATCTTTAAAATTAGCAATCAGGAAATCATCATCCCCAGTAAATACTAAATCATCTACATACAAGACAACAATTAAAACCTTACCATTTGCTGCCTTGATGTAAAGAGTGGGCTCACCATCACTTTTGCTAAAGCCATTGCTCATCAAGTATGAGTCAATCCTACTATACCATGCCCATGGAGCTTGTTTCAGCCCATACAGAGCTTTCTTCAGCCTATATACCTTGTGTTCTTTACCTGGAACTTCATATCCAAAGGGTTGCTCCACATATACCTCTTCTTTTAAGACTCCATTGAGGAAGGCGGACTTCACATCCATTTGATAAACCTTTCACATGTGCTGGGTTGCAATTGCAATGACTGCCCGCATGGTCTCCATCCTTGCAACAGGGGAAAATGTCTCATCATAATCTCTCCCAAACTGTTGTTTGTATCCCTTGACAACTAATCTTGCCTTATGCCTTTCTATTCTTCCTTTGGCATTACATTTGGTCTTGTAGACCCATTTGACACCAATAACTGATTTCCCTTTGGGTAAATCAGTGAACTCCCATGTCTTGTTTCTTTCTATTGCATCTATCTCCTCATCCATGGCCTCACACCATTTCTATTTTTTCATAGCCTCCTCAAAATAAATAGGATCACTATGATAAAATAATGTGAAATTTACACTCTCATTAAAAAATTCATCATACCTTTCACCTTGGTAGATCTTCCTTATACTTTTAGTCTTTCTTGGCACTAGGGAGGCGAGAGTGGGGTCTGAATTTTCAGAGTTGCTTGGCTACTGGCCTGATGAAGAAGTCTGCTGCTGTAGGTTTCCAGAGCAACTTTCCTGTTGAAAGTTTTCGGAGCATCTTCCCTACTGGAAATTTCCGGAGCATCTTCCCTGCTGGAAGTTTTCGGAGCTCCTTCTCTACTGAAAATTTTTGGAGCTACTGCTGTTGTTTTCTGAACTGTCAGCTTCCTGTAGGTTTCTAGCGCATCTGAGCTCTAAAGCTTCTTCATCTTTAAGGGATATGGAGATAGAAATATCAGTATTGTTGTCAACTTTTCCATCCCATGACTCATTTTCTAGGAACTCCACATTCCTACTAATGATTACCTTTTTGGTGACTGTATTATATAGCCTATAGGCTTTTGACTCTATACAGTAGCCCAATAAAATACACTTTTCACCCTTGTCATCCAATTTCTTCCTATTTTTTTTAGGCACGTGTGCATAGGCAACACACTCAAACACTCTCAAGTGCTCAAATGACCACTTTTGTTTTGTCCATGCCTCTTGAGGGATTTTATCACGGACTGCCTTTGTTGGACTTCTATTTATCAGATAAACAACTATTGCTACAACCTCTCCCCAATATTCGATAGGGAGTCCCTTTGCTTTCATCATGCTCCTTGCCATCTCCACAATGGTCCTGTTTTTCCTTTCAGCCACTCCATTTTGCTGCGGAGTATAACTGGCTGTGAGCTCCTTCTTGATGCCATTTTTCCTGTAGAAATTTACAAATTGATTGGAGGTATACTCTCCTCCATGATCTGACCTTAGGACCTTAATAAAGTGTCCACTCTCCTTTTTAGCCTGGGCCTTAAATAACAAAAACTTGTCAAATGCTTCAAACTTATGCTACAAAAAATAGACCCATGTCTTATGGCTATAATCATCTATAAAGGTCATAAAAAATCTACTTTTGTCAAAAGATAGATTTTGTATAGGGCCTACCAAGTTAGTATGCACCAACTCCAACGGTGCTCTAGCCTTTATAGAGTTGCCTGAATTAAAAGGTTTCCTATGTTGCTTGCCCAAAATGCAAGCTTCACATCTAACATTAGGCTCTACGATTTTTGGCAAACCATCTATCATATTTTTCTTGGACAAAAGACTCAAACCAGGGTAACCTAAGTGTCCATAGCTGAGGTGCCATAGCTTGGAGATATCTTGAATGGCTGCTTTGAAGGTTGATTGCTACAGGCCTTTTGACTATGTTGAGATTTGCATCTTGAGAGGAAACATTCGGTTCTGTGTCATTTGAACCGCTGCCATAACTCTTTTGCTTCCATCTTTATCATAGATGATGCATTCCCCTTTCTCCATCAACACTCTATACCTATTTTGGACCATCTATCCAATGCTCAAGAGGTTATGTTTCAATCCTGGGGCATAGAAGACATCATATATTTTTCTTTTATCACCATGCTTGGTTTGTAGGCATACCATGCCTTTGCCCATGACTAGAACCATCTCATTGTTCCCTATTTTTATTTCAGACTTCATGCTGCTATCAATGGAGGCAAACAAGTCTTTGTTACCACTCATGTGGTTACTGTAGCCACTGTCCAAGTACCAAACTTCAGTGCTGCTCTATTCTGCAAGGTTATATGCAATGAATAGTTGTGACTATCTTTCATTTCCAGCCACATTTGAGTTAGCAACATGTGCATTTTGACTCCTTTGGTCACGTTTTTTCCTGCAATCACTTGAATAGTGACCATACCTTTGATAGTTGTAGCACTACACATTTCTTTTATCCTTTTTCTGATAAGAACTGCTATTTTTTTTCCTCCTTGGGAGCTGGTCGCCCCCTCATTACTACTTGCTCGGGCTGAGCTTTCATCACCATCATTTCCACGTCTAGATTTTACTCTACCACGTCTGGAGCCTTTTCTACCTCTCCCCCTTCCTCTTGCATTCAACTGAGCATTAAAAGCTTGCTCTTGGGAGGAGGTTGCAGACCTATTTAGGTGTTGCTCATGGGTTTACAAAGAACCCACTAGCTCATCAATTGACAAAGTTGTGAGATCTTTTGCCTCTTCAATGGCAATCACCACTAGATCAAACTTTGTGGGAAGACTTCTCAATATCTTCTCCACAATATTTTGTTCTTCCAAAGTTTCACCACTTATCCTCAGCTGGTTAATCAAAGTGGCTTCCCTTGTGTGAAAATCTATAATGGACTCGCTGTCCTTCATCTGCATGGTCTCAAACTCTCTCTATTGCAGTTGGAGTTTGACTGATCTGACTTTCTCAGATCCTTTGTAGGTGGTTTGAAGTTTTTCCCATGCTTCTTTTGCATAAGTAGCTACTACTATTCGGGGAAAGATAGCCTCTGTCAAAGATGCCTCAATCAGACTAAGGACTTTTGCATCATTCTTCCATGTCTCCTTCAACTGGTTCTTTTGAGCATTGCTCAATGCTGTAAATGTAGTTGGGTCAGTCACATCTGTGAACCCATTTGCAACTAACTCCCATAAATCATTAGCTATGAAAATAGTCTTCATTTTCTTTGCCTAGACGTCGTAGTTTCTACCATTGAAAATAGGTGGTTGCTACCAGCTTCTATTTTCTCCTACAAACATTTTGCTAAAATGGGGAAACTACGAAAAAACCTAGATTAAGATCTAAAGCTATAAAAACTAACTACCCAATACACCTAGGGCTCTGATACCATGTTTAAAAAAAAGCTCCTATTGTGGGAAAAGAATGAAACACATTATAGTGGAAGTGTATGAAGGGAAGGAGACAGACACACAAGGAGACAAAAATATTTTCAATATTCTATTTCACTCAGAAAAAGATTACATTCAAAAAATTGTTTACATATAAAAATATTCAGAGCAAAAACTCTGTACACATATACTACAGAAGCTGTGCGTTTTCGAGTGCACTGACGCTTCTGCGCTGCTGCTCCGTGTGGGATAGCTTCCGGTGCACGGGCGCAAGGCTTACTGACTTCTACTACAGCAGATACTCCTGAACGACACTGTTTAGATGCTCCTAAACATTCCTTCTTTTGCTATGTTCTGCTGAACATTCCCTCTTTCTATCTCACCCAAAAAACCTCTGTCTGCTTACTTGCATAGAATATACATTCAATGCAACTTTTGAATTTTCAGCCAATACACAAAAATGTCGCTCAAATTTGAACTCAACTACCACAATTAAATTTACTGCCATAGAGCAATTACTGAACAACAAGTATTTCTCACACGGCAGGGGGGCGGATCCCTGGAGTCTATTCCCCCCTTTGAATTGTAAAGACTCTCTAACTTGAACCACAAACCACTTAAGCTATATCTTATCTTACATTTTAAATTGATTTTACTTTACATTGTTGATGTCATGTATGCCTCGAATATATTGTGCATGCTTTGTTCATGTTTCCATTTATGGTGATCGCTTGTTGTTTGCATATCATTTTTATATTAGATATTGTGATTTTTGTTTCCAAGTCCATACTTTATATTGCAAATATTATGTTCCTTACATTTGATTGTATGTAGATCAATAGCCATAGAATAGGCATTTGATCTGATTGTATATGATGCTAGGTATTGGTTTGCAATTTGAAGAATGTGATTTGAGTTGGTATTCAAATTTCACCTTCTCCTCTTTGCAGGCTCGCTACTTAGCAGCGCTTAGTGTCTAATTGCTTCCTCATTGGTTTTTTTGTTTGTGCCAACTTTTATTCTTTGAATGTTTACTCATTATTAAAGATGTTGATCTTATATTGATTGTTCCTTACTTGGTTTGGCATTCGACATTAAATGAAAATACTTGATATTTGTTAAGGGATGAATAAATATTCATGTTTGGAGTTGATTAGTGAACATGGAATTTGATAGTTATGATTATATTTATGCTTGGAATTCAATTTATAAGCTTTGCATTGAGTTTCTTTAATTCGATGGATATATATGATGTTCAATTAATATATATATATATAATCGATCATCAAGTTATAACTAACACGTACTATATATATAAACACTTATATAAATAAAAATTATGGTTAATTTGGTATTTTATTATGAACTATATTGTCTTTGTATTGAGTAATAAATGTCGATTGCTTTTATAACTATTTAAGAGTTAAAATGTAAATTACCATGTAATTAGTCAATGGGTACATTTGTTGCTGTGGTAAATGGTTCATTGTGTAGATTAGTGGCTAAGCATGTGAGTATTGAATGAGATGTGGAATAATGTTATTCATGGATGCATTTTTTGATTGATCTTTTGTGTTGAATTTTGATTATGATATTGAAGTGAATCTTCATCAATGTTCAAAAGTGGGAGTCTTTGTGTAAAATGGTTAAGGTTTGTTCTAGAGGCTTAGGGAGTATTTTATTGGTTAAGTTTTATGCTTGTTCCTTGAGATTGGTTGATAATGTACTTGAGATGTGGACATGAGGGTCTTTAGCCTTGCACTGCTTAATTGTTATTATGGTTGAGATTTGTGAGCAAGATGGTCCATGCCTTACTTTGGATATGTGTTGCTTGTGGTTTCATTTAATGTGCAAGATAGCTTTACCCAACTTGTTGTGTTGGGTCTCTAGTTACATGTAGGGGGAGTGGCTCTCAATGGGGGCCAAAACCCAAAGTGGTGTCCAAGATAACCCATTTCAGAGTTTCTTAACTCAGTGATAACTTAATTAATGAATTGTGTGTTATCCTTTGAGGTTCCTTGGTGGGGCATTACACCTTGAGTTTTCCTAGTTGAGTAGATTACATGTCAATTCCATCTTTTCAAAATAGAATTTGAATAACATTAATATCAACAACACAATTTTCTTCAACAACCTTTCTGATGTTAGCATTTCTCTAGATTTGAATCCTTTTCTATGGAAAAATACATCATACTTAACCTAGGTACAAAATAATTATTCTTTTATGATCTAACATGGGTCATGCTAAATTTTTATGTGTTTGCATGTAAATTTTTTTGGATGTTTGTTTTGCAAAAATATATACTTTTTTTATGGAAATAAAAATTTATAACATTTACTTTATTATTTGGTATAAATTTTGGAGGTCCTTATGGTATAGCCAAAGACAATAGAGACTATAGAAATGGAATGTAGTACTAGCACTAAAACATTTGAAGGTGTTTCCCTATTTAAGCTATGGGTAATATATTATAGTTTTTTCTTATTAAATCACAATAGATAGGAAATGATATCATTTGAGAATACCATGTTATTGTTGAGCTTAAGTAGTGTTAAGTCAGGTACTATGAAATTATAGGCTTTCATTTTAATTATGATAATTTATTTTAACATACTATAAAAAAATGAAAATTAGTTTATTAGTGTTGAGCTAAACCCACTATTTTTAAATTTTGATTATTGCACATAAACATATAAGTAAACACAAAAATAGTTTACATAAACAAGTCTATAAATTATAAATTATCTTAGAATAAATCTTACTCAATATACATAACAAACCTTTGAGTCATAAGTCATCTTATAAATGAATCATATACTTTTGTATATTTAATTTATAGACTAATCATGACCTTGTGCCTTAGATGTGAGGTCATAATGAATCTCTTACCTATATTTAGTGGGTATTTTTATGATTTATCCTTTCTTGGAGTTTTTGAATTTAAATAGATTGAACATGACATTTTAAGAATTAAATAATGAAACCAATATCCAACAACGTATTAAATATTGTGAGTTTTATAATATTGATATTATGGGTCATATTAAACACAAAAGGTGTGAAATAGTTGTACAATATTACTTTAGTGATTTCCCCCTTCTTTACAAAAAAAATACATAATATATATAATATTTTTAGTTAAGAATTAATTATATAAATAATGTATAAGGTGGTTAATCCAAACTCTTTCTTTTAATAGGTATATGGTGTACTATCCACTCTTTCTTAATTATATATCATAGGAATGTAAGCTATTCCTACATAATTACCAACAAAAAAACAAGTATTCATATGGATTATGTAAATAAAAAGGAAATATTTAGGTATAAAGAAAACACCTAGATTGTTACTCAAGTCACATAAGTTACTTTGTGGCCCATAACCCACAAGTCAAAACCATTTTCACATCTTTAACTTTATAAAATAAGATATTTAAATGAGTTGAATGTTTTAAGGATTATACATTGGGATATGTCAAATTTTTACGAGGGAGGAGATAACATCTAAATATTAACCCAGTAAATTTGTATGTTTTATAATGTGTTGTCTAGAAAATACATCCTTAGGATGTTATATTATGCCATTTATTTCCTTTAAGTCTATAACAAGATGATTTTTGTTGAAATATTTTTGTACTAGATTAGGTGTTATACAAATCCTATTCACATTTCATCCTTGATAGATTCAAACTTCCCTCAAAACTTTGTTTGAACATCTATGTGAAATGACATTTATTTTATTTAAGGGTGATTGTGTACTTTTTTTTATTCGATTATTTAGGAAAAGAGGATAGTCGTGTTGTCTAGAATGCATTATTTTCATTTTGGAATGTTAGAAATATGTGCATTCGTAACAGATGTGTGCATATCATTAACTAATTATCTTCTATGTAATAAAATGATAATATTTTTTGAAATTGAAAACAAAAGAAGAATATATTGTTTATACAATAAGAGTTTATGTGAATGGATTTACTAATATATTGATTAATTTTTGGTGAGTTATGATGTAGATTATAGTTAAGCTATTGAGGAAAACAAACTAAATCACAAGGGAGAAATGTTATGAAACTTTCTCTCCAAAGTGAAAATAAAGCTATGAAAACATTAAAAGGAGATAGAAGAATGAAGGATAATGTGATCATTTGATTAAAATAGAGATTAATGAAGAATATTTATAAAACTCTTATAAAGGAATGGAATAATTATGTTTATTAAATAATTAATTAAAGAAAATCTTTGTGAAAGGCTGTGATGTTTTGAAAACCAACCCTTAAGGCTTATATAAATCATTTATGTGAGGATTGGAAAGAGACATGGAGATCAGTCTAGAAAGAAGAAGATTGTTTGGTGGGCTATAAACATTTGAGGGGGCACACAGTGTTGGAATCAAGGAACATAGAGAGGGGGTGAATCAGTGTTATGCAATTTTTAACTTTATTAATATGATCCTTAAAGTACTGATAACATTCAACCAAAATAAAGATGCATGAACATGAGAAAAATAACCACAACACCATAACACAAGGATTTTTATGTGGAAATCCTATTAGGCGAAAAACCATGGTGGAGATCAATCCACAATATTGTCTAAATATATATTGATTCCACAATATTGGTTTACAATTTTTGGCCAAACTAGAAATTGAAATATTTTTTTCTAACTAAATCCTCACTTTCGGGCACCTATAGTGGCTAAAATGTGAGGAATTTGAAGATGATGCAAACTAGTGATTTGTGACATTTTGTCTGTAGATTCTAAATATATTTTTTAAATTTTTTTGGGAATCATATTGCACTTATTTTTCCATCTCCTTTGAAAACTAGTTTTTTTTCAGTAAACAACATTTTTAAGGAGTGACGCTCACCATATAACCCATAACTTTTTTTTCATGAAGGATAAAATTCTATTTTTTTTAAATTTAGATTTGTAACTACAATATCTAGTGCTTCTAATTGGTTTCATAGTGCTTTATTGAATATTTTTCCTTAATCAAGTTTCAAAGTCAAACCAATTACAATTCAGATATAGGTGAACCGTATAACACGTAACTTTTTTTATATGTATTGAAATTCAATTTTTCTTTTTTTGTTGGATCAAGGACTTCAATATCTAGTGTACTCATATTTTTCAATTTTTTTTTGATAATCTACTATTTTTCCACATGTGAAAAATAGAGCGCTTGATTTTTGAGGAAAAACTTACATTCACAAGAAATAAAAAATAAATATAATAATCAAATTAAATTTAATTAAAATTACACTTTTTGGGAAGCTTAGAATAAGGACTACATACTTAAAAAATAAAATAAAATGAATTCATTTGATTTCCCAAAAAGTAAATCAAAAGTGGTTTCTTATCAACATTTTGATAGGTGTAAAGGGGACTCCGTTATAGGTATGGTTTAAAACTAGCAAGGTTCTATCCAAGGGGGCTTGGTCTAAGGTGGTTTGATCAAACCCTCTTCGATTGGAATCCTTTAAATGGAAAATTTCAAGGCTTAAATAATTATATTTTCTAAAAATATGTGATTTTAGCAAAAATAGGATCTCCTAGAAAGTGTAAACCACTATTGTGGCAACACCCTATACTCGAAAGGAAAGTTTACGAAATGGGAATGCACTTGCATTCAAGAACACTACCTAGAGCTCACTACTCAAAAAATTAAATGATTACTTCCTTCCAAAATTTTGGATTACTTCCAAGGATTTAAATTGAGAAACTAGCATCTACAAATTCCTGATTACAGTTTTGGTTAGGCTCATCAATCGAATTCTAGACCTTCTGACTGATTATGCACTTGTGCTCTATTTTGCTTTAAATCGCATAAAAAATCCTTAATGCACAAGTGAAACTGTACATAATCACTCTACTAACCTTCTAAAATTCACAACATATATCAACTTACTTCAAGCATACATCAAAATGT
Source organism: Sequoia sempervirens (assembly GCA_007258455.2). Classification (NCBI taxonomy): domain Eukaryota; kingdom Viridiplantae; phylum Streptophyta; class Pinopsida; order Cupressales; family Cupressaceae; genus Sequoia; species Sequoia sempervirens. The sequence continues at coordinate 51,209,912 of VDFB02000363.1, read as the reverse complement.
TATAATCAATCACTTATATATATCCGCTATTAAGGATTTAATCACTTCATGTCTAATTCAACAAAATAAGAAATATTTACAAATTGTTGGCTCAAATCATGCATAATATTCAATGCACATCCAAAAAATTTGGCCACAACATAGTGAGGACCCAAATCAAAATGCTTGAGCACAAAAATACTTAAACAATAACTCCTTAAGTATTTGACATGCTACACTCACCAAGTCAGCCTTCATGCACTGATGAACAAGAAATTAGTCAACCAAATCTTCTAACTTACACTCAAATCAATATGAGGCACCAAGATTTATAGATAACATAGATCATGCATCGAACAATCCTCCCTGAGATCCACAACAGAAAATAATGATATCTTTTTTTGTATATGAATCAAAGGACACAAATCTTCTCGATGCTTTGCTCTAGCTTAACAGATAATCATCGATCTTCAATCTGTTTGCTGGTATGATCAAATGACAACATGTGACTTGAATTAATAACAAGGGTTTCCATTAATGACAACACCAAAAAACATGTGTAGTGTCTCTTACCAACAATCTCCCCCTTTGGCATTGATGGCAACACTTAGTGAAAAATGACTAAGTGTCGGATCAATACCAACATAAATACGTTGCCAACCAAAACTCCAAAAAGATTTTCATCCACAGATCAAAACTACAACTACCCCTTAGATGAATATACATTTTTCAATGTTCTGTTCTCCCCTTTTGACATCAATGGAAAAGATGGGGAATCCACATACAAAACTTCTATAAAATAAAAAAAACTTTAAATTGCATATGTACAAACTTGTTTCAACAACTTACACAAACTTGAAAATATTTGCAAAATTGGTCTTCAACAGGTTCAAGCTTGTGTCCCAACCCTTCTTGAGACTCTCTAGAATAGTCATGTGACCACATAATAAATAAGATTGCATCTTTGTAGATTCAAGGTTCACTAGATCACTGACCGCCATAACATCTTGTGCTTCTTTCAAAGCATTCAACATATTTTCCATCTTCATACCAATTAGGCCTTTAAGTTCACAAGATCTTTCCAAAAATTTGTCATTATCATGCTTCAAACTCTTTATCTTGTCAAGTAGGAATATAACTTGACCTTATTGCTCTCCAACAAAAACAGTTAAAGGATCAAGGGTATTAGAAATAATAGCTAACTGTTTCTAATGATCATTAATCTTCTTCTCATTGTCCTCAGTAAGTTTACAAAGAGAAAAACATGACTTCTAGATCTTTCCACCTTTAGATAACACACTTTGAAAATTCTTCACATAGGTAGCTAACATAGATTTATCATTATCTATCATTCCTTTCAACCTACTAAACCTTTTGTCATCAAATTCCTTCAATCCCTTGACCAAAGTTGACTTCTCAAGTGACTCAAAATGAGTACTTACAAAATTAATAAGCTTCTTTAGCTCATTCGAGGAAGAACCAGATGGATCCTTAACATGAGTAGGCATGATCTTCTCCAAAATACTAGATGCAAGATTCAATAACTCGCTGTCCTCAATGTGAGACTTCAAAATTTCTTCCCTAGCCTTATCCTGTGTAAATGATGCGACTTTCATTTTCTGAATTGGGGTCAAAGTAGACAAATGAATAGGACCTTCTCCCAACTCAAGTTAAAATTCTTCCTGTTGTTCTTCCAGAAATTTATTCACTTCCTCTGTAGTGTCTCTTGCTTCCATGTGAACTTCCTTAACTTCAACCTTCTTTTCCTCAACCACTATTTCCTCAACCATAGATTTTTTCTTGTCTTTTGGAATTTCAACTTCTTCAACTGATATCTCCTTTTCTTCAACCAACACAACTTTAGGAGCTTCAGTCTCCATAGGCACTTTTGTATCATGCACATCAGGAGGAATTTGAGTGTCCTCAATTGTAACCTCTTCATTTACTAGACCAGATAAAATATCTTCAACATGCACTTCTTTAGAGACAACATTAATTATGTTCTTTAATAAAAATTCCTAGAGTTGTTTCAATTTCTTTTTCTACCTCTTTAGTCCTACTAATAATAAGCTTGTTAACTCTTGTTTTTCTCTTGAAATCTCTTATTTATTTATTTAGGATTGACTTCATTTCCTTAATAGACATTACTGGACATAGATCTACAAGAATCCATTATCTCAGCTACTCTTCTTCAGTTCTAGCACTAACTCTCCTCATCTCCAAAATTTCATACAGTTCTTTAGGCAACTATGCTATTATCTCAACAAGAGTCATATTGAAATTGTTCAAATACTTTATTGTAGCCTTGTCAAGAACTCTTTGACCAAAACTATCAAAGGTACCATACACTTCACATAGGGGCTTAAGATTACCATCCTTGATTATGCCTTTCTCAACTTCCTCTATAGACATACCTGGTTTGTCATTTTTCACCTTCTTCTTTGATTTCTCTTTTTCATCGAAGGGCTTTTCCTTAGTGGCTATTGTTGCTTGGGTGGCCATATGATTTATTTCTCTAACTTCATCATTAGATTTTGTCTCTTCATCTTCTGAAATAGCTGCATACACTCTTTTTCTCGTATCCTTCTTCCTCTTACCAGATGCCTTGAGATTTTATAGGGGCTGACTTCTTTGCATGACCAGATAAGAGTGCATAGCTCCTTGTTGATCTATTTTGGGAAGAGGATGCTCCTAGACTAGCAGATTCGGTTCTAGTAGGCTCTTTTTCAGCTTTAGCTTGTTCTCTCTTGCTTCTAGCTTCTCTTACAACTTCTATAGATATACCCATGCTCTCTGCAAAGACTTCCACTTCTTTCCTCACTCTTCAAACTATCATTGGTTTCTTCAATTGCTCATGGAATTGCATATCGTTCTTGGCATATGTTCCAAACCTCTCTTTAGATGGATCCAAAGGCTTACTCAAAAAATGTTGTGCATATAGTTCCAAGATGCTCTCCTCAACTTCGTAACCCATTGGCATAATCCATATCGTTCTAGGATCTGCAACTTCCATAAAGCATTGATCAATGTCAACTATAAAATAGATTGTGTCCTTGTAATTCTCCATAATAGAAGTAGGAATTCTTTCTCTTGCTTGCAACTCATTTTGAAAATTCTTGAAATATCCCCAGATAATAGTTTTCCTTGTCCTACTATCACCAATGACCATCGAGGCAAATTTCAAACCCACATCAATGATGTAATCAATTGTCATCGCTCTTCTATCAAATACTAAACCAATTGCATTAGTGACTATCTGATTCTTCATGGAGATCAACAACCCACCAGAGGAATTTAAACCTATAACAACACTTATAGCTTCTTTTGTAATCTTGAAAGGTTGAATCAACCACATGTATTCAACATGAACTTTACTCCAGATATATTGAACCCATTCACTTTCATCAAACATGAGAAATTTTATAATCTACATGAATTTCTTCTCCTCTAGGATTTTGAATTTAGGCTTAACACATAAATCCTCTCCAACAATGTGATTGGAATACAAATTCAACAATTGTGAGCTCCCTAATTCCTCTATATTAGCATGAATCTATGCTATAATTTCTTCAATATGCAAGACGACATACAAAATAGGCAAAAATCCACCTACGTGCTTAGTGTTGGTATGTGGCGACTGATCATGCTATACTTTATAGCCCATGGTATACTATACACCCCAACATGTAGTTCTATTTTTGTAGAACCCTAATATGGAAGCTTCTAAGCTTGTTAAAAAGGGGTTCAGATGGGGGTTACAGTATGATGAAAAGCATGATTATTCACAAGATTGTAATAGTTTTTGGACTGGATAATAAAAGTATTGGATGACTGCGGTTTGGTGGATATAGCCCAGATTTGGTGAACCATGTTAAATTCTCTGTGTTATGATTTTTCTGTGTGTGTTTTAGTTTCTTTGTTTAAATTCTGCATTTAATTGTTAGATATCTACCTTTTTAACCCTAACAAGTGGTATCAGAGTAGCTTGTGTTTTGATTATTGTCTGTAGAAAGGTCTCACAGTTGAGTGGGAGTCTCAGGGTTGAGTGAGAGTAATGGAAGGTGAGGGTAAGAAGGTTGAAAAGTTTAATGGGCAGAACTATCAGTTATGGAAGATGCAGATGGAGGACTATCTCTATCAGAAGGATTTATGGTGGCCATTTGAAGGGAAAACCAAGAAACCCCAAGCAATGCCTAATGAGGACTGGGATATTTTGAATAGAAATGCTCTTGGTAGTATTCATTTATGCCTTGCACAATCAGTGGCCTTCAATATTACAACAACAAAGACAACTGAAAAGCTGATGCAAACCTTGGTGAAGTTATATGAAAAGCCTTCCGCTTCAAATAACGTATTTCTTATGAAGCGTTTATTTGATATGAAAATGGTAGAAGGTGGACCAGTTACTAATCATTTGAATGAGTTTAATATGGTTCGAATAGATTGAAATTTGATGATGTTGTTGGTGTTATTTTGAGTGAGGAAATTCATAGGAAAAGCTCAGGTGGAACATCCACATTAGGTAGTGTTTTTGAATGTAGAAAGCAGGGGCAGAACAAAGGAGAGGAAACAATTCTAGAAATCATGGGAAGTCACAAGGAAAATAAAAGGAAAAAAGGTCCCAATCTAGAGACTAAAGGGATTGTTGGTACTATGGTAAGCTGGTTCATTTGAAGAAAGATTGCTGGTCTCAAAAAAATAAAGGAGACAAAAAGGAAGGAAGTAAAGAGGCAAATGTGGTAAGTAATAAATTTGATGAGGATGCTTTGATTCTTTCCCTTGATAATGTTGATGATTCTTGGGTGTTAGATTTAGGGGCTTCATTTCATGCTTCCCCCCATAGAATTTATTTTCTTGATTATGTCCAGGGGGATTTTGGGCTGGTTTATTTAGGAGATAACGAACCATGTAAGATTGTTGGAAAGGGAAGAATCAAGATTAAGTTGCAGAATGGGAATCATTGGCTACTACGTGAGGTAAGGCATGTTCCAAAGTTAACCAGAAATTTAATTTCAGCAGGGCAACTAGATGTTGAAGGTTGTGTTGTTACATTTAGTGATAAAAATTGGAAGGTCACAAAGGGTGCCTTAGTGGTAGAAAAAGGTGTGAAAGTAGGCACCTTATATATTTGTATAGGTCATACTATTCCTTCTACTTTAATTGTTACAGAAAAAGGTCAATGTTTAGGAATAGTTGCTGCAGCTCAACAAGTAGAAGATCATGCAGTTACTGTGGACTTAGAATTAGCACTGTGGCATAATAGACTTGGGCATATAAGTGCAAAAGGTATGAAAGTACTTCATTCAAATAATATTTTATTAGGTCTAAAATGTGTTAATATGGATTTTTGTGAAAGTTGTGTGTATGGAAAACAAAAGAGAGTAAGTTTTCTCAAGGATGGGAAGCAAAAGAAAGATGAAAAGTTGGAGCTTGTGCATACAGATGTATGGGGACTAGATTAGGTATCTTCTCTCAGTGGATCTCTGTATTACATTAAATTCATTGATGATGCATTTAAGAAGGTATGGATTTATTTCCTTAGGCAAAAATCTAATGTATTTGAAACTTTTTAAAAATGGAGAAGCTTGGTTGAGAATGAGACGGGTAAAAGAATAAAATGTCTCATATCTGATAATGGTGGTGAGTATTGTAGCAAAGAGTTTGAAGATTACTGTTCCTCTAATGGTATTCATAGGCAGAAAATGGTTCCAAGGACTCCACAGGAAAATGGAGTGGCTGAGCGCCTGAATAGAACAATAATGGAGGGTGCATGGACTATGAGATTGCATGTTGGGCTGCCTTTAAAAATGTGGGTAGAGGCTGTAAACACTACTATTTATTTAATTAATAGAGGTCCCTCTAATCCTTTGGGTTGTGGTATTCTAGAGGAAGCATGGAAGGGTAAGAAGGTGAGTTTTTCTTTTCTCAAAACCTTCAGTTATGAAGCATTTGCACATGTAGATTTTGAAAATAGAACTAAGCTTGATGCAAAATCAAAGAAATGTGTATTTTTTGGATATGACATTGATGAATTTGGTTATAGGCTTTGGGATTTTGAAAATCAAAAAATTGTGAGTAGGGATGTCATATTCAATGAGAAATTTTTGTACAAATATCTGTTGCTACAACATAAGAAGAAAGAAAATGATTATGTAATGTTGAATGATATTTCTAACAATGATGTTTTAGTGGTTCCTCATGTTGGGAAACAACAACAACAACAAATACCACAAACTCCTGTTAGACGATCTTCAAGGATAAGTAGACCTCTAGAAAAATTCTTTCCCTCTTTGTATACTATTTTGTTAACTAATGCTGGTGAACTAGAATATTATGATGAAGCTATGTAGGTGGATACCAAGTTTTAGTGGAAGCATGGAATGGAAGAAGAGATGGACTCCTTGCTGAAAAACTAGACTTGGGAATTATGCAAGTTTCTTGCAGGTTAAAAGGATTTACCAAACAAATGGGTTTATAGGCTAAAAAAGGAGGATGGAGGTAAGAAAATTTTTAAAGCCAGATTAGTTGTAAAGGGATTTGCACAGAAAAAGGGTATTGATTTTGATGAGATTTTTTCTCCAATTGTTAAAATGACTTCTATTCATATTGTTTTAAGTATTGTGGTTGTTGAAGATTTTTACTTAGAACAACTTGATGTTAAAACAACCTTTCTTCATGGTGATTTTGAAGAGGAAATATATATGGAACAACCACAAGGATTTTAGGTCAAAGGTAAGGAGAAACTAGTGTGCAGATTGAAGAAAAGTTTATATGGCTTGAAGCAAGCACCTCGACAATGGTACTTGAACTTTGATAGTTTTATGGTTGAGCAAGGCTACAATAGGTGTAATTCTGACCATTGTGTTTATTTTAAGAGGTTGGATAATGACAACTACATTATTTTATGTTTATATGTTGATGAAATTTTTGTAGCTGGGTCTAACATGGATCACATAAGTGAGCTAAAACAATAATTAGCAAAATATTTTGCTATGAAGGATTTGGGGGTAGCAAAACAAATCCTTGGTATGAAAATTTGTAGGGATAGGAAAAATAGATTTTTTTTTATCTCAGGCTAATTATGTTGAAAAGGTGTTGTAGAGATTTCATATGGAGAATGCAAAAGCTGTCAGCACACCTTTTCCTACTCATGTCACATTGACTAAGGATATGTGTCCAAAGACACAAGAGGAGGAAGAAAAAATGTCCAAGGTACCATATGCTTCAGCTGTAGGAAATTTAATGTATGCCATGGTATGCAAAAGACCAGATATTGCACATACCATAGGAGATGTTAGCAGGTATTTGAGTCATCCCAAAGTTGAGCATTGAAATGTGGTAAAATGGATTCTTAAGTATTTGAGAGGTACATCCAATAAATGTTTATGTTTTGGGGGATCTAATACTGATTTAAAAGGCTATGTTGACTCAGATTTGGTAGGGGATATAGATACCAGGCAGAGTACCACAGGTTATGTATTTACAGTTGGTGGGACAGCAGTGAGTTGGATTTATCAGTTACAAAAGGTGGTTGCTTTATCCACCATAGAGGCAGAGTATGTTGCTACAACAGAGGTAGAAAATGAGATGATATGGCTGCAACTTTTCATGGACAAGTTGGGAAAACAATAGGATGGAAATTACTTTTTTACAGATAGCCAAAGTGCTATACATCTAGCAAAGAATTCTTCCTTGCATTCTAAAACAAAACACATCCAGTTGAGATATCATTTCATTCCATCAGTGTTGGAGGATGGATAGGTCAAGCTAGACAAGATCCATACAGAATTCAATTTAGTGGATATGTTTACGAAGGTGGTGACAAGGGATAAGATGAGCTCCTCTTCAGCTTCGGTTGGCCTTCAAGGTTGAATTCAAGAATAATAGAGTGGTAGGGTCCAAGGTACTTATTTCTAGTGGGAGCTGTAATTGTAGCAGTGTCATCGAGGATCAATCTCCAAGTGGGAGGTTGTGATGGATGTAGCCCGGATTGGGTGAACAACATTAAGTTCTCTGTGTTATGATTTTTCTGTGTGTGTTTTAGTTTATCTATTTATTAATTAAATCTACATTTAATTGTTAGATGTTTTCCTTTCTAACCTTAACACTTAGTCTCAACATATTTGAAAGGATGACACTTGAATTTTAGATGGGGTATATCCTTGACTTCAACTACCAATGGAGTAGCCATATTCACAAATTCACAGGTTTACAAGTTTTCCCAATAAATACCTTTTTGTTGGATTAGGGTTTGATCTTTGAATCACCTTCACACTTGAATCCTCCCAAAATTTTCCAAAGTTCATTTCAAAGATCTCCGAACTTCTTCTTCTCAAAATGTAAAGTGACAAATGAAGGATAGAAAGACCTTTTATCATTCACACACCTAACCATTTTGACATAATAAATGTTTTTCCCCTAACTCATTTAGATACCTTGTTTCCATACATTGTGAGAGATATCTCTTCTATAGACCTTCAATTCTACATAAATACTCTCTCAAACTATTCAGCAACATATGTATATCATCAATGCAATCACAACACTCATCCACATCCCGGTGTTAGTTACCGATAGGAGGTTTGAAGGATTTTCTTGACAACTCCCCCTAGGCCAGAGGCCTTAATCTAATTCCTAGAGGAAATACCAGAAGTTGATTCTGGTGGTTGCTCATTTCCTACAATAGAGGGACTCTTCTTCACCCATGTCTTCTTCATCTACTTCTTGATCTGATCTGTAGTAACTTTCCCTTTTCCTTTTTCATCCTTCTGCATGTTTCTTCTTTGATTTACTATACCTCATCTATAAAATCTAGCAATATGACTGGTTTTGTTGCAGTTGTAGCACACAACATTTCTTTGTCCAAACCAGTTGTTCCACTAATATTCTCACGATCTACAATAGTTAGCAATATGCCCAAATCTATTTCATGTATAACATATAATATCTCTATAAAAGTTGTTATCATGTTTCTACATTCATTTGACTTATGACCATACTTGTTACAATTAAAACATTGACTAGAGAATGACGAGCCACTTGAACTCATTCTACTTCTACATTGAGCTTTCATATGACCAAATTTATTGCAAACATAACAATTACCATTAAATATTTGAGCATTAGGTTGTCTTACGGGATATCTTTTAGGTTGATTCATTTGATTTCCTTGCCTAAATCTCCTTTGTCCTGATTTGAAACTTTCTCCTTTCTCATATCCAAGACCTCGCTTGTCACCATCAATCCTTTGAATTTTAATCTTGGTTCATCAAGCTTGGCTGAGCTAATCTTGAACTTCTCCTTGAATTCATTTGTTGTAGGAAGTTCATCTCTAAGATCATCAATCTACCTTTCAAGCTCTTCTTCATTATGTCTGGATTGTTCTAACTCAAGTTCCAACTAAATGAATCCATTAGTAATTCAGTTGCATTCTTCAAATTTCTCTTTCAAGGATTGAGCAAACTTTTCTTCATTCTTCTTCTTGTATTCAATCTCCTTAGTCATCCTCATCATAATAGATTTCATCTCATGCTCCAGAATTGTATTTCCCCTAGAAAACTTTTCACATTCTTTTGTCTTTTCCTTTAGGGCTTGAATTAGTTGTTCATCTATAATGCATTTATTGTCTTGCTGCTTGACCTAATTATAGAGTTCCCTTCTCTTCTCCCCAAACTTTTTGATTTTTTCTTTCAATGACTCAATGAATCTCTCAGCATTCATGAAATTTTCTTGTAATTCTTGGAATCCAGATTTTTACTGATCAAGATCATCTAGGGCTACTATAAGTTGTTGTTGAAGACTACTTGAATCCATTGAAATACTTTCCAAGATTTTCATCAAGCTTTTAAAATTATTCTAAGGAACCTTTCTTTGATACCAATTGTTGGAATCAAGGAACACTAAGAGGGGGGGATGAATCAATGTTCTACAATTTTTAACTTTATTAATTTGATCCTTAAAGTACTGATAACATTCAACAAAAATAAAGATTCATGAACATAAGAAAAATAATCACAACACCATAACACAAGGATTTTTACGTGGAAACCTTGTTAGGGGAAAAACCACGGTAGAGGTCAATCCATAATATTGTATGAGTATACTCAAAAGAAAAGTTTACAAAATGGGAATGCACTTGCATTCAAGTACACTGCCTAGAGCTCACTGTCAAAAATTGAAAGGATTACTTCCTTAAAAAAGTTTGGATTACTTCCAATGATTTGAATTGAGAAACTAACATATAAAAATTCCTAATTATAGTTCCAGTTAGGCTCATCAATTGAATTGTGGATCTTTTGACTGATTCTTCACTTGTGCTTTGTTCTGCTTCAACTCACATAAAAAATCCTCAATGCACAAGCAAAACTATGCATAATCACTCTATTGACCTTTTAACATTCACAACATATATTAAGTTACTTGAACCATACATAAAAATGATATAATCAATCACTTATATATATCCGCTATTAAGGATTTAATCAATTCATGTAGGCTTCAACAAAATAAAAAATATTTACAAACTATCGGCTCAAATCATGTATAATATTCAATGTGCATGCACAAAAGTTGGCCACAACATCTAGTGAGGACCCAAATCAAAATGATTAAACAAAAAATTACTTAGACAATAACTCCTCAAATATCTGCAACACACTACATTCACCAAGTCATCCTTCATACATTGATGAACAAAAAATTAGTCAACCAAATCTTCTAAGTTACACTCAAATCAATACGAGGCACAGAGATTTATAGATAACATAGATCATGAATCAAACAATCCTCCTTGAGATCCACAACACAAAATAATAATAGAAAATTTTCACATGAATCGAAGAACACAAATCTTTGGGATGCTCTATTCTAGCTAAACAATAATCACTAATCTTCAATCTATCTGTTGATATGATCAAATGACGACGTGCGGATCGACTTACTAACAAGGGTTGCCATCAATGACAACACTAGAAAACATGTGCAATGTCTCTTTACAACACATAGAGTGTGTCCAACTAGGAGTGTAAGGGATTGTCCTAGCCAAGGGTTTGATGCATTTGCATGGTGTGAAAGCATACTTTGTGTTTTTAAATATGTTCTCCAATGTGTACCATAGCTATGAGAATCAATACCACTGAAATCATCCTAGAGTGAGAATGAGCTTTCCAAGCATTGTGATTCAAAAAGATACTAAAATTATTCAAAGATAATTTAATTATAAATGAGATGGATTCGATTCAATTAAATTATTTTATGATTTTATTTTTTATTTTGATCATTTTAATATTGTTAGATTCCAATTTACATATTTATGATGGTAATCTTAATGTGGTTAACTATTTAGTTAAAAAATGTTGATAAATAACCATTTCATACATTTGTATTTAAATTATAGATATACTTTATTGATGAGGGCCACACTTCCCAAAAACCATAGAAATCACAACAACAAATGCCAACATAGAAGATGTGAGACAAAAAAATGAATCACTTTTAATTATTTTTAGAAAATGAAATTATAGATTCAAAGCTTACATGCTATAGCCTCATGGGCTTGATTCATTATAACAAAATCAACTCTGAAAATAAAATCTACTATTGAGAGCCACAATCTGCACTATAAGGGCCACCTCTAACAACCCCCACTTAACCATTTTTATTTTCCCAAATAACCACCCTAGAATGTTCTAGAAAGTTCAAACTTCCCCTTTTTGTTTTAATGCCAAAAGTCTTGTCCTTTGATTTTTGGCCTAGGAATAAATTTTTAATGAAATTCACTTTTTAGAGGGCCAACTTTGTGAGGCCATATCTTTTGATCCAAGTGTCTAATTTTCTAGTATTGCATATCATTGGAAAGCTCTCAACGAGCTTTACAACAATCGAGCCACCATAGGTTGGTTCAACCAATTTTTGAATGGTTTTGGGGCTATTAAAGTTTCATATCTGAATTAGAAGCTACATTGGAGAAATTTCTCAAGACGAAAACTTTAATTTCTCCCAAACTGTGCAGGGTATTGAAGTGATTCCTTCATGACCAGATTTTTTTTTTTTAGTTATGCTCCTTGGGGTAAATTTTTAGGTCCATATGAGCCCGTTTAGGTTGACTTACCAAAAATAGTAAGTTCCCTTTTTTCGCTATTTTGATGCTTGACTATCTTAAACCCCTTAAGTGCCATCATGGGACTCAAAACAATTGAAGAAAATAAAGAAAACAAATTTTTTGGGTGATGAAATATTTCCCTACACTGCTAGATGCTCCTGCATCATTTACAATATTTAAAACTTAGCTAATAACACTAGTAATAAATTTGCTGCCATATAAAAATTAGCTCAAATATATTAAATCTATCAAATGTTAAACATGGAAAAAAGTAGTGTTACAACATAGTTAAATGGGGAAGGAATTACATTATTGATGATAAGGATAAGCAGCTCACATGTCTTGCTATCATCTTTAGAAAGAAGGATTGTGAAGAAGTTATTAGACACAAAAAGGTGGCAAGGCAATTTTGAAAAATCGAGGAGAAAATAACAGTTTTAATTTTAATAGCCATTGGAGTGTTGAGAGAACAGGTCTAGTTAATAGGTTTAGTTTTTCCTCTAGTTTGTATGATAAAATGAGCAATCTTAGGCTTCAAAATAAACTTATTCATTGTGAAGCTTTGCAAAAAAATATTAATTTATGGGATATTTTTGAATCCATAGGAGGTATGTCATTCTTCCTCTCCATGAAAGGTTTCAATGAAAATATTACCTCCAAGCTTGTAGACTATTCCATATAGATGAAAAAATTGATTTTATGTTAGTTTCCAAAAAAATAGGTGGTGAGTATGCCAATGTTTCATTTTTTAAGATGTGTCCACTTTGAAAATTAGTAAAATAATCATGTATTTGTTAAAAATTAGCAAAAAAACATTAGTCATAAACTACATGGTGTTAGATCAAATGCATAAGACAAAGGTTAAAGGAAGTTTCTACTAGAAAAAAAATTGCGTAGATAAAAATAGGACATAGAAAAGCCTTATTAGTTGGGGAGAATTTTTTCTAAGAGATAGCCTATAAAATTTTCATATGATTTGAAAGGAAATCCAAATTACCTAATTATATAAGACTGTTTGAAGTTAAAAAAATTCAATATAGTAGCTTATTGACTAGATTTACCTCCAAGACTTAGTTGAATCCATGATTCTTTTCATGCGTCACTCCTTAAGAAGTATGCAGCTAAAATTAAACATATATTTAATTGGAATGCCTTATAGGGCCAAGAACAAGGAATGATAACAATAGAGCCGTATATAATCTTAGAGAAGTATGAGGAAAAAATGTATAATAGAGTGGTAGTCTAATTCAAATTTTAATGGGATTAGTATAATACATAAAATGTAATGTGGGAAGACACAACTAAGATTCAAGAGTTATATTTCTCATTTATTTTGGAACTTTGTTAAAATCTTGATATAGTATAAGTTTAGCTTATTTTACTAGAGTATTATTTTGATGTATCGAGACATTGCACAATTTAAGGGGAGGAGGATGTCATGACCCATTACAAATTGTAAAAATATTAATTAGTAAGAAAAATATATGATTATTAAATAATGATAATATGCCTAAAATTATTTTATTTACTTAAAAAATAGATAAAACAAGATAAAATAACTAAAAATATATAATGGTTTTAAATAAAATTATTTTAAGGTCAAGAAAATCAGTTACTAGTTATTTTTTGAATCTATTATTTATCCTCATTCTCATATTAGTTTTTTAATCTATTTTTATTTAAAATTGCATGTTAAAATGATTTATTTTATTATTACATTATATTGATAACTATGTTTTTAAAAAAGAAGAATAAAATAAGATTATATTAACTTCTATTAGTTACATTATCCTATTGACAATTTTTAAAAAAATGAAAAAATAAAATAAAGAACAAAGAATGAAATAAAATTATTCTTGGGTTATAAATAGGGGAGAGGAACAAAAGAATTGATTTTTAGGAATGGGCAAAGGAAAAATCACTAGAAAAAAGAGTGATAGATATTATCTATTAAATTATTACATAAATGTAAATTTTTATATATCTATTAGTACACTACATTAAGCTAAATGAAAATATTTTAGAGACTATTATTGTGTTAGTGAATTTGTATGATTAGAAATATACAAAGTGATATTTATCTAATAAAGAAAAGTTGATTAGGGTTTGTATAGGGATGGAGGACTAATAGGTGACTACAACCAATATTTGGTTCACCAAAGGAAAACTACAAGAATGTTATAACAAACTTGTATTATGGCTTGATAGTGACCAAGATTAGGCTAGCTACCACCAAGATAAAATATGAACACATTATAACACACTCAATTTTTTATGATAAAAAATAAAAATTTAGAGATTGAGCTCATTTGAGCCTAACCCAATTTCCCCTAACACCCTAATGTGAGTCAAAAAACCACAAGCATGTTTGAAAACTATTTGACTAGATTTAATCCAACATAACTCCACCAAAAAGTACGAGGTTGATGAGGTTTTTAGTAGTTTAAATTAAAATAATTTTATTTATTTATTTATTTTGATTTAATCTTTTTTAAAAAATGGAATTGAAATTATGTTGACACCCCCAAACACTAATCAACAAACTATATAGAGGGAATTGATTTTTAAGAGAAAGAATAGCCTAACCCTCTTGAAAACCCTCCATCTATTTCTAGGGCTCTTTATGAGACACAAGAAAATTTATTAGGTCAAATTAAAATCAACAAAAATAAACTCCAAACATTGATTGATATATTGAAAAATCCTAATGCAACTAGTTCACATTTGAGATCCCTCACCATACTAGTGGAATCTATTATTTCTGATATATATTCCATTAGTAACCAAATAAATAATAAAAAACACACACAAAAATTATATTCTACAATATTTTTTTATAAATAAGTAAAAAATAAGAGAAATAAAAATTTAGTTTATGAACATTATTTTTGATCTAATAACTAATGCATCCTTGCATATAAGTTGGAAAATACTCATTCATTGGTTGCAATGCCATATAATATATATATATATTTTTGGATAGGTGGTGGATGGTTTTTTTCCATCACCCCTTGAACAATAACAAGGTACCAAAATATTTTTGATGAAATTCAATTGTGATTTTGTCCTCAATGAGATTTTAAATTATTTTAACATGTGATATTTCTAGCATAGAGGAAAATTCTTTGTATAAGATAGGGACAGACACATCATTCCTAAGACCACATACTGAGACTCCTAGGAAGGCCAAAAATTCATCATGTGATGATTCCATCCACTATAAAAGAGGGTGTTGAGGTAAAAAATGTATAGTCAATTAGTTCCCTCACACAAACAATAATATAGCACAATAAGCCATTTCTCATGGTGATGAAGGTGAGTCTTCTAGGCGATGATGATCACCTCACCTTTGCTACAACTATATATTTATTTGTGATTATAGTTTTGAGGATGATAAAGATACACATTTCAATAAATTGGCCCATGAATCAAGAGATTTAATATTTAAATAGGGAGTAAAATGATGTAGATTGAATCCATTAATGGATAAGACCACATATATGGCCTACTATAGGGAGGACAAAGCTTAATGAAATGGAAGTCATTTTCTAAGGTGATGGATATGGTAGATAGATTGGTGATAATTTCTAGGTTAGGCTCAAGGTTAATGTACCAAATTATGTAAGTTAAGTGATAAGACCACATATCTAATTAAGATTAATCAAAGTGGCATAAAATGAAGAGGTAAAGGTGTATGATATAGAATTGTATCCCTTACACATACATAACATTATAATTACTCTCTCACACACACATATATTGGTATTATGAGATCAAAATATAATAAACTATGGTAGCTCCACCTTTATGGTAAAAAAAATTCAATTAGTATTGTTAACAAATGGAATGGTTTTTTATAGATAAATTAGACAATGACTCTAGACCCAGATTTGACACCAATTGAAATTTGCTAACAACTCTAAAAAGTCCACAATTATATTTATGGCTTTTCTCTGAATTTTGTCAAGGTACAACTCCCTCATATAGGTCCCTCACTAGATTTTTAATGAATTAAACTAAACCTAAGAAATTAGTGCATTCTTTTAACCAAAAAGCAGGAAAGGTGGCAATTGTTAGATCATACATATGAAACTAGCACAGTAGTAGATATCACAGTCATTTATAATCAACACAAAGATTGAAAATTCATGGCCATCAAATTGGACTAGTGGAAATAAACCAGAATGCAATAAATAAATGACATATAACTCATCTTTTAAAGGAGACATAGCTATACCATATGGAAAATACAAATATCAAAATATGAATATCATTTAATTCATAACACGCCAATTACAAGCTATTACAGTTTACAATAAATGCAATTCCTTCTCGATAGCACCCCTCAGGTGTATCAAAAAAAAGGTCCTCTCTATCTTCTTTTATTTCAAATTTATAGTATGGCTAAAACCTTTGGTAGGTACCAAAGCTATTACTAAAATAAAAACTTCTTGTATTCCAAATGTTCCTCGGGAAGTTGGTCAGAATAATGGAAATTTTGTAGGGGAATAGGAATCGATAAAGAAAACTAATCTTAACCCCAACAATAGCTACCAAAGAACCAATCATTTCACCAATGTTTAATGCAATGTATAAGAATATCAAGTGGTGGCACATGTGAGCTGCTTGATAGGAAATTGTAATTTAAATCGATGCAAGCCATCCTTAAATGTGAATTCAATTAAAGTCTCATCAAGATTAGAAGAATACACACATTTCTAAATGTGACTCTATAAATTCAGCTAGTGTCACTTTTCTTCCACCATCAATTGCATCAAACATGGCAAGTTCTTAGAGCGATGGAAATTCTACTAATGACTATATTATATTAGAGGATATTGAGTGTAGCCCATTGTTTAGGCACATTTCTAACCAACTAAAAGAGGTCTTCATGGTTTAAAGTGAAGTGCAGGAGGAAGTGCTCCAAAGTATCCTTGGTGAGGAATTCCTAAGCCAAACCCATGTGCATAACACCACTATGCTGGAATGTTTCATCTACACCATCATCAGGACTTTTGGCCATCAAGATTGGGGTGTGAGAGCACTAGAGCACCTAGTGAAATTTGAATTCCATCATCGCATCAAGGTGGCAGTAAATGGACTCAACTATTATCCTTGAACTAAGTTGATAGCTAATGCCATCTACATTACATATGCTATCCAGGATGAGACTCTGGAGGAGGTCGTGGCTTTGCTATGCATTGGAGTAGTGAGGAATAACATGGGACTATTCGTGCAGTTCCTCCAGTCACATGAGAACCTACTATTACTGGCTTAAATTGAACACCTAAAAATTGTCACTAAGGGAATTCATGTTCTGATGTTTGCCTTGTGCACCTCAAATGAAATTTTTTTCTTTTTCATTTTTTGTGTCCACCACTTGAGTTTTTGTAATCAAACCAAGTGATCTTGGCTATGCCAACACAATGTTAAAATTTTTACATAAATAAATAAAATATCTCTTTTTGGTACTATTTGTGCTTTTACATGTATGGCTCCATCATTTCTTGTTCATATCATGCTTGGAAATTTTTGGTTCTCTTCTATATAATGCATTGGTTAAGTAACCAAACTGGCTATAATTGGGTTAATCAACATAAACTCTTCTTAGGTAGAAAAATCGATGGTTCAAGGAACCTAGTAAAACCCTGCCTAGGTTTGAGATAGTCTCAAGAATACCACCCGAGGGATAACTTGCAAAGAAGTTTATAAATTTTAGCTTATGACTCATCAAATAGTTTCCCAACATTTATACATTCACTTAGGGGAAAAACAAAGCTTGAACATGGTAGGAAAGCACCGCCTGGTGAAGGAAAAATAAGGTGGGTGGTAAGGTAAGAGGTTCAACAAACTTAGAAAAACCCCACCCAAGTTCAAAGAGAATAGCAAAAGACCACCTGAACATAGATTGGGTCTAAGACTTAGACAAAAAGTAAGATAGCGTCCTGAGTAGAGGTTTAGGGAAAGTTTATGGGTAGCAAGTATTTAAGTTTTGTATTCAATATAAGATTGAGATGAAAATAGGACATACCTTGAAATTTTGGATTCAATTGCTTAATTGTACAAAGTTATCTCATTCATTTTTGGCTTTATAATCCTCCAATATTTGAGGTTTTGGTCAATTTTCTTAGTATGAATTCAAATTCTATATAAATCTAATAAAATTGGTCAAACTATAAAATAATGATTGAAAATTAGAAAATTAAAATACCAAAGATAAAATAATCATTCAAAGTTCTTGATACTTGCAAATAATCATTTGAATTCTTCAAAACATAAAAGCAATGATTGATACTATCAAATTAAAAAATAAAATAAAATCAATCTTCTACATTAATAGAAGAAGAAAATGTGATAGATTTATTTAACAATGATTGTAATTTTAAAAAATCATGAAAAGTGCATTCATACATGTCTAAGAATACACAATATGTAGGGTAAAATAGAGCATACAGGGTCTATAATCATGGGATGCACACACTTTTTGACTATTTTGAGCTTTTTCTTGCATAAAAATGTTCACATGCTACATATTTCCTTGGTTATTACCAAGCCTTAGGGTTGGATTTGGCTTGGGAATCCAACCCAAATGGTTGGAATTGCATGTCAGTTTCCAAAGGTGTGTATTAAGTAGAATATAAAAAAATGACTAAATATTGAGTGTGCTCTCCATCAAGTTTGTAGATCTTTTGAAGTTGATCTACAAAAATGTCACAATAATGTAAAGCTCTCTCTTATGTTTCTATGCATGTAATTTTTTCTACATTTTCAATACATTAAGATTTTGATCTTTAATTTCTTTTACCAATATCTTCATTTTTTACAAAAAACCTATGTATAGTCTTTTAAATATCATTTATTATCTATTCATAACAATTTAAATAAATTATATTTTGTACATTCTACAATATATTTTATATACATAAACAAATTGAATTTCAATTAGCTTTCAAAAAATAGGGGGGAGAAAACTCTACCTTTTATTTTTTAAGATGTGTCCACTTTGAAAATTAGTAAAAAACCTTATTTTGATTAAAAAATTAGTAGGAAAAACAAACATTAACTACATGATAGATAATTTTCTATAGAAGCAACTTATAAAATTGTTGCAAGGTGTGCACCCTTGGTCTCCTTGTATTGTGCAACACAATGCTCGGGTTTGTAACATGGCTTAACTGCCTCCCATGGATTCATTAACTCTGGCAGTTATATCAAACATTAATAGGTTGATCTTTTGGTGCAACCACAATTGCTTGTGCAACAATTGGTATCAGAGCCTTGTTCATGGGTTTGAACCCCTTGCTGCAACACTAGGGGGATTGTTACAAGGTGTACTCCCTTGGTCTCCTTGTGTTGTGTACTATAGTACTCAAGTTCGTCACATGGCTTAACTGCCTTCCATGGATTCATTAACTTTGGCAGTTGTATCGAGCATTAACAAGTCAATTTTTTGGTGCAACAAAAACTGTATGTGCAACATAAATGCCTAAAAAAAGTCATTTAAGGGAGGAAATACCAAACTTTATGTTATATTTTTTTGACATAAATAAGAGAACTTTATGTTCTCCCCCTATTCATGTTGGCAACACAAGGGTAGGCAACTGAGAGGGGGCGGTGAATCAGTTGTCATAGAAATTAAAATTATTAAACTTATTCTTAGATCTGATAAATAAACATGAAACTATAAACCATCACCACATCAGAAAACACACATAACACCAAGATTTTTTTATGTTAAAACCCTATTAGGGGAAAAACCATAGTGGAGGTTAGTCCACAATATTATACTCTGTTAAAAGTATAAAGAATTATAAATGAAGAATGTATATGTATTTAGGCACATTGCCTAGAGCTCATGCTCAAATACAAAAGGGATTACTGCCCAAAGGAAGACACGCTATCTTATAGAAACATTCATATTACATTCGAAAGATTTTGAACTGAGAAAATAACATCTACTAATGCCTGATTACAATTTTGGTTAAGAACATAAAAATCTATTCACTCTTCTTCACACTTTACCAATGTTAGCCACAACATAGTGAAGACCCAAAACAACATCCTCAAACAAAAAAAACCTTCAAAAATTATGCCTCGAAGATCCACAACATGCTACAATCACCTTGTCGGCCATGAACATGAAAAACATGAAAACAAAGAAGAAAATCACTAATCACTAGCACAACGATCAATGCAGACATACAAAATAGATAGAGCACAATCTAGAAATGTCTAAGAGCATCATGAATCACCATAGAAGTATCCACAACAACTCAACTTACTAGAATCATATCATCTTCTTTCAGGAACACCAATTGAAGCAACAAAATAACTGTCAGAACATAGATACTCATAACTTGATCAAATCTTCATGGGGATCTCTAAAAATTAATGTGGATAAACTAGATATAATTGAAAACAAACCCTTTAATCCAAAACCTCTTATCATCAATATATTGAGCTAGCCAAAAAGTTGAACTTCACTACATCACTGACAACCTACAACTTATTTTATTACAATTTTCTCAATATCCTTGACATATACAACCTTAAAGACATTAATGCCAATAGTTTTGACATCAATGACAACCACATATTAGCAATATCTAACAATCTCCCCCTTTGGCATTAATGACAACACATGATGTGAAAAACACCATCAATGCAACTATCTCTTAGCACTTTCTCCCCCTTAGATTTTGACTCTTCTCCATAGATAATTCACAATTTTCATATGACTCTTCTCCCCCTTTGAAATCAATGACAAAGATACACATTATCTTTCTCCACACAAGCTCTAAACCACAGTTTTGAACATCTAACTACTCCCCCTAAGTAGCAGCTATAACAACATCAATCTAGATTAAGATATGACTATGAAATGCACATACTAATGCAAGTCAATGCATCTTAATTTTGATTAGGAGGGGTAATCACCCCTAGCTTCCCTTTGAGATACTCAAAAGTATCCTTAGGAAAGGGATTAGTAAAGATATCTACAAACTATTCCTTAGTGGGAACATACTCCAATTTGACTTCTTTTTCACTCACGTTCTCTTTCAAAAAGTGAAACTTGATAGATATATGCTTGGTTTTTGAATGCAACACTAGATTCTTAGAAATGTTAATTGAAATTGAATTATCACAGAATAGGGAAATGGGTTCATCATATACAACTTTGATATCTTTCAACCAATGCTTCATCTACAAAACTTGAGTACAATTGTTAGCAGTAGCAATGCATTTTTCCTCTGTAGTAGATAAAGAAATGACATTTTGCTTCTTACTTAACCATGAAATCAACTTCTTTCCCAAGAAAAATACACCACCACTAGTACTCTTTTTGTCATTCACAACTCCTACCCAATCATCATTAGTAAAAGCACTCAAAGTAAGGTCATAATCTTTAGGATACCATAGGCCAAAATCAATTGTCTCCTTTAAGTATCTAAAAATCCTCTTAACAACTGTCACATGAGATTCCTTAGGATCAACTTGAAATCTTGCAACAACAAATACAACATTCATTATATCAGGTCTAGTTTGAGTCAAATAGAGTAATCCACCAATCATCAATTTGTATCTAGTCTGGTTCACTTTAGGAGAATCATCATCTTGTGTCAACTTACATCTAGTCACCATAGGTATACCAAGTGGCTTTGAATCTTCCTTATCAAACTTCTTCAATAGTTCTTTCACATACTTGGACTAAGATATAAAGATCCCTTTATCTAGCTAAGTAATTTGCAATCCAAAAAATAATTTCATCTCTCCAGTCATAGACATCTTAAACTCTACATCTCATCAGTAAAATTCATGCACAAACTAACATCTCCTCCAAAAATGATATCATCAGCAAAGACTTCAACAATCAAATCTTTATCATGATCAAGCTAGAAATACAAATTATTGTTAGAAGTACCTTTATTGAATCCAAGCTTCAACAAATACTTGTGGGTAAAAGCAAGAAGTTGGGTACACGAAGAGAGGAAGTTCTAGCCAAAACAAAAAAAATTGCACGAAATGCATACACATTTAAAAAAATGCATACGCATTATAGATGGGGTACCCAAGCCTAAATCCGAACATGCATACATTTTGTTTCAGGTATGGGAACCGAAAACGCCTATGTTTTATGAAACACGTACACATTTTGAAACATGTGCGCATTTCTTAAAGGTATTTATTTTTTTAAATTAGTGACTTTGTTTTCATTTTCACTCATAGTTTTAGCCATCCCAAAGAAGAGGAGACAAGATCGCATACACATTTTGAAGGGTTGGTTGAATTCTTCCTTTTTTTTCTTTATATCTTAGTTTTTTGTTTTGTAATTGGTATTTAGTTTTGGTTTTTTAGTTTGTTTTTGTTCAATATTTTATAGTTTTTAAATTTCATTTAAAAAACCAAAAACATCAATGAAACAAAGAATGTTAAATTGTAAATCGAAAACCATAGAAACTAAACCTAAATTGCACACATTTAACTTAGAAATCAAAACCTTAGAAACCCTAGGTTCCAAAAAACATAGGTCCCTAAAAAATAATTTACCTAGCTTAATCCTTAAATCTAAACCCTAAAATGTAAACCTAAAACCCTATTTACCCTAAACGTAAACCTAAAACCCTAATAGTCACATGATTTTAGAAGTATCCAAGGAATGTTACCTAGATTCAAGGAAATTTTCATTGAGATTGAGATTGAGATTGAAGCTACGAATAATTCACATTGGGATTTTTTAGTTATTGCTACACTTTAATGACCAATTTATAAAACATCCTTGTCACATTGTGTAGTGTCATAAATTAGGGCTCCTTGGAGGTTTCTTACATTTTTTATTTGACATAGATATGTTTTCATGTCATCAAATCTCTAAATCTAAACCCTAAACCATAAATCATTCATTTTTTTGTAGGACCTTAAAATTAAATTTGGTTTCCTTATGAAACTCCACCAAATTTTATTCCCTTAAGCCATGGACCATTTTTTCCTAGGACCTTACTAGACATAGATCCCCTTAAGCCATCCTATCACCCTAAATCGTAAATCAATGACTTAAGGGGTCCTAATATGAAATTTCTTAAGGGGATCAAAGAAGTTCTCAAAATTTGGTGAATAGAGCTCAAGCTCATCTTTGTTTATTTTGTACATTGCAATTAGGTCACTAGGATATATCTATGTGTCCCTTTAAATGTATTCTATTAATTTTTCATTCTTATCTTTAGTATTCTTTGAAAAAAATGAATGAGGTTATAAATTAATGTTAGTGTTAAACTTATAATTTCTTCTTAACTACTTTGTCCCACTATAGAGAACTTGTGCCTCTTATCATGAAATTTGAAAATTTAGATAAATCAATGTATGTGCTTAGATTTAATTAAATTCCATGTCATACTTGATTAATACATGTATTCACAATTGATATACCTTAGCTCTATAGATATACTCTTGTTGGGAAACACGAGCTATCTCAATCAATTGTTCCACGAGAAAATGTTGTTGACTAACTTGCAAGTCCATTATTCCAAGGGCCACCCAAACTTCACCCTAAGTTCCCTAAACCCTAAACCCTGAACTCTAAAATATAAACCCTAAACCCTAAAGCATTAATTTTTTTGTAGGACCTTAAAATGAAATTTGGTTGCCTTAGGCAACTCCACCAAATTTTATTCCCTTAAGCCATGGACCATTTTTTCCTAGGATCTTACTAGAAATAGATACCCTTAAGCCATCCTATCACCCTAAATTATAAATTGATGTCTTAAGGGGTCCTAATATGACATTTTTTAAGGAGATCAAAGAAGTTCTCAAATTTTGGCGAATAGAGCTCAAGCTCATCTTTCTTTATTTTGTACATTGCAATTAGGTCACTAGCATATATTTATGTGTCCATTTGAATGTCTTCTATTAATTTTTCATTCTTATCTTTAGTATTCTTTGAAAACAATGAATGAGATTATGAATTTTAATGTTGGTGTTAAACTTATAATTTCTTCTTAACTACTTTATCTCTGATGAGGGAGCAAACCCAAGACAAAAATATAATGCACAAAACTAGAAAAATTTCTTATTATTCAATAATGTAAATCTTACATGTAGAGGATCCCAAATCCTCAAGCTCTATGATACGTGCAAGCTATAGAAGTTTGAGAAATTACATAAATTTTAGAAGTTCTCCTTTTCGCAACATGTGAACTCTTTTCCCCCAAATAGCTCCCAAAAATAAGAAAAATCCCACCATAAATAGAAAATTTTCCATTTGGATCTAAAAAAAACATTCAAGTTATGAGTTTTGGTGGTTTGGTGCCAAGAATTACAATTTTAGATTCAAAAATTAAAACACCATTCGAAAATTAGCTCATTTTGAAAGTGTACCAACTTCTAGGAGCCATAACTTTTGATCTGAGACTCCATTTTTCAAACCGTTTGAACCGTCGGAAAGGTCTTGGAGTCAAGAACATGCTCAAAATATACTATTCCAATTTTGGTAATTTTTTGGGCTGTTTCAGGGCTGTTAAGTGCCTCAAACCTAATCTGGAAGGTTTTCAGGTGCTTTTCTAGGAAACTAAAACTACAATATCTTTCAAACCGGGAATGCTCTCGGCCTGATTCTTTCACAAATATTCTTATTTTTCTCTTTTTAATCCTCCAATATAATTTTTGTTCCAAAACACCTTCAAAATCTAGAAATTGCTAAAAACAGTAGCAAATTCCAAAAGCTGCTAAAAATAGCAGTTGACCAGAGAAATTAGAAAAACAAAATTGAAAGTGGGGATTTGCATAATGACAAAAAGGGTATCCAAAAATGAAAATACATCTACAAAATATCACCAAAGGAAATATAAATGCAATACATGTTTTCGGGTGATGCAAGATTGCCCTTACACCACTGGATGCTCCTGCATCAGTCTCACTATAGAGAACTTGTGTCTCTTATCATGAAATTTAAAAATTTAGATAGATCAATTTATGTAATGGATTTTTAAATTAAATTCTATGCCATACTTTATTAATACATGTATTCTTGTTCGATATGCCTTAGCTCTATAGATATACTCTTGTTGGGAAACAACCACACGTATGAGTAAACTTCCCCTTGCCCCAAAAGATAAAGCTCTAGACCCATAAAAAATTAGAAGAATAAATTACTTAATTGATGAATTAGTTAATTAATGATAGTCTTGATATTTATGAGCTCCATTGAGCACCCTTGTCTAACAATAATCCTAATATAAATAGAATCTAGTATAATTTTTACTTGAATTAAACTACATGGTTTTCATCATTTACCCATTTTTACATTCATTCTTGAGTTGTTCATAACCTAAATTAGCTTGGGGACCTTTCCTTCTCTTTTTCCACCTTTATATATGTAATAGAAGACACTCTAAACAACCCCTAACCTCTTATTTTAACACACAATTTGAGAAATCAAAGTTATATATCTACATGTGTCTTATTTTTCATTCTTTAGTCCTTTGCCTTAATCTTAAGTCTTCACCTTGATGGTAATTTATTTAAATATATCTTAAGTCTTTACCTTAATCCATGTGGTTTTATTTATTTTTAAATAAATCAATTAATGTATAGATCATCAAATTTGGCTATAGTTTAATTATCAAGTGATATCTAGCTAAAAATATGTTTATGGGGCCTTTTTTTAGGGGATTCACTTAACAAACCAATGACATAGTGCATGCATTTGAATAGGGTTCCAATAAAAACCTCTAATTTCATTTCCAGCATTTGAATTCCTCTCTCTTTTAAATTTTTATAAAATATATCAAAACAATATTGAACAAAATCAGATGAATGTAATTGATTATCACTTACATAAAAATGGCACTCTCTCAAAAAATTTCTATTATCTTTTGTACTATCATCTGCATGTCTATAAGCAATGCAAAAAAATATAGCTACGTGAGTGGAATTATAATATTGTGATTGAATTTCTTCTTGTGGAGCAAGAGTATAATTTTCATCAAAATCAACAACTGACAATATAGTTCCAATTGGAAATGTATTTTTACATAAACAAAATTGATTATCAAGCCAATGAGTATACTATGAGTGTTGAACATATTTAGGTACAATATTAGCTTTAAATTCATTAATAAATGCATGCACACTAAATTTTTCCATAATTAGCTCACAACGTTTTCTAGTTTTTCCATCCTTTAAAGAATACTCAACATTTTTGTTTTTTTTACATCCGCTAATTTTTGTCCAAATTCATCTAAACTACTTTCATGCATACATTCTCCTGATAATGAAAAGTTACCACATCTATCACATTCTCCAGAAATACATGCTTTTAAATAAAATAAGTTTCCATTAGAGGGTTCACAAAAGAAACCTGGTATAAAATATTTGATTCTTTTAGGTGGCATATTAATACCACAAATGTCCTATAGAATTTGGTTAGCATGTAGAGTGCATCATATATATTGAAAACTATCATAAAAATAATGAAATTGTACATGAGTCTTACAACAACAAGAGATTCATTGCTTATTAGTTCTAACATACCAAGGTTTACACTTTTTCGAATGTTCTTTGACTTATGTTAATATTCAATGGTAAGATTGAAGCATCTAATTTTTTTTTATATAATTCAGTTTGAGCCATATCTAAGAGATGCTTTGGATGAGGTTCATGAATTTTGGAACCCACCCTTAATTTTAAGACATCTCTAATGTTAGATGATACTCTTGTATTATCATGCCAAAAAATTTTGATTACAGATTTAGTTTCATTAGTTAATTTCATGTCTGATCTTGAGAGTCTACCACTAAAACTCCAACATTGATTAATTTGATCATTTTCAATACTTTCTCTTCTTTTAGCAGCTCTTATCAAAGTTCTAGAATTTACTTTTATACATTTACTAATCTTACTTATCATTCTTTTATTTGAAGCTACTTTATCAACTAGAGAAGTTTTTATTGCACAACGAGCCACATTCTTATCTTTTGATCAAATTTTCATACCTATAAAATCAATAGCATTAGCAACACTAGATATGACTTGTTCTACTGAATCATCTTTCTTTTTTTGGTTTTACAAAAACACCTAATATTTTCATCGCTATTCTCATTTTTGACATTATCATCAATTGCACCATGAGTTGACATTGGA
Organism: Sequoia sempervirens; assembly: GCA_007258455.2. Lineage (NCBI taxonomy): Eukaryota > Viridiplantae > Streptophyta > Pinopsida > Cupressales > Cupressaceae > Sequoia > Sequoia sempervirens. The sequence goes on along the minus strand of VDFB02000363.1, from coordinate 51,182,698 downwards.
ATCCTAATTTATTTCTATTAAAAACATTTTATATATTCTATTTCCATAAGTTATAATTTGTCTCCAATAAACTTTACCATGAAGTTTATCTAGCACATCTCTTTCAATTGTAAAAAAAATGTTTTTCAGGTTCATCCATACAAGGGGTTTCATTTTCATTCACATAAGGGGTTTCATTTTTATTTTCAAATGTAAAAGGGACTTCATTCACATTTTCATCAATATGAGGTATTTCATTCTTATTTGCATTCTCATAAGATATGATTTCATCATTTTTCTTTTATTTTTACATTGTTTCAACCCTAGAATTATTGATATCATCAATGGTGTATCCAACTTCATCTAAACAAGCAATATCAATATTATCAAAACTTGGGTTTGAACACATACCCAGATAGATTGTATGAATAGGTGCATTTTCCATATCATTGGGAGGTGGATTTGAAGACATACCTGAATTTGTTTGCATAGGTACTATTTCCTTATCATTCAAAGTTGAAGTTGAAGTCATAGTTGGGTTTGTCTCCATAATTACATTTTCTTCCATATTCACCATCTCCACATTTGCATCATCTACATTCATTTCATCATTCATGGCTTCCTCTTCAACATTATTAGAACTAGATGCTTACAAATTTTTCATTTGATGAATCCTTTCTCTTCTATCCATTTGTCTTTTATCCTCCATATCTCTATTTGCTTGAATTTCTTCGGGTGTCATTAACTTTCTAAATTTTTTTCTTCGTCTTTGCTTATCAACCATGGTTATGAAACCCTCTTTGATGACAAAAAAATTATTCAAGTAACCTATTTTCAAATTACTATCTCCTTCAAATATTCAAATAAAACTATGTAGTATGAAGATCCTTTTTCTTTAAACTCTGAAGAACAAAAACATCATGAATGCATCCTGAATACACCTAAAAATGGTCATCACATTCAATTAATTAAATACAACCCATTTGATTAATGATTCAAATACATATAAATAAGGTATTACTTTATTTATATTGTTCACTTTCCTTTTAATTCTCCTAATTCACATTCTTCTAAATTAAATAAACAAAAAACCCTAAACATGTTTATTTAATTAATCTTTCCTAATCCTAATTAAGAATCATAGCACATTTCTACAACTTTTTTATGTGTCACCTCATAAAGGTCACATGAAAATAAATAAGCCTAATTATTAATTAGAATTATCCTCACACTTCCACCAATAAGAAAAAGCACATGGCTTTATTCCCTCACACACTTCCACCAATTTATTCCCCCACACTTCCAATAAATTTGGAGCACATGGGTCTTTGTTTCACACACTTGGAATCTCATACACTTGGCATGCTCCCAATTGGTCAAGGGGATTATCTTCACACACATAGCATGTTGTCCTTGGTCAAGGGGACATTTCTTCTAAATTAAATAAACAAAAAACCCTAAACATGTTTATTTAATTAATCTTCCCTAATCTTGATTAAGAATTAGAGCACATTTCTACAACTTTTTTTATGTGCCACCTCATAAAGGTCACATGAAAATAAATAAGACTAATTATTAATTAGAATTATCCTCACACACTTCCACCAATAAGAAAAAGCACATGGCTTTATTTCCCCACACTTCCAAAAAATTTGGATCACATGGGTCTTTGTTTCACACACTTGGAATCTCATACATTTGGCATGCTTCAAATTGGTCAAGGGGATTCTCTTCACACACATGGAATGTTGTCCTTGGTCAAGGGGACAACATCCTAATTCCTTTCATCTCCACCATCTATCTTGTCTCCTTTGAATCTGAATTGTTGATAGGTGCCACCTCACAAAATGCTTACAAAACTCTACAAATACATCCCTTATCCTTTGCATTATCATCCACCTTTTGAGTAATTTTATAATGCTATTTTGAAATAAAAATTGGAATAGTTTTATAATGTCATTTTCCATCCACACTTTGAGTATTGTTACCATGCAAGTTTTTCGTAGGAGCTTGGAGCTTTTATGGAGTCTTATACTTAGCTTGCATATCATATGTTAGTTTGCATTATCATCTTAGATTAATTAATTGCTTCATAGCTACATTTTATCATCTCCATTGCATCATAGTTACATTTTTGATTAGTTTGTTTTATGTTTGCATTTGACCATATGCACAATCATAGATAGCTCATTATAGTTGTATATCATCTCACTCATCTCCACTTGTTCATCCATCACCAACATCATCCTTCATTTATCGTTGCATTCATCATCCATTCCATCATCTTGTTTCATTTAGGTGCATACCACTAATAATTCCAACACACATTTGCATGCCATTAATACTTCCTCCACACATTTGCATATAAAAATCATCTTAGCTTGCATATTAAACATCAAATCTCATTTTCTATGTAGTCATTTTAACAACCTTTGTGCTCATAGAAATCTGAGGGCCAAACGGTTTAATAAACCCCTAGGAATAGAGAACAATGATACGTATTTGAAAAGTTTGATTGTATTACAAAATAGATTAGTTTTACTTGCTTCAAACTTTGAATGTAAATTGTTTCATTAAGGTTTGTGTTGACATTAGAATAACTAACTCTACTACACATTTTGACACACACACATCTAAAAGTTCACCTTTTCCAAATCTTCTTGTAAAAATCTCTTGTACTTGATATTTGTAATAAAAAATGTAGAAAATGTTGCTTTTAGACTATACTGCAGAAAAGGAATGTTGCAAAAAAATTGTGTTTTATCAATATTTACCAAATTAGGAAAAAATGACTATATCATAAATGTGTATGTGTTATGAAACACATACACATTTTTTTTTAGGAATGCGTACTTGTTACATAACTCATACACATTACCTTTACCCAATAGGTAAATAGATAACGCATATGCGTTATGAAACACATACACGTTTCTTTTAAATAAAACGTACACATTTTAGTAATGCATGTCCATTATTTAAAAATTGAATTCCCAACCCACATGCAACCTTGGTTTTAGGCTTGATAAAGACTTGGAAATCTGAGCCTTAGCCTTTGACCTGCAAATAAAAAACTAAGTCAGATTGAAGAAGAATGTCCAACTTTGGCAATATGGCTAATGTACCTTTTTTCTGAATCAATCTATTAAATTAAAACCCATTAGAGAACATAATTTCTACTTTCCAAATATATAATTTTTATTAATATTATATTATGTTAAGTATTTTTTAATTAATTTCTAAGCAAACTAGTCCTTAAACTTTAAATATGGCATCAAACAAAAATTATATGGCATCAAACTTCAGAAAATTCTCTACACAATAAAAAAAAGATTCAAAAAATGTTTAGTTTAGGTCTAATTATATTGTTTGTACACATTGATTTTTAAAAACAACAATTAAGGCCAATAAAAATTCAATAAAAAAAATATTCAACAAAAAATTACAAAAAAAGTTCCACATCAATCTTCATGTTTTTAGCTCTCTTTTCCCAAAAGGAATTAGAAAAAATACTTTTATTTGGGTCAAAAAGTGGTGTCTGTACACATGCTTGGTATGGTTAAAAAAAGGGACTTTTAAAAAGTGGGTTTTATAGATCACTATCAAAATTTAATTTCTATAATCTAGGTATTTGAATAAGTTACATATTTGAAACTATATTTAAAATTCAAACTTTCATATTACTGATTTTTGTTTTAGATTCATTGTGTAAGTGCCTCAAATTTTCAGTCCACATGTGACAAATTTTAAAAAATAGTAAAAACACTTTCACTTTTTGAGCTTTTTGTGTACCCAACTTTTTGGATCAGCCCTTGTCCAATTTGGCATACCATGCTCTTGGGGCTTGCTTAAGTCCATACAATTCTTTCTTCAACCGAAAAACCCTATCTCCTTGATCAGTCAATTGAAATTCATTAGGTTGCTCAATATACACTTCTTGCAATTCACTATTTAGAAATATTGACTTGACATCCATATGATAAACCTTGAATTTTTTGTAATTAGAATAAGCAATAAATAGTCTCACATCTTCAATCCTATCAACAAGAGAAAAAGTTTCTTCAAATTCAATTTCTTCTATCTGAGAATATCCTTTACACACTAGTCTTGCTTTGTTTCTAACAACTTCACCTTGCTCATTCAGTTTGTTTTGAAAGACCCATTTAGTTCCAAATAATTTTTTTTCCTTAGTTCTAGGAAAAATAATTCATGTATCATTCCTCTCAATTTGTAGTAGTTCTTCTTTCATTTCTTCCACCCAATGTTCATCTTTGCATGATTCATTGACACTATTAGGCCCAGTCTTTGAAATAAGACAATCTTCTTCTGCAATTCTTCTTTGAGTTTGAACACCCTTTTTTTATCACCTATAATCTGATCTTTTGAATGATTTAGTGTTACATACATCAGAGTCTTAGGATGTTCTTGAACTTCATGCTCTTGTGATCTCACTTCTACACTTTCACTAGTTCCTTCCTCTTGATTTTCCTAATTCATCGGAATGATGTGAACTTGATTTGAAGTCTGAACTTTCTTCCCTTTATCTAAACTATCATTCTAATCATCTGAATCATATCCACAAGTTCTATATGGTCTAACTATGACTTCATCACCTTGACATTAGCACTTTCCATTAATTTCCTCAATCTCTTATTGTAGCATTGGTAGGCTTTACTTTTAGTAGAATAACCAAGAAAGATTCCTTCATCACTCCTAGCATCAAAATTTCCTATATCTTCTTCTCTTTTGATATAGAATTTACTCCTAGAGATTTTGAAGTATCTATCAGTAGGCTTATGACCATACCATAACTCATAAGGTGTCTTACCAGTATCACCTTTGACTTGTACTTGGTTGAGAGTGTAAACAACAGTACTCATAACTTCTCTCTAGTAGATATGAGGAACATTTCCTTCTAGCATCATAGTCCTAGTAGCTTCTTGATTTGTCCTATTCTTCCTTTCCACAAGTTTATTTTTTTGAGGGGTCCACGGTGCAAATAATTGTCTCTTTATCCAATGCACTTCACAAAAAGAATTAAACTCACCGAAAGTGAATTCACCACCTCTATCTGATCTCAGAATTTTAATCTTTAGACCTATCTTTGTCTCAACCATATCCTTGAAAATCTTGAATTTCTCCAAAGCTTCATATTTTTCGCTTAAGTAACCCTCGTCATTCTAGAATAATCATCAATAAGTAGCATGAAATACCTATATCCTTGTAAACTTCTGAATCTAGGACCACACAAGTCAGTATGCACAAGCTCCAACACTTCATTTGAACAATTTTGTTTGCTCCAAAATGAAATTATAGTTTTCTTCCCTAATTGACATTCCTTACCTATGGCATTAGTAGGTTTTATCAACTTAGGAAGATCTCTCACTGTCTGAGTAGAACTTATCTTGATAATATTATCAAAGTTTACATGAGACATTCTCCTATGCCACAACTAACTTTCATCAACTTGAGCAATCATAAAACTTTTTCTAGCAACATTTAAGTGAAAGATATTACCTTTTGTTTTTGTACTTGATGAAATCACATTTTTTGGAACTCCCCAATATTCTACACTTTCCATTCTTGAATTGAAGATTTTATCCCTTGTCAACCATCTATCTAACACTTAGGAGATTATGCTTCAAACCTTCCACATATAGGACATCATCAGTATTATGCTTACCGTCAAAAGAAATGGATCCTTTGCCATATATTACACTAGCTTTATCATCACCAAATAGTACAACACCACCATCATTCTTTTCTAATCTCCCAAGCTTACTTTTATCACTTATCATGTGATGAGAGCATCCATTGTCAATCACCCATTCATCTTTTTCTTTGAACTCTGGCAGCTAGGGCTTTCTCCAAATTTGTGCACTTAGTAGATTTAGTAGGTACATGATCATTTTCCTTGATAGCAATAAATACCCATTCATCCTCACTTACATTCCCTTTATTAGATTCATCAGTAGCAAAATAACACTTTCTTTGGAATCTAGACCTATTAGATCTTGGCTTAGGAACTCTTTCTGGACACCTTGATGCAAAATGACTAATCTTATTGCAAGAAAAACATTTAATAAGAAATTTACCTTTATCCTTACCTTCTCCTTTGGCTTCCCTCTTGACAATAAGTGCTTCAAGCTTGTCTAGTTTTCTCTCTTCTTCTTCAATCTCTCTCATTTCCTCCTCATACATGAACACCTTTCTAGAAGAAATTTCACCTGGATCATATCTTTGCTTATCCTTCCCAGAGATAGTAGCTTTAAATGTAGATTTTGTCTTAGGAAGAGAATAACCAAATTCACTTAACTCAAAATCAATAAGCTTACCAATCAACATATCTTTGGTTACATTTGTCATAGTTTGGATCTCCTCAATAGTAGTAGCTTTTGATTTGTATGCAGTAGGAAAGATTTGAGCACTTTAGCAACAATCTTTGACTCTTCCAATGTTCCACCAACACATCTGATACTACACACAAGTTTATTCACTCTCTGCATAAAAGAAGTAATGTTCTCATCATCACCCATTCTCAACATTTCATGTTTCCCTTTCAATCTTTGTAGCTTAGCAATCTTCACATGTGCATCACCTTCATACAAAGTTTCCAACTTTTTCCAGATCTCATAAGCAATCTTTAGATCCATACAATTTGTCATTTTAGAATTAGTTAGAGCACTCAACATTGCTTCCTTAGCACTGATATTGTACTCAACATCCTTAATCTCAACAAAATTAGGACCATTATGTGGAATAATATATCTATTCTTTGTAATTTTCCAGTAAGGTTCACCAATGCATCTCAGATGACACTCCATTCGAGTCTTCCATAGAGAATAATTTGTTCCATAAAATCTTGGACTATCCTTCTTATATGTCACCATCCTGGATCACCTCAAGCTATTAAACTTCTTCTGAGGAACCTACCCTGATACCAATTGTTGGCAACAAAAGGGAAGACAATTGAGAGAGGGGGTGAATTAGTTATCACATAAATTAAAATTATTAAACTTATTCTTAGATATGATAAATAAACATGAAAGCATAAACCATCACCACATCAGAAAATTCACATAACACCAATATTTTTTACGTGGAAACCCTATTAGGGGAAAAACCATGGTGGAGGTTAGTCCACAAGATTATACTTTCTTAAAAGCATAAAGCATTATAAATGGGGAATGCACATGCATTCAGAAACACTGCCTAAAGCTCACTGCTCAAATAAAAATGGGCTTAGTGCACAAAGGAAGGCACACTATCTTACATATACTTTCAGATTACATTTGGAAGATTTTGAATTGAGAAAATAACATCTGCTAGTGCCTAATTATAGTTCCGATTAAGCACATAAACATCTACTCACTCTTCTTCACTCTTTACTTCTTCCTTCAAAAGATTAGATCATTATTTTCAAATAGAACTCACACACTTCACACACACATACCTTCAAGTGGTAAAATAATCACTCATATATATCTGCAACTAGGAATAAAATCATCTACATGTCAGCTTCAATAAAATATATAATATGTACAAACTGTCAACTCAATCCATAAACAATTTTTAATGCACACCAACCAATGTTAGCCACAACATAGTGAAGACCCAAAACATCCTTGAACATGAAACAACATGCTACAATCACCTTGTTGGCCATGAACATGAAAAAACATGAATACAAAGAAGAAAATCACCAATCATGAGCATAACAATCAATGTGGAAATACAACAAAAATAGAGCATGATCTAGAAACATCCATGAGCATCATGAATCACTACAGAAGCATTCACAACAACTTTGTTGGAAACAATCAAAACTGAGAGGGGGGCTAAATCAGTGTTGTGCAAAAAATAAATTTATTATTCTGATCTTTAACCCACTTAAAACATTCAACCAAAATAAATATGTATGAATGGAAAGCAAACAACCACAACACCATAACACAAGGATTTTTACATGGAAGCCCAGTTAGGGGGAAAAACCATGATGGATGGTCAATCAACTATATGATCTGAGTATACTCAAAATGAAGATTACAATGTGGGAGTGCACTTGCATTCAGGCATACTACCTAGAGCTCACTACTCAAAATAGAAAGGCACACTTCCTTACAAAGATTTGGATTAGATAAAAAAGAATGAACTGAGAGAGTAACATCTACAAATGCCTGATTACAGTTCCAGTTAGGCTTAGTAGTTGATCTTCTATCATTATGACTAATTTTGCACCTCTAATATGCTTTTCTCTAACTCAAATCACAAAATATTTAATTCACAAGTGAAACTATGAATAATCACTCAATCACCCTTCTGATATTTGCAACACACATTGACACACCTTATTCACACACCAAAATGATATAATTGATCATTTATATATATGCAATGAATAATTTAATCACATGTTGGCTTCAATAAAACTTAAAAATATTTACAATTGATGGCTCAAATCATTAATAATATTTGAACAATGTGCATCCACAATGGTCGGCCACAACTTAGCTCAAACCCAATTCAAAATGCTCGAACACAAAAAAATTTGAGTAAACACTCCTTGAATATCTGTGAAACGTTATATCAACTGGGTCGGCCACGAAACACTGATGAACAAAAAGATATCCAATTAGATCTCTAGACTTACACACAAGTTGATACAAGGAACTAAGATTTTTGGATAACCCAATACATACATTGATCAACCTCCCATGAGATTCACAACTCAAAATAGCAACAAAAAATTTGCATGTGAATCGATGAACATAAAACTGTCGAATGCTCTATTCTTCCTTGACTATCTTCAATCTATCTGCCAGTATGAGCAAATGATGGCATGCAGATCCAATCACCAACTAGGGTTTCCATCAATGACAACACCATAAAAAATTTGCAACGTCTCTTGCCAACAATCTCCCCGTTTGGCATTGATGGCAACACTTAGTGAAAAATGACTAAGTGTCGAATCAATAACAACATGAATTACACTGCCACTTCAAAACTTCAAAAAGAATCTTCAATCTCAGCTCATAAATGCAACTCCCCCTAAGATGAATATAGATTTTTCACTATACAACTCTCCCCCTTTGACGTCAATGGAAAAGTTGGGGAAACCAAAAAAAAATCAAAATTTTGAACTATACAAGCATGATCTTGTAAGGTACAAAAATTTGAAAACATCTGCAAAATCTTTCTTCAACATGCTCAAATTTGTGTCCCAAACCATTTTGAGACTCTCCAAAATTGTTATGTGGCCACAAACTAAATGAGATTGTGTTTTTGCAGACTTAAGATTCATTGGGTCACTAACTAGCATAACATCTTTGGCTTCCTTTAATGCACTCACCATTATTTCAATCTTTGGACCAATTAGTCCTTTGAGCTCACATGCTCTCCCTACAATCCTGCCATTTTCATGCTTCAAGCTCCTTATTTTGACAAGTACAGATATTAATTGACCTTCTTGCTTACCAACATCACCAGCTAACGTATCAAAAGCATAAAAAATGGTAGCCAATTGTTTATCAAGATCCTTCACCTTCTTCTCATTGTCTTTAGTAAATTTGGACAAAACCAAATGACTTATAGGCCTTTCCACCTTCATATAGAGAACCTTGAATATTCTTCATACAGGCAGCTAGTAGAGTTTTATCATTTGCAATCATTTCTTTCAACCTACTAAATATTTTTCCAGTAAACTCCTTCTGCATTTTAACCATGGCTGATTTTTCAAGAGACTTGAAATGAGTACTTACAAAATTTATGAGCTTCTTCAGTTCACCAAAAGAGGAACCTGATGGAACCTTAACATGAGTTGGTATAATTTTCTCCAGAACTCCAGATGCAAAACCCAAAAGTTCATTATCCTCAATGTGGGACTTCAACAATTCTTCTCGAGCTTTTTCCTAGGAAAAAGATGCAACTTTCATTTTTTGAATTGGGGCCAAGGTGGATAGATCGATCAGGCCTTCAACATATTTAGGATCAAATTATTCCTATTGTTCCACTAGAAATTTCTTCACTACCTTGTGATGTAGAGGGTCAGGGATCTTTGCAAGAAACACCAGATAACAAGAATAACAATGTTTCACTTCTCAATCTCTCAACTAGGCACCAACCTAGAGATAAGGCCTCAACTTAGCACTGAAGACCTAATTGTTTCCCTTATGGTTCTAAACCATTTAAATGATCTCAAAGGACTTAACCAAACTTGACTCAAAAGGTTCTCAAGCCCTAACCCTCTGTTTTGAACAAAACTCACTTTTGCTACTCAACTAGCCTTCTAGCCCTATTAGGCCTTTGGCGATGGATTCTTGAATTTTTCCTCAAACTTTGCAAATGAACCTCCAATATAATGGTTGCATCAGATGTGTTTTGTGATGGATAACAACATATCAACTCCTTGGCATCACTTGTTTCATACAATCTTTCTTCTAACCCTACTGTCTCCTCAAAATTAGGCCTAATTAGCCCTAATTAGCCCTATTTTTCAAAGCAACCCCTCTTCAAATTTGTTCCTTGACCTTGAAACTATCAAAAGTATTCCAAAAAATTCCCAAACAAAATATTTTTAGGATTTTATTCTTCTATGTTACTCTTAACATGCCCAATTACAAAACCCTCCCTAATTTGGTTCAAAACTAGGGCTTTTTGATTCTAGGTCTTCCAAACACTTCCAGGTCTTAATTTTTGACTTTCCACCATTCATTCATCATTTTTCAACTATTAGAACTCCAAAACATATCACTTGTTAAGGTAGATCATTCACTGCTATACCCTAGGGTCCATCTTCATGCCTTTTTCATGCTAAAACACTATGCACACTTCAGTTTTCCATCTTTCCTACACACTTAGTTGTTAGTTTCTTTTGGTACATGTTAGATTTGATCCATTTCATAAGTTTTCAGTCATAACACCCTATGAAATGGATCATTTATTCATTTAAAACCCTCAAAACTGTGTAAATTTGTCTTTTCCTGTAGACAGTCAGCAAAAAAATGTACAAGAATTGATTCTTATTATCTTTCAGAGCATTCAACAAGTTTGAAAACATGCAAATACCAGTGCTTAATCCATCACATTGAATCAAACTTCAATAGGAAATCAATAGACTGCCAAAAAAACACAAAATAATGCAAAAAAACTATAATTTACTATTTTTTCTTGAGAACAGTCCGTACAAATCCTTCAAAAACTCATCAACCTCCGTACAAGTGATTCTCCTGGGGTTATGGATCAATTCCCCAACTGTCCCAACCAATTAAAGTGGTTTCCATTACATTAAGGTTAATTAAACCCCTAAACTCACTCTCCCGCCCAAACTGAAATTTGAAAATTTGAAATTACCAACTCTCATTTTATTGATTTATACTAACTAAAAACTATCTAAACTTCAATGTCTAACCATAATTGACCTAATTAGAACATTAATAACCTACCCACACCTCTTGGACACTATTGGTCCATTTACAAGGTTCCTTGGTCCTATGGTCCTTTAAGGACCCTTAGGACTTTTAACATTCTCATTACATCTATTCATATCAAATGCCATTATAGGCCCCAAGACACCATAATTAATGTTTTGACTTGCTTGGAAGGTCCTCCTAACCCCTGCACTCTCATGGTTCTTGAAGAGCCCCTTGAAGACCCTGGGTGCTCCTGCACCATTCTCCCCAAGAAAGAAAGAACTCTTGCCCCAAGAAGTGTCCCATGTGTTGCCACCAAAAGACCTTTTGTTCACATGTGTTTTCATCTTCCAATGAGAAGGCAGTAGTCCCCCAAAGTCATTGTCTTTCTCTTTTTCCAATATGCATTCTTGACATTTATCATATGAGAACCAAAACAGGGTCTGGTTTGTCTTCTTTGCTACTTGATAACAGTGGGTTCTTGTGCCCTGCTCTTGCCCTCATTCCACTACCTCCTTTGTGAAATAACTTCACCATTAACACCATCATTTATAGGGCATTCAATGCCTCCAACCTTGATACTGTCTAAATCCCACAAGGTTTTATTTGAAGGGCTGTCCACCTCATAACCCTGCTGCAACTTATCTCTTTTCAGCTTGCCAATGCCTTCCCCTGTTTCACCTTGCTTATTCACCTGCAAACTCTTCTCAAAAAAAATCACAAAACTATCATTAGACTGCTCCAAAGGTAAAGGAACCAACTGATATTTAACATCTCCTTTGTGAACCAAATATGTGTTAAGAGACCCATCATGCAAAGTTCTTCTAACATACTGCCATGGCCTCCCCAAGATAATATGACCACAAGTCATTGGAATGACATCACAAAGCACTCTATCCTGATATGAACCAATTGAGAAATCAACAAAATCTCTCTTACCAATCCCTACATGTTGTCCTTGAGTTACCCAAGTGGCCTTGTAGGGAGTGGGATGATCAAAAGTTTCAATCCCTAACTTGGTTATCATATCAAGTGAAACTAAATTGCTATGTGACCCTGAATCTATGAGCAATCTATAGATCTTACCATGACTGAGGCAATTTGTTTTGAAAATAGTTACCTTTGGCTCTTGATGAAGTCTTTCTCCTTGCTTGATCATGAGAAACTCACCATCAGTCACAGGGTCTGCCATGAATGTTTTTGGTCCCTCCTTCTTGTCTTCTTCTTCTTGTACCAAGTTAGCTCTCCTTTATCTGCCTTTATCAGCTTGTTCCCATTTAGGACACTTGAAGGAAGGATTCCCTGGTTCATTGCAATTGAAACATCTACCTGTGAATGGTCCTCTACCTTGTCCAAATCTACCTCCTCCTCTAGGAGTGTATCCACCTCTTTGATCAGAAAATGTCTCTTTACCCTTGTCATTGCTACTCTTATCATTACTGCCTTGTCCTTGCTCTCTATTACCTTTGCCCCTTGTTTGAACTACCTCCTCTTCCACCATTGTTTGATCTTTCTTGCTTCCTTTTCACCTTTTCTTCTGCTCTAATGGCCAATTGAAAACATTCTCCCAATGTCCTTGGCAATTGCAAACCAATCTCATCTTGTAGATTGTACCTCAAGCCATTGATGTACCTAGCTATTTTCTCATCCTCTTCTTCATAACCTCCTCTGATACTAAGCTTGTGAAATTGCTCAGTATAGGACATAACATCCAAGTCCTTTTGCTTTAAATTTTGTCTCATCCTTTTCACATGAATGGTATAATCAGATGGTAGGAACTGCTCCTTGACCAAACTCTTCATCCTTGCCCATGTAGCGACCTTTGCCAATCCTCTAGCCAACCTATCATTCTGAAAACTAGTCCACCATGTCAATGTTGTGCCTCTCAACTTGGTTTTAGCAAACTTAACCTTCCTCTCTTCATCCATCTCCTCAAATTCAAAGTAGTTTTCCAAGGCATCAAGCCATCCCAATACCTCTTCACTATCCATCTTCCCTTGATAGATAGGTAAGTCTATGCGACTCTTCCCTCCATGACCTTGTACTACTTTCAAAAAACTCACTAACCTCCTTTCCTCAGGTCCTCTGTATTATCTGCTTGTTGTTCCTGATTTACCCTCAAATGCTCTTCTTCCTCATCATTGTTTTCTTGGTCTTCTTGTTCTTCTCTCCTCCTACTCCTCTCAAGGTTATTGATCCTTGCCTACATAGTGTCTCTCTCTCTTCTCCATTTCCTTTCTTCTCTTTCTCTTGCTGCTTCTTGTTCCCTTCTTTCTCTTCTCTCCCTCTCCAAGATCTCCTTCAACTCTTCCAACTCTCTTGCCAATTGATTCTTTGGTGCCATTGCTATTTCTTCAATCCCTAAAGGACCTACTCACTGCTCTGATACCACTCTGATGCAGAGGGTCAGGGATCTTTGCAAGAAACACCAGATAACAAGAATAACAATGTTTCACTTCTCAATCTCTCAACTAGGCACCAACCTGGAGATAAGGCCTCAACTTAGCACTCAAGACCTAATTGTTTCCCTTATGGTTCCAAACCATTTAAATGATCTCAAAGGAATTAACCAAACTTGACTCAAAAGGTTCTCAAGCCCTAACCCTCTGTTTTAAACAAAACTCACTTTTGCTGCTCAACTAGCCTTCTAGCCCTATTAGGCCTTTGGCGATGGATTCTTGAATTTTTCCTCAAACTTTGCAAATGAGCGTCCAATCTAATGGTTGTATCAGATGTGTTTTGTGATGGATAACAACATATCAACTCCTTGGCATCACTTGTTTCAGACAATCTTTCTTCTAACCCTGCCGTCTCCTCAAAATTAGGCCTAATTAGCCCTATTTTTCAAAGCAACCCCTCTTCAAATTTGTTCCCTAACCTTGAAACTCTCAACAATCTTCCAAAACATTCCCAAACCAAATATTTTTAGGCTTTTAATCTTCTATGTTACTCTTAACATGCCCAATTACAAAACCCTCCCTAATTTGGTTCAAAACTAGGGCTTTTTGATTCTAGGTCTTCCAAACACTTCCAGGTCTTAATTTTTGACTTTTCACCATTCATTCATCATTTCTCAACTATTATAACTCAAAAAAATATCACTTGTTAAGGTAGATCATTCACTGCTATACCCTAGGGTCCATCTTCATGCCTTTTCATGCTAAAACATTGTGCACACTTCAATTTTCCATCTTTCCTGCACACTTAGTTGTTAGTTTCTTTTGGTACATGTTAGATTTGATCCATTTCATAAGTTTTCAGTCATAACACCCTATGAAATGGATCATTTATTCATTTAAAACCCTCAAAACTGTGTAAATCTGTCTTTTCCTGTAGATAGTCAGCAAAAAAAATACAAGAATTGATTCTTATTATCTTTTAGAGCATTCAATAGTTTGAAAACATGCAAATACCAGTGCTTAATCCATCACATTGAATCAAACTTCAATAGGAAATCAATAGACTGCCAAAAAAACACAAAATAATGCAAAAAAATAGTAATTTATTGTTTTTTCTTGAGAACAGTCTGTACAAATCCTTCAAAAACTCATCAACCTCCATACAAGTGATTCTCCTAGGGTTATGGATCAATTCCCCAACTATCCCAACCAATTAAAGTCAGTTTCCATTACATTAAGGTTAATTAAACCCCTAAACTCACTTTCCCGCCCAAACTGAAATTTGAAAATTTGAAATTACCAACTCTCATTTTATTGCTTTATACTGACTAAAAACTATCTAAACTTCAATGTCTAACCATAATTGACCTAATTAGAACATTAATAACCTACCCACACCTCTTGGACACTATTGGTCCATTTACAAGGTTCCTTGGTCCTATGGTCCTTTCAGGACCCTTAGGACTTTTAACATTCTCATTACATCTATTCATATCAAATGCCATTATAGGCCCCAAGACACCATAATTAATGTTTTGACTTGCTTGGAAGGTCCTCCTGACCCTTGCACTCTCCTGGTTCTTGAAGAGCCCCTTGAAGACTCTAGGTGCTCCTGCACCACCTTGGCAGTGTCTCTTGCTTCCACTAGAATTTCCCTAACTTGAACCTTTTCTTCTTCAACTTTTGGTTCTTCAGTAACTATTTCTTGATTTCCTTTAGGAGCTTCAACTTCTTCATTTGGAATCTCCTTTCCTTCAGCTAATACAACCTTAGGAGCTTTGGTGTCCATAGGTACTTCTGTATTATCTACATCAGGAGGAAATTGAATATCCTTAGTACCTACATTCACCTCCTCATTTACTAAATTAGATACAAAATCTTCAACATTCACTTCTTCAACATTGATCTTGTTCTTTGACAAAAATGCTTCTAGGATTTTCTTGGTTTCATCAACAACAACATCAGTTTCACCGATCATAAGTTTGTTCACTCTTCTTTTTCTTTTAAATTCCTTCTTGACTTTATTTAGGAATGAATTCATCTCCTCAATAGACATTTCTGGACATAAGTCTGCAAGAATTCTCTTTCTCATATGCTCTTCTTCTTTCCTAGCATTTACTCTTCTCATCTCCAAAACCTCATACAGACTCTTAGGTAAACTAGACATAGTTTCAATGAGAACTTTATTGAAAATATTCAAATGTTTTATTATTTCCTCCTCATGAATTCTTTGTCTCGATTCATCAAAAAATTCATAACATTTGTAGAGAGGCTTGAGGTTTCCATCCTTGACAACAACATTCTCAACTTCTTCAACTATCATACTTGGTTTGTCAAATTTTCCTTCTTCTTTGCAACCTTTTCTTCTTCATCATAATATTTTCTCTTGCTTACCTTTATAGCCTGAGTGTTGGTAGCCTTTGTTTCTTTCACACCTTCATTTAACTCAATCTCCTCATCTTTTGAGATGACTTCATAGGTTCTTGTGCTCTTGTTCTTATTCCTCTTACTAGAAGCCTTGTCTTGAGTTCACATCACAAAATCTTTAATGCACAAGGGAAACTATGCATAATCACTCAATCACCCTTATGATATTTGCAACACACATCGACACACCTTATTCAAACACCAAAATGATATAATTGATCATTTATATATATCTATGACTAAGAATTTAATCACAACATGTTGGCTTCAATAAATCTTAAAAATATTTACAACTGATGGCTCAAATCATGAATAATATTCAATGCACATCAACAACAGTCAGCCACAACTTAGCTTAGACCCAAATCAAAATCCTCGAACAAAAAAAAAATTGAGTAAACACTCCTTGAATATCCGTGACATGTTATATCAACTAGGTTGGCGACCAAAAAATGATGAACATAAAGATATCCAACTAGATCTACACACTTGCACACAACTTCATACAAGGCACTAAGATTTTTGGATAACGCAAAACATGCATTGATCAACCTCCCATGAGATCCACAACTCAAAATAACAACAAGAAATTTGCATGTGAATCGATGAACATAAAATTTTTGGATGCTTTGTTCTTCCTTAACTGTCTTCAATCTGTCTACTAGTATGAGCAAATGATGATGTGCGGATCCAATCATCGACTAGGGTTGCCATCAATGACAACACCAAATTTTTTTTACAGTGTGTCTTGCCAACAAACTCAACTTACTAGAATCATATCATCTTCTTTTAGGAACATCAATTAAATCAACAAAATAATTGGTAGAACACAAATACTCATAACTTGATCAAATCTTCATGCAGATCTCTGACTGAAACTTAACATGGATAAATTAGATATACTAAAAAAATAATATTTAATTGACAACCTCTTATCATCAATATACTGAGCTAACCACCAAGCTGAACTTCACTACATCACTAGGTATGTGTAGGATCATCATGGAAATAATAGGCCCTTAAGTGGCAAAAAATTCAAAAAAATTAGAGTTAGGCAGCTTGACATAAAAATTTCAATAAGTTATCTATATTATTTCAAAAATATGTAAGAATAGAATTTGAAGCAAATTGAATGTAGTTTCTAAACTACTAGGTTTATTTAAAAAACAAAAATCTATTTCATGAAAATTTGAAATTTCAATGCAGTAGTACTTAAATTTTAGGGAAAAAATAAGAAGTATGTCTGCTGACCACCCTAACCACAATAAAATGATAAATGTTTTATAATATTTTAGATATAAGTGGAGGACTCATGTCCCAATGTGATGGATATTTTTTGTAATTTTTTTCCAAGTAAATAATTAATTATGAATTTTTTATTACAACTTTTAAAAAATATAAAAACTCATATGTTTGACCACCTTAACTTATTCAAAACTTCATGGAATTCATTTTTTTATTCTTATAGTATGCAAAGCATAAAATGTGATATTGTTTAAAAGCTATAGATGTTTTTCAATCAGTCTATCAATTAGGACTTTAGTCATAATTCAAATAGAAATGAATAATAATTATTTATTAAATTCAAAGTAAAGCATAATTTATATTGGTGGAAAGCTGAGAATATCCTTTAGAAACCCTTTTTTATTTAATCAATTTTGGGTAAAAAAAAGTTGTCAGCCACATACCCTACACATACCCATCATATTGCCACTTTTTGGCCCATCATGATTCTGCACATACCCCACTGACAACCTACAACTTATTTTATTACAATTTTCTCAATATCCTCGACATATACAACCTTAGAAACATTAATTCAAATAGTGTTGACATCAATGACAACCACATATTAGCAATATCCAACAATTCAAACCTCTTAATATCCACCATTTTTGAGAAAAAAAAGTAGTTTAGAAAATATGTTTCAAGCATTTCAACACTAGATCTTATTGCATCTTCAAAATTTGAGTGTGACTATATTCAATTTCTCATCAAGTATTAGTTTTTACCGATTTGGGAAAAAAAGGTGGAAAATTTTGACCCCCTTTTGGTCCCCCATTTCTATGCACATACAAATTAGTTGAATACAATAATATGTAGGGTAATAATCAACTACTATCACCAAATTGATTGTTATGTGCTAATGGACATAGTTTTGATTATAAGGGAAAAACAAGTTTTGAAGGGACCCAAAACCCTTTAAACCAAAAGATACAAAATGCTACAAAATTGGATTTTTAAGAGACCACCAGCAACAACCCAACATCCAAAAAACAACACTAGGTGGGTGCTATATTTAAAGTAAGGCATATAACTACCAACAACCCCCATTAGACAAAAAATAGAAAAACAAACCAAAAAGACCTATACCTAGCAGAAAAAAAAAATGAAAAAGAGAGACTAGGACCTAGTTTAAGCCACTTAGAGTGTTGGCCACCTCAATTTTTTGGTTCCTATGCCTTTCAACCATATCCAACAACTCCTTTTCAACATCAAAATATTTATTCTAATTAGCTGACCCTTTGTTAGCCATACCTTTTTCATCATCCTTAGCAACTTTCTTGCCCTTTCCCCTGGCCACATACTCTTTCTCCATTAGCTCAGAGAAATAAACTTAATCCTCCTTGAGCACACTTATTTTCCTAAAAAGGACTTCCAAGGAGTCTATGTTGTTCTTCACCAAAATGTGGCAAGCCTGCATTAACTTTTCTATGTCCACATTAATATCGAAAACCTTGGCTTCCAGAGCCATTAATCTTTCATCACATAGAGATTTAAAGTCATGATAAGAACCTTCCAGGTCCATGATTTTTTCAATAATAATGTTTGGCACCGAAACCTTTAGGAAATTCTTCATATTTTACTTCAAACCTCTTATCTTGATATTAATCTTATTGAGCTCTTGCAGAGTTCATTTGGAAAATTTAAAAGTCATTGTAGCCCTAGCTCTAGCCATAACCAATAATTCAAACAAGGAAGTAGCATCATCATCAAGGTAAGAAAAGCCCTCAGAAAGAGGATTTACCTTCAAGTGCTTGTGTTTGGCTTTATTCTTTTCCACATTCTCCTCATTGAAACCCCTAACCTCTTTATCCTACTCCTCCTTGGGCAATTCATGCATGGGAGAATCCTAATTGGTGATAGTATTCTCATTAGAATCCTTATTCTCCCTAGCCACATTGGGGTCCCTGGATAGGGCCTTAGAAGCTTTATTCTTTATATTAGCAATACCCTTTGACAACCTCCTTGGTTTTTCAACCAAACCCACAAAATTTTCTTGTGACCCCACCTGAGGACCACCACCATCAACTTCTTTACCAAAAGTCACCTCCTTAGACTTTGGAGAAGAATCCCCTAACCCCACCTCTATGTCTTCACTTTCAAAAATGGCCAGCCTCTTAGGAGCCCTTTTGCACTTATCAACAACCACCTTCCTCTTCTTTGATTTCATAGCCGCAACCATAGGAGAAGCATTCTCTTCCTCTTCATTCCATTCCTCCTCCTCCAAAGAGGACTCCAAACTCGATGACCTAGACAAATCACTTAAAAATTTCTCCTTTCCCTTGATGTCTGGAGTAGGGATAAGATTCTTGACATGCTCCATAATCAAAAGAATAATTCCTTCATGAATAATGAGGGATCTCATGTTCTTTAGATGAGTGTACACTAAAACCTCCAAAGAAGACAATAGAAAGAAAGGGAATGAAATAAACAAACCATGTCTGAAATGGTTGAAAAGAGTGAAATGATGACCCAAAATGGCCCTCAATCTCCCTTCCAGAGTAACATAATGCATCAAGACCTTAGCGAAACTTTCCCAAATCTTCTTGAGGGAAGTTCTCTCATAACCCAAGCTCTCCAATTTAATTAATTGCTTTTTCTCATAATCTTTAATAAACTAAACCATCTCCTTATCATTACTCTTTTTATCCTTGAAGAACTTCTAGACCATAGTCGACATCTTGGTAACAATGGCACCCAAATCTTCGTTAACCTCCACTTCCAGCCATTTAATCTTTAGCTTATGATTATACAAGAAGGAAACAAATTGCATTGAGGCATTAGGGTCATGATCATGCAATCTCTTCAGAAAAGAAGTAAAGTTACCATGTCTCAAAATGTTCCATAGTTTCTTCTTTTTCCTAATATCACTACATGAATGCAGTTCAATTCTACTCTTGTCACCACCTATGGAAATCAACAAAAAACACACAAAACCCTTACATAAAAATCTCAACAAAAGACCTGATAGAAACAGGGCACCCACAAAGCATGCAATAAGAAGGAAGGTACTAGACCATAAATGTCACATCCCATCACCCCATGCCATAATTTCTTAATAAACTCCTAGCTTTCTCGAGAAGGATTGATCCCTCCTCCCATGAATGAAATTCATTTAGCCTGAAAACCTTGTTGGCAAAAAAATCTTCCAACAATTTTCCTTCTCGGTAGATGTGAGATACACGGGTATCTACACAAGATTGCAACATAATGACCTTCATGAGCTGGTCAACATTCAAACTCAGAGCCTGAGTGCCACATAGATAGTTGATTATGTTCATATAATCACCTTCCACCCATAACTTGGAGTATCCTTTGCTAATAGCATACTTAACACTCATGAACATAGCCTCCACCTCCACACAATGATATGTTTGAGTTCCTAGTAGGAGTGCCATTGTGCCAAGGAGTCTACCAACATCATCTCTTAACACCCTCCCACAACCTACAGGCCTAGGATTCCCCTTTGCTACCCCATCAGAGTTAACTTTAACCCAACCAAAAGGGGGAGGTTGCCATCTAGTGTTTAATCTAGCAACTGCACTTGAATTAGGATTCACAATAGGAATAGAAGTAATCTTCCAATTAGAAGTAACTAGAAGCTCATACCTAGCAAAGCAAGTAGAAGGAGCACAATTAGCAAAATATGAATGAATCATAGCAAAATTCTCCAGAATAGCTCAATAAACCTTAATAAAAAGACTATCAACCTTAAGCTTAGACTCTTGAAAAATCCTATTATTTCTTTCTTTCCAAAGACCCCAAGCAATATGTGGGGCCATAAGATCTCACAACCACTAAGTACTAGGAGAGGAAGAAGGGAAAGACCATTGATCAAAGAAACTAGTTAGAGACTCTAGAAAGACCCAACTAATATCCTAGAGTCTGAGAAATTTACTCCAAAGCAAAAAAGAATAATCACATTGAAGACAAATATGGAGAAAATTTTCACCATCAGCTTCACAAAGAACACATCTATTAGGGATCGCAAAGCCCCTCTTGCAAAGGTTGTCTAGCATAGGAACTTTTCCTTGCATAAGCAAGCAAAAGAAGACATTCACTTTGGGAATCAAATTCTTATTCCACAACCTCCCCCATAAGGGAAAATAAGCACACACCTCCAAGGAACTTATGAGAGCAGAAGCCATAGAAAAATTACCACTAGAACAAGGGGCCCAAATGGCTCTATCCAGTCTAGGGAATGAGGGGATCCGAACCTTACACAAGAAGTCCTTCAAAATTTTCAAAGATGAGTCCCACACTTCAAAATTATTCCACTCTCAATCAACATTGTAGTCAGCCACATTGGACCCAAAAACTCTTTTACACAAGGGGACAATAGGAGGTTCCCAAATAAGAAAAATAAGAGGGCCTACCCCACACCAAAAACATTCCTAGAAAAGAATACTTTTACCATTGCCTAATGACCACTTAACACCTCTAGCAATTAAGTCCCTACACAACAAAATGTTCCTCCAAAATCATCAACCAAAGGGAATCTCCTCTGAAGATAAAAAATTCCAAGGCCTCTCCAAACCAAACAAATACTTATTTCTCACCAAAGAGGCCCACCTGGCCTTCCCATTAAGGAGCCTCCAAATTTTTTTGATAGAAGAGCCTTGTTAAAATATTTTAGATTTCTAATACCCATACCACCCTAATTCTTCGGTCTACACACCGACTCCTAGGCCACCAAGGGGATTATAGATTTAGAATCAACCCTTGACCAAAGTAACCTTCTCTTAACTTGTTCCATTTTATCTTTAAACTTAACAGGAACTCTAAAGATGCTCATAGAATATAGGGGCAAGTTCTGGAGAGTGGAAGAGATAAACTGAATTTTTACCGACTTGACTGAGAGTTGCACCTTTCCAACCCACTAACTTCTTGCTAAACTTGTCCAATAGCCCCAACCAAAAGGAATCCAGAACCTTGGAGATGCACAATGGGAGTCCCAAATAGGAAGACAAGAGCTCACCTTTATTACAAGACAAAATTATAGCAAGCTTAAGTTGCAACACTTTAGGAGTGTTGAAGAAGATCTGGCTCTTAAGAAGGTTGATTCTTTGACCAGAAGCCTTCTCATAGGCATCCAACAACCACTTAACAACTTTAACTTCCTTAACAAATGACATGCCCATCAAGATGGTATCATTGAAAAATTACTGATGAGTAATCAGAACACACCTGGTCGAAGGAGAAAGACCCCTTAGAGCCTTGGTTTGAAGTTCCTTCTAGATATTATGACCCAAAGCCTCTTCCATCAGAATGAAAAAAAGCAAAGAGATAGGATCCCCCTACCTCAGGCCACACGAACTCTAGAAAAAGGGAGAAGGAGAACCATTCACCAAGACAACAAAGGAAGGAGAAGAAACGAGTTGCTCTACAAGCTAGAATAACTTCTTAAAAAAACCAAATTGGTCCAAGACATTCAACATAAACCTCCAACTCAATCTATCATAAGATTTAAGTAGATCCAACTTTAGAAAGAAACCCAAATTTTTAGAAACATTAATGGAATGAGAAAACTCATGAAATATAATAATAGAATCAAGGATCTAATGACCCTTGAGAAAATCACTTTGCTTCTTGGAAATTAGATTTGACAAACATTTTTACAATCTAGTAGCCAAAACTTTCAAGAAAATTTTATGAATAGAGTTAGAGAGGCTGATTGGGTGATAATCACGAAAGCTCGTTGCCTCAATAGATTTGGGAATCAAAATAGTGAAACTCGCATTAAGATCCTTGAAAAGACTTCTTGAGCCAAAGAACTCCTTAGTAGCATTGATCACATTCTCTGTAACAATTTCCCAACATGACTAGAAGAACATAAAAAGGAAACCATCAAGGCTAGGGGCATTATTAACTTCAAATGAGAAAACCACTTCTTTAACTTCCAAGAGTGACAAAATGGCCATCAACAACTTATTCAAGTCCTCCAACAAAATTTTAGGAATAACTTCTAGTGAGGCATCCACACTCCTTTAATCCTAGACTAGATCGTCCATTAGAAGATGTTCAAAGAACCTAGTAGCCACTCCCCTAATGGGCTCCTCATCCTCCAACAACAACCCATCAACCCTAATTGAGGAAATTCTATTTGATGGCTTATGCCTAAGAGTAGTGAGATGAAAGAACTTAGAATTATGGTCCCTAGCCTTCAACTAGATAGCCTAAGACCTTTTCCTCTAGAAGTCCTCCTCCTTGGTGATGATATCATGTAGTTATACAAGAAGACTATCTTCCTGAAGTTGTAGATCCTTTGATAATCCCTTCAATTGGATGACATTTTAGACATCATACAACTTCTTAAGAACAAAACACTTGGAGTCAAAGATGTGACCAAATTTCTCTTTGTTCCATTTTCTAAGGTTCCTCTTAACAAAGTTCATCTTCTTTGCAACTTTGAACATTGTGCAACCATCAATGTTAACTTGCCACCATTTTCTGATGCAACCCATAAACCGAGGGTCCCTTAACCACATGGATTCAAACCTAAAGGGAAATATCTTCTTACTCCCAAGCCTATCAACAACAAAAGAGATAAGAAGTGATCTAACCCGCATCTCGTAATAGAAGACAAGGAACATGCAAAGTCCACAAAATAGGAGGTAGGAGTTAAAGCTCTATCTAGTCTAACTTGAATATTGTCCATACCAACATGTTGATTGGACCAAGTAAAGCTAGCTCCTAAAATCTTAACATCAAAAAGAGAATTGTCATCAATAAACATTCATAAATCAAATCAACCCTCAAGATTGGCTTGAGACCCTCTTGCTTTCTTATTGTCATACAATAGAGTATTAAAATCTCCCATTACAAGCTAGGGGACATCCAAAAATTTTATCCTAAGACTCCCAAGGTCCTTCCAAAGCTTTTTCCTTGTCCTATTTAAGTTAGGAGCATACACAATAGAATTAACCCAGGAATAAGAATCCTTGAGATAAAAAAACTTAGTCTCAACATGATTAAAACCATTAATGATCAGAGTACCTATCATCAACTTAACATTCCAAAAAGTGGCCACACCACATAAAGCACCATCAGAACTGGCACCATGAAAGTCTTGGTCTTTAAAAAACATATTCTTCAAAGCTTCCAACTTATCAGTTTTCATTTTCATCTCTTGGATCAACAAGATATTTGACTTATGGTCCCAAAAAAATTCTTCAGGAGGTCTTGTTTATGTAAGTATTCAACCCCTTGATATTCCATGATATTATCTTCATTTATAAGAAGAGGGGGTGCTCTTAAAGCACAAATAAAAGAGTGTGTTTTAGACCTCCTCAGTGATATCCTACTTGTACTCCCTCTGCCTACTCTTCTACAGGGTAGGTCTACCCTGGTCCCTTGACTCAAACCCACAATCCACTTTTTTCCTTCTTGTGGTGATACCTTTGTGAGGCTGAGGGGGAGGGGAAGAAGAATATTTATTCTTCCTTCCATGCACCTAGGTAAAACCTTCATCATCTTTTCTCACAGAGTCCACCATAACCAAAGCACCATCACCAACTGCCGGTTTAGGACCAATTAGAAGAGGAGATGGTAGAACAACAACCTACTCTAACACAAGACATTTTGGAGTACACATAGTCTTCGATACATGATACACATCCAAAGAAATAGAGTGATCAACAACCTCCTCCCCTGGAAACTCTAGATCCTTTCTAGCTTTAGAAGGAGGAATAGATCAATTTTCAACATTCAACTCACCCTCCATACCATTTCCCTCAGTAGGATCACCTTGCTTTTCTTTAGTATCCTTTATTTTCCAAACCTTAGTCTTCTTAATAGCTTTAGGTGGGATACTTGACAAAGGGCAATCCTTAGCCCAATGAACAGACTTCTTACATTTGAAGCAAGCAAATGGGAGATTTTCAAAAATAATTTACTGCTTCCAAGAACCCACCTTGGATTTTAAAAAGAAGTACTCAGGAAACATATCATCTTGGTCAATCATGACACAAAATTTTGCAACAACTAACTATTTCCTAGAGCAGTTGCCTCATCAATAGAGACAATCCTTCCAAAATAGTTTTCTACCACCTTAAAGACCTCCTCGTCCCAATATTCCAATGATAAATTCAATAGTTTAACCAACACAAGAGTGCAAGTACAAAGACATTTAGATAGATCCATCCTTGGTTTCCAAGGGAAAAGAACCATAGAGAGATGACCAAAAGACCAAGGTCCTTTAGTAAACATGTTTCTCAGGTCTTCATTACAAGAGAAAGAAAAGGAAAAGAAACCCTTAGCCATAGCTGTAACTTCAACCTGACCATCCAAAGCCCACTTCTTATGCACCCAAGTGAAAACCTCCTTAATATTAGGTCAGGGACCTAAAACCTTACCAACCAAGGAGAAATCCATTTTAGCAATACTCTTTTCCACTAAAGAATTTAGGATAGAAAAGGAAAAAACACCCTCCTCATTAGAAGAAGACACTAAATTAGAAGTAATGCCTTTCCCTTTAAGCTTAGAGGAAAAAAGGTTGGATCATTTCTGACCAAGCAAAGAAGACTTCCCTTCCATCTAATTTTCTTTCACCAGAGCCTCAATCTAGTGAGAGTTCAGAATAGCCACAAAATATTCCCCTGATGGACTCGTTCCTCAATACCAATGTTTGCTTTTCCCTCTTGAATCTTAGGAACTGACTCCAATGAGGGAAATCCATCACAAGACACCTTGAGTGTCTCACCCATACACTTCTCCTTCGAATGTGCATCTTTGACCACGTCCTCACCACAAGAACCGCCCTTCCCAAATTTGTCAACAAGTAACAAATGCTTCTCCATGCCACACGAATCTGCCTTGCCATTTATAAAATAAAAAAAGCCTAGCTTCGTATCCTACCAAAACTGCCAAGCTTCATGATTCTCAGGGCTTGAGTACAAATTCAAATTGCTCAAGCCCGCCACTGAACCAAACTTCTCTCAAATAGCTACCTCACCAACGTTCACCATGCCTTATGTTGAATGTGTTACTTTGATGAAAACTAGTGAAATTTTAGAATTGTGCTAATGGACATAGTTATTTCCCTATAGTTTCAAATTATGATTATAAACCTTAGTATGTTATGGGACAATCATAACTATTTCTATATATTATTGTATAATAATCCTTTTATCCTCAATTTATTGATATTTATTTTGTTTTGTTATATGATTGAGCTACATTCTATATTTATTTTTATTATATAGATATGAAGTAAAAATATGAACACTTTCTCAATACCCATCCTTAAATATGGGAGAAAAACTAATCATTAATCTTATTATTTGATATAAGTTTTTAAATATTAGAGTTATCATATATTAGCGAATAATTTATTAAACTTTAATTAATTGTTATTCTAATTCCCATGCACTTAATCTAACCATAGGAATTATTTATTAGTTAACTCAATACTTTATTTATGTTAAGTAGAGCTCACTAATATTAGATTATTTTGTCCCATCACATAGGATGTTGACACTTGTCATGATCTAGTCCTTTTATCATTAGGGTTGCTCTTATAAAGAATTCATTCTCTCTTGCATTATTATTTTTCTAAGTATTTTCTTTTTAAGAAATAACAAATCTTTGTTTTGCAGAGCTCTTGCATGGAAGGTGTTTTGTTCACTGTTTGATCCCATGTCTCATGTTATTTGTAAATCTAACATTAAATCTTGTAACTATACCAAATAATTAGTTGGACCCACAAAAGGATATAAAGTCATGGTAAATCCTAACCTGGGAATTGGACATTCCAACAGGCAACTAACATCTTCTTATGGCCGTTCATTTACTTTGTCAAACCAAGGAATGTATACTTGAAATGGAGCAGCACTATATGTGCACTAAGAACTAGTTTCAGTCAGGCTTTACCAGAAATAAATGCTTGAAAGGAATTATACCTATGATAAAAGAATGTAATGTAAAGCTTTCATAACTTAAGCAAAACATAAATCACGTTAGCTATTACTATGGGAAAAACTATGAACTGGCCTTATGCTCTAGGAACAAACACAGGGATGGATTCCCAATGTTGCAGGAACAATATAAGACTGAGTTTGTGCTGAAACTTTTAAAAATGAAATCTAAATTCTAATTAACAGAAAATAAAAAACTAACTACAAATACTTACTAAGTGGCCCCCCTTAGCAAGAATCAACTAATTTATACAAATATTGAATCAAAACTTCATCAGCTTTTATTCATGGACTGGGAATTACATACACTGATTATTCTGCCTATAAGAAAAACTAACAAAACACTACTCTTATTATAATACAAACTCTTACAAACTCTTTCTGTTGTTCACTCGTGCAGGAGGAACACTTATTTATATTTGAAAAAAAAAAAAATACCTAACTTTAATAGAGAAAGACGTGGACATGAATACATTCAAAAATCGAGGAACATATTTCTCATGAAGGCATAACTGTTCAACACGACTTGGAGAGAATTTAGCATTCCACTCTTCCTAGATTAATGATCATTTAGATTTCTTCCCAACAACCAAGTCAAAGAGTCTTCATTGGAACAACTTCCTCGACACCAAACTGAAAGTGGACTTTACTGCAAGGCCAAGATCCGTTGCACTTGACTCCTTCATGCTTCCTTCAACAACCTGCGATGTTCAAGGCAACATAAGCGAAAAGAAAGCATGCATGGAAAGAACACAATACATTCATTAATCACACATTAAATCTATTTCACTATCCAAAAACCACATGCATTATATCAGTCATTTGGGAGGTCAAATGGGGTATTTAATAAAGACACATGGATATTAAGCTGTAGGAATATAGGATTGTGTAGCTACAGGATTCTACCCAATTTGAAATAAAAATTCTTTAATCAGAGAGTTAAAACAACCATAAAAAATAAGTGTAATACATTATAATATTCATATTATGAGCATATTTCAAGCTCATCATTTGTCCCCTACTTAACCTAATGATGGTCCTCCTGCATTAAGCTTTTTGGTTGTTTCTCTGAGATCAGTAGGTGCAGTATGACCCTGCAATGAGGTCTCGAACTTGTAGTAGAAACCTCTGAAGTTTTTCCATCTCTTGTATCTGCGGGTTTCTGTATCCTTATTGACATTTGTAGCCCGATAGGGGTAAAGTGGCCATATCAATACTGGAGGTCGAAATGTTAATGGTAGCCATAACTCAAACCTTTTTTGTAGGACAAGCTGTGTGTATTTCTCTATTCTTCTAAGGGCTGCTTTAAAATTCAAAGGGCTATGAGGCTCAGACCTCCTTAGACCAATAGTCAATATTTCCCATCTTTCCTCAATCCTGGAAGACGCAACCTTCCAAAAAAAATATGGTTGTCCTTTGAATTCATCATATACCTACTTCCCGATATCAAATATCTTCATTCTTACAGTCTGATCATTAAATCCATACATAACATGAAATCAAGTTCTCAAGATTGTGTGAGGATTTGAGCTTTTAGGTCATAGTGATATGGGCTCATTTCTCTAAGCCTCTTCATAAGCTTCTAATTGTTTCCCATAATTAGTTTCATTGGCCGCCTGTGACATGAGTGACATCAAATGAATATCACCAATATAAAGAAGTGGATTCCACTCTATTTCAGAGGGAATTATTAACCATGCAAATAAAATTCAAATAAGGAATTTTTGAAGCAATTAGGTGCTACTTGGTATGCATAATAGAATTCCTGAGCTGTATGAATAACAAGATCCAAGTTTCTTGAAATTCTCATTAATTGAAACAAAAAAAAATGTTCTTTAAGACACATGGCATATACTCTTGGCGGTGGCCTACATTCCATAATCTTGCCAGTGACCTGCACCATTTCATCCATTTTCTTTTTCATTTCCTAAGTCTCTTGTTTTTGTTTTTCAATTTCTCTTTTTAATTTCTTCTTCTCTTCCTCCCAAAGGGCTTGTTGAATTTTAGTTTTTTCCAAATGGTGAAAACTCAAGGTTTGGAATGTGACAGGCCTCATGTAGTCCTGTGATGTTCCAAATACTCAATCAACAATGTTCTTTTATAGATAGCTAATTCTTTATAGGTTCTAGGGGGTGATAATGGAGTCTCATTGGACACTGCAGATTGCCCAAGTTATTCTTCTTGTTGCAGGATGGTTTCCTATTGCTGTGCGGGAAGAGATTGTGCTTCCTCTAAAAATTTCTTAACTGCTTCGGCCAAATCATCAAGACTTGGCATCCCCCTTTCATTATTATCTTGTGATTCTTCAACTTCCATATAAATTAGACTTTGTTCAATATCCTTAGATACATTCTGAGAATCATTATGGTTGGATTCTTCTGATTCCTCAAAAATTATTATAATTTTAGGTTGAGGAGGATGGAGGTAACTTTACGCTGCTTCCTTGTTGAAGCTCTTTTTGGAAATGTTGTAGAAGATACTTTTGTGGCTTTCCTCTTCCTATCCCACCTAGAGGATTCAGGCTTAGAAGGAGAGGATGATGGTGAAACTTCAGTAGCAACAAGCATTTCTATAGGAGAAACTACTACAGGGGAAGGTACTACAGGAGTATAATGTTTTCTCTTTTGAACATGAGGGTCAGATTTTGGGGTTTGTTCTGCCCCAGATGACTCTCCGACCTTCATTTTCCCTTTTTATTTTCTACTGGCAGACCTAGTTTGAACTTGGGTAGGGGGTTCTGGTGTGGAGGCTACAGGACTAGGTGCTGTAGGAACAAATTATTCTTGCTCGACTCCCCTACTTGTAGATTCTACTCTTCTTTTCTTTTTCCTATGTTGAGCAGGGAGCACTCTAGGAAGCTCTGGAAGTTGCAGACCCTTCTGAGCAACAAATTATTTCCAAGAAGGGGGTGATACATCCCTCAGGGAATGCTCAATCAAAAATTTCATAAGGGCATGATGGGAAATGGAGTTGTTTCTACCCTTCTGGGTTTCATGGGCACATTGTGCCAAAAGGTTTAACAAAAAAATTGGAACATTAACAGTTAAGTCATGCCTCATATGACTCAATAATTTAAAATGGTAGGAATGAAAAAAGGAAAAACATCCCTCATAGGTCAAGTACCTGATTATGAAATTGGCATATTCTGGGTATGGAGGAGGTAGTGATACTCGTTTGCATCCTTGTTTAGAAACCTCCAATGGTCCATCTGTTGGTATTGTAAACTCTGCTCTAGCAGAGACAACATCCCTTCCTGAAGGAAAATTTTATCTTACTACTGGAAGCCTTGTTACTTCCACAATCCTCTCTTCTGTAACAACTACTATTAGACCCCATACTGTAGCTCCTCCTTCTGAAAGAGTTCTCAAGAACTCACCTGTAGCTTCTTCATTGAAGGAATCTATCCTCAAAAAATAATTCAACCATCTGCAATTATTGAATGCTTGAATCATTTGAGGATTGTGTGTCAAAGGTTCATGAGTTGCAGGCTCATGTCTTACCAACTGGCCACCTATATTCACAAACTATTCCAGCTGAGATTCCTGAATTTTGAACTTCTTCTAAAAATTTGAAAAACTTCATCTGAAAGACTTCTTTCTATCAAACTTCTTTCTGCCCTTCCATCACTTTTCTTTACTTTTCCAATGATGAAAAAAACTAATTGCATGAAATGATTGTTAACAACTATTCAAATCAAGCAGTTAATTTTTGTTTAGGATGGAAACACACAATCATTTTTGGTAAGTACAAGAAAATAATAAAAAAGATCTTGGTAGTTGTGACAACGACATAAGAAAAATTACATGGATTTTCCCTTGCCCCCTACTTAAAATTTGACATGTGTCCACACATGTGGGAAAGGATAGGCTAAGATCAGGCAATGATGACTGATAGGTGCATTGCAATTAATGAATAAATGAAATAAATAAATGATGTGATAATAAAGGATATCATGTACCTTGTAATAAATGCTCATATAGGCTGGAAAAGATCATAGATGTAGCATGAACTGATGGTTGGAAGTTGAAATCATAAATGAGGGTGGTGTGGATGGATGACATAGATGGGTGACATGGATGGGTGACGTGGAAGAAAAGGAAATGAATGGTGGCGATGGATGTCAAATGAAGAAAAGAGCTTTCTTAAAAAGGAAACCTTTATTATGAGCATGCATTATAGAATTAAAGTGAAGCTATAGGAGAGAGGCCGAAGCCTTTTGCTACAAGAAGATCAGTGGCTATATCCTGAACAAACTACTGCATAAATTCTTCTTTAGAGGTTGAGTTATGATACAACCTAAGACAGTGTCCATTAATGAGTAGCTTGAATCGAATAGGGTTTATTGTGACTAATTGAACTGAACGATTATCAAATATAGTTTCTATTTTTATATAGACCAAGCCATCATGTGGTGAGTTTACCTTGATTTTCTTTGTACCTGGAGTCATAAAGCAGCGCCCAATCACTAGCAGAGAATTGCTTAGTTCAGATATGGTGGTCTTGCCATTTTTCTGTTGCTGTTGTATAGTTTCGGTATGCTGCATGACCACTTTCCTTATCTCATCCAATGCATTTAGCTGCAGGAGGTACTCCTTTTGGGCTTTTGAAATATCAATGTTGAGCTAGAGAGTAGTCCTTAAGGTTTAATGCTCAAACTCTATTGGCAACATGGCAATTTTTCAATAGAGTAACTCAAAAGGAGTGAACCCTGTAGTTATTTTCCATGTTGTTCTATAGGCCCAAACTACTTTAGGAAGTTGGCTACTCCAATCCTTCTTGTGTAATTGTACTATCTCAGTAAGGATTGCCTCAATTTCTCTATTGGTAACCTTTGCCTGACCATTAGCTTGAGGGTGATAGGGGATAGAATTTATGTGCCTGATCTTGTAATCATTCACCAGTGCAATGATTAAATTAGATGTAAACTGAGCTCCTTGATCAATAACAAGTTCCCTTGGGACTCCAAACCGAGTAAAAATTTTCTCATACAGGAATTCAGTAACCTTATTGTCACAGGCATGTGTCATTGCTTTCACTTCCACCCACTTGGTTACATAATCAATACAAACCAAAATATATGATTTCCCATTGGATGGAGGATCAATAGGCCCAACAAAATTCATGCCCCACTTGTCAAAGGGACTGACTACCACTTGAGGATACAGGGGAATTTCATCAGACCTTGTTGGTCTCCCTATGTGTTGACATCTACCACATTTCTTGGTGTAAGCTGCTGCATCTTTATGTAGTGTGGGCCAATAGTATCATGTAGTCAACACTTTCATAGATGTTCTCTTGGCTGCAAAGTACCCACTAGATGGCTCATCATGATAGGAATGAAAAATTTCATAGGTCTCATCTCTAACACATCTTCTCATGACTTGTTCAGGTCCTATGTAAAATAAATAGTCTACAATCCATGAAAAGTTAAAACTTTTCTCCACCAACAATTGCCTTTTGTTTGGTGAGAAGTGGGTTGGGATCTTTTTGGATGCTAGATAATTTGCAATATCTGCATACCATGGAGTTTGAACAACAATAGAAACAAATTGTTCATCAAGAAAGTTTTCATCAATTACCTCAGGGGTGGTAGGTGTAGTTGTTTGAAGTCTTGACAAGAAATCAACCACTACATTAGCCTAGCCTGGCTTATCAATAACTATGATATCAAATTCCTGCAACAATAGGAGCCATCTTGCTAATCTGCCAGATATGGTAGGCTTATTCATGAGGTACTTGATTGTTGCATGATCTATATGGACAAATATTTGGGAACCAGTGACATAATGCCAAAATTTGTTCAAAGCATAAACAACTGCTAGCAATTCTTTCTCTGTGATAATATAGTTTAATTCAGGTCCTTAAAGGTTTTTGCTAATGAAATATATAACATGTTCTATGGAATTCTCTTTCTATCCTAGAACTACCCCTATGGCATAATCAAAAGCATCTGTGTGTATATGAAAGGGTAAACTCCATTTCGGTCCTTGAAGAATAGGTGCTGAGTAAGTAAGTTCTTAAGCTATAGGAAAGATTTATCACAGGCCTCAGTCCAGTTAAATTTAGAATCCTTAGTTAATAAGGCATATAACGGACTAGCTATTTTACTAAAATCTTTGATAAATCTCCTGTAATATCCAACATGTCTGAGGAATCTTCTAACATCCTTTTTCTTCATAGATGTTTGTAAATTTAGATTTACTTCTATTTTTGTAGGATCAACCTGAATTCCTTCCTGAGAGATATGATGGCCTAAAAAAATCCCCTCTTGCATCATCATAAAACACTTCTCACTATTTAAGGACAAATTATGCTCCTTACATCTTTTCAACACCTTCTTAAAATTTTCTAATTCTTCTTCATAAGTAACTCCATAAGTGGTGAAATCATCCATGTAGATTTCCATAGAATCATGAGAAATGTCAGCAAAAATATTGATCACTGCCCTTTGAAATGTTGCAGGTGCATTACATAGGCCAAAAGGTAAAACAAAATAGGTAAAAGTTCCCCATGGACTTGTAGAAGTTGTTTTATCTTGATCCTCAGGGGAAATTCTAATTTGATTGTACCCACTATAGCCATCCAAAAAGGAGAAATAATTTTTACCAAACAATGTGTCCAACACTTGGTCAACAAATGGTAGTGGAAAGTGATCCTTTTTAGTTGGTTTGTTTAGCTCCCTATAGTCTACAAAAACTCTCCATTTTCCAATTTTTTTAGGAATAATCACCAATGGGGATACCCATTGACTGTCTGAAATGGGGTAGATAAAATCAGCATCAAGCAATTTTTGGAGCTCATTTTTAACTATTTCTCTGAGTGCTGGATTTATCCTTCTTTAAGGTTGCCTAACAGGTGAAAAGTCTTCCTTAATGTAGATCCTATGAGTACAAAGTTGAGAATCTAGTCCCTTCATATCCCCATAGTCCCATGCAAAAGCTCTGTGTTGATCTTGCAACATTGTGACTAGGGCAGTTTGTTGAGATTGAGACAACTTATTATTTATGTTTAGATAGTGGCCTGGAGACACTTCTACCTGCTTGGTAAGATCATGCATGGAGGCTGTTGATAAAGATGGTGTCTTTATGTCATGTGGAAGAAAATTGTGATACATTACAAGAAATTTAGGTGTCAGGCTCTTAGGATTTAGTTGTTGCAGGGAAAACTGCTAGGGACATCTATTTGAAATAGATGGGCTACTCAAATCAGGGTTGGACTGCAAAATTTGTAAAAGTAGGCCATCCTCACTTTGAAGTTGGGAAAATGGTTTAGGTTGTAGCATCATTAGTTGAGCCAAGGAATTTACTTCTTCAATTTCCTCTCCTAAATCTGGCCAGATGGGTTGAGACAAGTCTGGCTAAGGCTGGGCAGGTGGGTATAAAGCCAACTTCTTTCTTGACTATCCATAAAAAATTGTCATGTCTCTTGAACAACATCCTATTAGAGCATCAGCTGTGGCTAACCATGGTCTACCTAGGATGATAGA
The DNA here is from genome assembly GCA_007258455.2 of Sequoia sempervirens. NCBI lineage: Eukaryota > Viridiplantae > Streptophyta > Pinopsida > Cupressales > Cupressaceae > Sequoia > Sequoia sempervirens. Next base: position 51,147,801 of record VDFB02000363.1, on the reverse strand, counting down.
ATATCCTCCCAAAGTTTCCTTAGCAGAAATTATAGTGAAATCTGCTGGGTATTCCCAAGACTCAAGGGTGATAATGACATCTTCTACCACTCCATCAGGTGTTACTGTGGAATTATCAGCAAGCTGCAGGATGGTAGGTGTAGATTAAATGTTTAGGATATTCAAAGATTCCATAGTATGCTTAGTCATTACATTGATGGCTACACCAAGGTCAATCAACACATTCTTTACTATCTAGCCATTAATATTTATTTTTACCACAGGACTCCTAGGGTCAGTATATTTTGGAATAACTATCTTCCCTGACATAATATTTGCTAACTATCCTAGAACATGGATAGTTTGGGGATCCTTTTTCTTTCTTCCCGGTTTCTTTAAATAGGCCTCCTTAATGGATTTTTCATAAATTGGGATATCTTTAATGGCTTGAAAGAGAGGAATTTGAATGTGTACATTCTTTAGCTAATCTAAAATATCAAAGGTAGGCTCTTCCATAGACTTAGATGTAGTAATTTGCAATTTCTGAGGAAAAGGTAGATTAGCTTGATGTTGTAGGACAGACTCCTTAGAGGCAGTATCTAATATAGGTATATTTTTTGCAGGATCATTGGGTTGCTTAGAGGCAGAGTCTAGAATCTCTATAATTATAGGAAGCTATGGAGTAGGAAGAGTGGTTTTAGACTTGAGATGGATATCATGAATATTCAGTGCATAAGCTAGGTACTGATTGGCTTTTGGATAATATATAGGTTGTTGTTGTTGTTGCTTATTATTATTAGGATTTGGAAATGGTTGAGCAGGCATAGAGGTTTGTTTTGGAGGGCCAAGATTCACTGTGGGTGTTGCAAGAGGTGGCATGAGGGTCGTAGGTTGTAGATGCTAAGGCTGCAGGGATCCAAGGGATTAGTTTTTCCACTGTTGAGGACCTCTCCATTGAGGATTTGACTACCAATTACCTTGGGGTGGTGTCCATTGTCCTTGTAGCTCCTGCCAACCTCCTTGAGAAAATTGGCATTAAGGACTCTGATAGTTAGGCCAGTGTGGTTGAGGAGTATTCCAAGGTGGTGATGGGCCATATGTAGGTTGCCATTGGTTATTGTAAGTAGAGTAACGATTACCAAAAGTCAAAGGGTCTTGAGGCATACCTTTTCTTTGAGCCCATGGTCGCCTTTGTGCAACAAAGAATACTTGGTCATCATCACCTTCCACCATCTTAAAATCAGTAGGTAATTGCTTAGCCTCCAGGTTAGCCACCATCTTGCATCTGTAGTCAAGTTTCTTCTGTCTACAATGTGGACATAATTCAACTAAGATTGCTTCAACTTCCCAATGTTTCTTTTGAGCTTGCATGGTATCCAACTATAAAGCCATGTTATTTATGATATCCTTCTTGAAATAAGACAAAAAATTTGTGATCTCCATCTATGAAACTCCATTAGTTGATTTTCCCACTGTGGCTTGATGACCTCTACCCTTCTTGAGAATTTCTCGAGAGTAGTTGTGACATATAGTCTTGATATCATCCCAAGATACTTGGGTTATGTCTCCTCCTGCCATCAAATTGAGGGCATCTATATAGGTGTCATTAATTCCCCTCAGAAAAAAGTAGTTTAAGAGATTCTTCATTGAGAGTATGGTCTGAATTCTTTTTTAGGAAAAACAAGAATCTTGAGATATAGTCTTCCAGGGTTTCATCCTCCTTTTGTTTAATTCTGAATATATCATCACTCTTACTACCATTCTTACAATATTCTTTGTATTTCTCAAGAAATTTTGTTTGCATAACTGCCCAACTATCAACATCTCTTCCCAAAATCATAAACCATCTAAGAACTCCCTCCTTTAAAGTAGTTGGAAACAACTTCAGCTTGTGAGCATCTAAAGTGTAGTCATAGCTACGATAGAGGATGTCAAACTCAAACAAGAAGGTGTCTGGGTCCTCTGTAACTAGTCCATAGAACTTGGGAAGTAATGAAGAAGGAATATTTTTAAGGTTATCATATTTTTTTTGAGCAACAAAAGGAAATTCAAAAGTTGGAGGTTGATTAGGTGGATTACGTGCCATATTTTCTTGATTAAGTATCAAAGCAAATGGATTTTCTTCAAGTTCTTTGTCAGATGGAGCAAATGGAAATTCAACAAGAAAGTTTTCAACAAATGGATTGATATCTTGGTCTCCTCCTTCCTCAAATAGATTATAAGCTAGCTCAGAATTGTTATCAATCAATGGAAGGTTAGGGAGGAATCTTCCCAGAGTGTCTCTTCTTCTATGCATGCAATGGTATTAACCGTATATTGAAGGAAATTTGAGAATGCTTGAATAAACACACTAAACTACTACTAACAATGACTAGCAGGTTCTTAGCTTGGAACCATCCCCAACAACAGTGCCAAAAATGGTTGGACCCACAAAAGGATATAAAGTCATGGTAAATCCTAACCTGGGAATTGGACATTCCAACAAGCGACTAACATCTTCTTATGGTCATTCATTTACTTTGTCAAACTAGGGAATGTATACTTGAAATGAAGTGGAATTGTATGTGCACTAAGAACTAGTTTTAGTCACGCTTTTCCAGAAATAAATGCTTGAAAGGAATTCTACCTATGCTGGAAGAATGTAATGTAAGGCCTTCATAACTTAAGAAAAACAAAAATCATGTCAACTATTACTACGGGATAAACTATGAACTAGCCTTATGTTGTAGGAACAAACATAGGGATGGATTCTCGATGTTGCAGGAACAATATAAGATTGAGTTTGTGTTAAAACTTTTAAAAATGAAATCTAACTTCTAATTAACAAAAAATAAACAACTAACAATAGATACTTACTAAGTGGACCCCCTTTATAAGTATCAATTAATTTATACAAATATTGAACTCAAAACTTCAAAAACTTTTATTCATGGACTGGGAATTACATACATTGATTATTCTGCCTATAAGACAAACCAACAAAACACTACTCTTATTATAATACTAACTCTGACACACTCTTTCTGTTGTTCACTCACGCAGGAGGAACACTTATTTATATTTAAAAAAAAACTAACTACCTAACTTTAATAGAGAAAGACGTGGACATGGATACATCCAAAAATCGAGGAACAAATTTCTCATGAAGGCATAACTGTTCAACATGACTCAGAGAGAATTTAGCATTCCACTCTTCCTAGATTAATGATCATTTATATTTCTTCCCAATGACCCGGTCAAAGAGTCTTCACTAGAACAACTTCCTCGACACCATGCTGAAAGTGGACTTTACTGTAGGGCCAAGATCCGCTTTGCTTGACTCGTTCATGCTTCCTTCAACAAGCTATGATGTTCAAGGCAACAGAAGCAAAAATAAAGCATGCATGGCAACAACACGATACATTCATTAATCACAGATTAAATCTATTTCACTATCCAAAAACCAAAGGCATTATATTAGTCATTCGGGAGGTCAAATGGGGTAATTAATATAGACACCTGGATATTAAGCTGCAGGAATATAGGATTGTGTAGCTACAGGATTCTACCCAATTTTAAATAAAAAGTCTTTAATTAGAGAGTTAAAACAACCATCAAAAATAAGAGTAATACATTATAATATTCATATTATGAGCATATTTCAAGCTCATCACTAATTATTGATTATTTTGTTTAATATTTCTTATTGTTTCACTTCAAACTTTTTTTAAAAAATTAAATAAGTTATGAAAAAAAATCGTTCACAATACATGTAAATCATGTTTATAGGTTAAGCTATGACAAATGAACTACTGCATATATAACATAACAAAATGGTATCTATGACATTATCCCTTTAGATCACTAGGGAGTAATAAGGACATCTGATTGTTTTATTTAAATATGAATGAGTAGAAAATATTTATTAAATAAATAATTTTAAAATAGTTTAATCATAATTAAATCATTGTCATAATATGATGAATTAAATTTTTACTCAATTAAGAGTACATGTATGTGAGATAGAAATAGTAAACAACTATTTTTTTAAATGAAAAAGAACTTAATGAATCAATGATTTGATAGTACCAGGTAGAGGTTGGAGGGAAAATATTAGGGAAAAAAGGGTTCCTAGAAAGGGCCATATAACCACTCAATATAAGCACACATCAAAAAATTAATTGAAAATAAAACTATATATTTACACCTTACTCATGTGGATACATATATGTAGGAAATTTGTATAAACAAAGGAGGTTCCCACTACATAGTTTTTTAAAGTAAAGTTGGATTGGATAAATAATATTGTGCTAAAAATAAAAAAACTAAACAAAATATACAAATAAAAATAAAATTCACTACATACTCAAATTATTTTTGGATGAGCTTTTCACAACCTAAAAGATTAAGGCCAAATTATGAGGTGGGTGCATAATTGATTTAATAAGTCTTGATATATGATGAACTTAGTTCTTTCTCAAAAAGGGAAAATAATCTATAGAGAAGACTGAGGAAATAAATTATCCTAATAAATCAAAGTCTCTAGCTAGAGTAATATACCTATGTCATATGGATATATGAATTCCTATCTTAGATAGATACAAAAATACATGTCCTATATAGACATATGAATTCCTATTGTGAATGGATAAAATCATACATTTCATGTATTGACATATGAATTTCTATATCAAATAGGTAGAGGAATAGATGTCCTATATAGATAGATTGTAGAAGTTGATGATTGAACCCCACAACACCCATAAATCACTTGCAAGAAATTATCCTATCACAAAGGAAAATATCAAAGCAAATGATTTCCTATCCAACCAAGAGAGAAAAAGATTGAATCCAAAAGAGTGTAGATATGTGAAATGTATTAACTTGAATTTTTATGAATTTGAATGAGCACAATGAATGTTCATTCTTATAAAAGCATGAAAAAGAAAACCCTAGATGAGGAATTGACTAGATAGTGACAAGTGTTCCAATCTCATGCAATGATACAAATTTTCCTATATTTAATTCAAACTAATAATAAAAAATAACTCCTAAGTTTAGCTTAAGTGAACTAAATTAATAAGGGACTTAATAATTAATTAATTAATAATTAATTATCAAGTGATGTCCTAATTACTCCAACATCTCCCATTAAGATCAAGTTATGGAGAAGCTAAAAAACCCTGATGTAGAATGCAATGATGGATGCATGGATGGGTCTTGGATACAAGTCCTAATGAGGTACCCATGTACAAATAAATGAAGTCTCTCATAACCAAAGAAAAGGAGAAAACCTCATGTGAAACACTCCTATCTGAAAGAGAGAAAATGAAATAACTACACTAGTGAAAGAAGGATAGGAGTCAATTGGACTCCCAAGTATTTCTTCTATCATGCAAGTACAATAAATGTCCCCTAATAGGAGAGAGAAAATGAGGATATGAATCCCTCCATAAAGAAGTAGCTCCTATGCCAATGATGAAAATTTGAAGACATAATATGATCCACTACCTGTAAACAATATTTCTCCTCTTTGGAAGAAAAATATCCACTCATGATTGGAGAAGCCAATCCAAAAGAATGGGTGAATCAAGAATCCAAATCCAAATGATGTGTTCCTTTGGAAACTGCTCATGTATCCACATGTCAAAAAGTGATGATGTTGATCTAGAATCTTGTGAAGATTGATGAAGAATAAGCTACAAAGGTGATGAAGATAGTGGTCCAATAGCATTGATGTCACTATCAACAAATAGGAGATGAATGTCCTCAAAGTAATCCTCTAGATCTACAATATATAGGACTCTATAAAAAAGGATGATATGTCTACAAGATATGAATCCTAAGTAGTTGCATCTAGAAGAAGATGGATTTCTTGCTATATTGAACCAATAATGGCCAAAGATGTGGTGATATCAAATTGATTAGGAGTAGCAAAAGATGATGATGAAGTCTCATTGTGTAGAGTGCTAACATGAAGACATGTATTTGAACCATCAAAACATGTAAAACTTATGATATACTCAAGATCCTCTAAAGTGTCACCATCAAAGGGTATGGAATCTACATCAACAAGAGGGATGAGATAATCTACAATGAGATCCTCTAGGTGTGGAGAGATATGAGGGTCTCCATGGATCTCCCAAAGTCATGTCCAATGTGTGTGGTGAAATTCATTGTATGATACAACATACATAGTGTCAAGATCAACACTAGAACATATAATCCCTACAATATGATCTTTGATGGTGCCCCATGCTAATAAAATCCCTGGTGTGTCTGGTGTAGGTATGATTCCATACAAATAAGGTAAAATATCAAGTCACCTAAGATGTTTCAGGATGCTATTTCATCAAGACTCATAGTTATGCTTATCCAAGTTGATCATAGAAGGATGAATAGAAAAAACCATGATACTCACTCAAATGGAAAAATCACAAACTAAAACCCTCTGTACTGGTAATGTAGATCAAATGATGTCATCCTAGAAAAAAACAAATCCTTTCCAAGTGCCAAGATTTCCAAGTAATTAAGTAGAAATGTGAAAAGAATTTTTTTTGAATAAAATGTATTTGGAGTAGATTTTAGAAAAAGTGCATAAATAGATCCAAAGAGCTCTGAAATACCTTTCCAACTCCACTTGAATCACAAAAATCGAAGATGAAAGCAACAAGTTATGAGCTTGGAAGCACAAAATGAAGATATGAATTTGATAGAGAATGAAAGGAACTACCAACAAAATCTAATAATAAGACCCACACCACTAGAAAGTGCTCAAAACTAGCTTTTCAATTATAACTTGTTTGCCCAATTTTGACTCCATATGCAAAAGTTATTGTCGATTTATTTAAATAGGTCAAAAAGGTAAAAAACCTTAGCTGGTGGCTAGTGGTTGGTAATTTTTTTAAAAAGTTTTTTTCTTTTTTGGTTGTTTTGCTATTCTTTTTTGCAAAAAAAAAAAATTTAAAAAAAAGAAAAAAAGAAAAATTGATGATGACTTTTCTGATACCATGTAGAAGTTGATGATTGAATCCCACAACACTCAAAAATCACTTGTAAGTGTATACACCTAAAAAATGGTTTGGAGAATATAATTAATTAAATATGATTTATTTGATTAATTAGCCTTTATTTCATCTACAATTAAATAAATAGAAATATTTATTTATATAGTTCATCTTAAATTCTTTAATCTTTATTCTATTATTTTAATCTTGGTTAAATAAACAAATTTCACTTTGTTTTATTTAATTATCATAATTAAATTTCTCTACTATTAAATAAATAGAAATATTTATTTATAGTTCATTATCCTATTCTTCAATTTTAATTAAATATACAACTTTAATATTTTGTGTTATTTAATTATCACATAATTCAATCTTAATTAATTAAACAAGGTTAAATACTTTGTTGATTAATTATCATATCCCTTCTATATTTATTTAATAAGCAAATTCTATAGTTTGTTTTATTAAATTATTTATTTCCTTTTACTAATTTGAATAAATCAAATTATTCAAATAAAGGCATAAAGGCAATTTACTCTATTCATTCACCTACCAAATTAGACATCAAACTTTCCAATTTATTTCAACTAGTAGTCATGGGAAAGCTATGGAGACAAATTTGCAGGCAATCCTCTCGATCTCATTCCTCTGATTCTTCCTATCATTGGCCTAATGTTTTCATGGGGAGAAACCATTCCCATAATCAGCTCAAGCTTCTCAATCTCTTACCATTCAATTCTCCAGATTGAATCCAAGCCTTTGTTGTGCTGCCCCATCACAATGTACTACTATAAATCTATATATATAGCCTTTCCTCATAAGAAATGAATGTAGAATCTTTCATCTTTTATGCAAAATTCCTCTACAGGAATAGCAATCAAGCAATAATAGCAATAGCATCCTAGCAATCATAGCATAAGTAGCATCCATATCATGGCTACATCATAGTTTTACCGTAGCTTCCATCCATCAAGTTTCATGTCAGCATAGATTACAGTAGCATCAATATCAATGTAATTAGATTTCCACAATCCATATGAATTTGAATCTATTGCTTCTGGATTTGATTGTGTTGACTCTTTTTTCATCAATGTTTCGGATCACACACAGTGAGCCATCATCAGGATGGAGAGTTGAAAAAGATGGCTCACTGTGTGTGATCTGAAAGTTGATGAAAAAAGAGTCAACACAATCAAATCTAGAAGCAATAGATTCAGCATCAATATCATTTATAAATCACCATATATAAGTACATCATTGTGTTTAGCATCATTTCATTATCTAGATATGAATTTTAACAGTCACAATGCTTATCAAATATGAGATCCCTCTGTGACTTGATAAATCTTTGGAGATAGGAAACAATGAGATGCTTTCAAGTTTTCTGTGCTTTAAATTAGTTAATTATTGTTAAATCTTGATATAATGTTTCATTAAGAAGTGTTTTTAGCTATTTTACTTATTTACTTATTTCACACTTATATTTTGGTGCCCACCATGGGGCTCTAACCCTACATTTTAACAATTTTTCTGAAAAGTGTTCGTATAGGATACAAGCGTGTGTCTTTTAGCATGATCGAGAGATTTTGGAATGCTTCCACTAAAAGTTTTAGCACTTCTGCAATCTGTTTTAGCGCTTCCACCAATAGTTCTAGTGCTTATGCAATTTGTTTTAGCGCTTCCACCAAAAAACTTTTAGGAGGGGTTCTAGATTCAATACTGTTTTAGTGCTTCCACCAAAAGTTTTAGTGATTTTGCACTATCTTTTAGTGCTTATGTAGCCCATTTTGGCACTTTGACAGTCAATCTTAAAATGGCCATATCTTGGTAATACGAAGGTCTTTTTCATAGCTTTTTTTTTTTTGAAATGGGGTAAAATTTCATAAACTATGCAATGGTGTAGGTATTTATCACTTTTTCTAGAGTTAAAAGTTTCAATTTTACATTTAAAGTAAAATCACATTGTAACTTGGTCTAAGTTTTAGGTTTTTATGCTTAATCATTCATCTAACCCTTATATCTTCTTATTTCTTGAACTCATCTAACATTTTGAGTGTTTATTATAGGTTTGAAGAGAAACATGGAGCATTGAAGTGAAAGAAAAAAAAATTGATATCCATTGTAACAGTGTTAACAAACACTCATGGGAAAGTAACCCATCATATGTTATTTTTAATTCATGTTTTTAGGACCAACTAGCATTACTTTGGGCTTAAAATTAACCATCTACACAAGCTTTGTCAAAGTTGGTTAAAAAGAACATTAGAAACTCACTAGTTTTTGGATTTGGATGAAAATGAATTAATCCTAGTGTATCCATTTGGATTAAAATGAACCAATCCTAGGGTATTCATTTGGATTAAAATACACCAATCCTAGGGTAGTCATCATACATTTCTATCTTGGTTAAAATGAACATCATGTCTTTTGTGAAGCAATATCTTCACAGACAATAGAAAACTATCATTTAGGCTTTAAAACTAAAGATTGTATACTGTGATTGTGAGGTGATATTCCTATGCTCTCCCCTTAATTGGGTGATCAAAATGCTATACTCATCTTTTACTTTCATGTACTTTATCCTTTGTTAAATCTTTTAGAAGGCCTACCATAGTGGGAAAAAGTACTCACCCTATGGGAATGACCTAAGTGGGAACAACCAAAGCTAGCTTTTCCAACCCACTATAAATAAAAGTGAATTTGGGGAAACCCACATTTAGTGGAAGTTTGCAAGATAACAACTATCCCCAAAATATTTGTTTTAAAGATTTAGAGGTCTCCTGATGGAGTTTATCATTTTCTGCTCCAAACAGAAACCCTATCTATGAACCATAGTGTAGAATCTAGCTGAGTTAGTAACTAGACAATGTAATAGTTTTAGTGCAAGGGGAGGGAAGAATCTACCCCTAAGAAACTCACCATATAATTTTCAAGGACCATTTGCTCAAGGGATTGAGAAATATAACTTTGAGTACGCACCTAGAAAAGAAAATAACATGAGCGTCCTCTAGGGGGTGACACGGTTGTGTGAATCGATGCAATTTTAAGATGTGGGTTGTTTAAGTATAATGATGACCTTTTTGAACTTAAGAGTGAGTCTTCCTAAAGTGTACTCTCTGTTAAAAAAAACCAGTGGAAATCAAGAAGGATCATGTTTGATTCTTGAACATACACTTATTGTTTAGATTCTGGGACTTAAAAACAACTATTTTACAATTGCTTGTTGTGTTTTTATAAAATTAATTTAGATAAGATCATCTTGAAAAACATAAAGAAAGTAATAAAACAAAAAGCCATTGGAAACCCCTATTTGATAGCTAACATAAAATTTTGGATTTTTATCAAAACATAAACTTAAAAAAGAGTCTTAAAATTGGATAAATTGGACTTTACAATTGAATTTGTTCAAATAAAACCAAGATCTACAATCCAAAAGTGTCTCAATCAAACAAATTTGATTAGTGGGTATGTGCAAGATCATGATGGGCCAAAAAGTGGTAATATTATGGGTATTTGTAGGGTATGTGGCTGACGACTTTTTTTTACCCAAAATTGATGAAATGAAAAGGGTTTTTAGAGGAGATTCTTAGATTTCAACCAATATAAATTATTCTTTAATTTGAATTTAATAAATAATTATTATTCATTTTCTATTAGAATTATGACTAAAGTCCTAATCGATAGGCAGATTGAAAAACATCTATAGCTTTCAAACGATATCACATTTTTTGAATATGATACATGTGTCACATTCTATGCTTCACATACTATAGGATTAAAAAAAATTCATGAAGTTTTGACCATGTTAAGGTGGTAGACATACAGTTTTATATTTTTAAAAGTTGTAATAAAAATTTCATAATTAATTATTTACTTGGGAAAAATAATAAAAAGATATGCATCACATCGGACATAGTCCTCTATTGATATATAAAATATTATAAAAAAATATTATCATTTTATTATGGTTAGGGTGGTTAGGCAGACACCTATTTCTTATTTTTTCCCTAAAATTTAACTACTACTGCATTGAAATTTCAAATTTTCACCAAATAGATTTAAAAAAAAAAAAACTAGTAGTTTAGAAACTACATTCAATTTTCTATAGATTCTATTCTCACATATTTTTGAAATAATATAGATAAGTTATTCAAATTTTTACATCAAGTTTCCTAACACTAATTTTTTTTATTTTTTTGCCACTTAAGGGCCTATTTTTTCCATGATGATCCTGCACATACCCTAGTAAGTTAAGTTTCAAGATCAGTCATCCTAAATCAAAGAAATGAAACCATGTAATCAAACTTATGAAATTAGTCTAATCAATAGAATATATCATTCTATTTGACTTGAGTTAATATCCTTGACACTATACCAAACTAAGATCAAAATTTTATTGAAAACAATAAAATTTGTATGTCCATTTTAACAAGGTCATGAAGACTAAAAATCCAAAGAATAGGAAATTGAAACTCAAACCACCATGGTTGAAATAGATGAGGATCAATTGAATGCTTTAACTCAGTAGATGGACAACCTTTAACAACAATTCCAAGACATATAAACAGAAACCACAAAAAGATATCTGCTACCAAACATCTACCCATTTTCTCTTGACCAAACAATGAACATGAGACCTTCTTCACAAAAAACTACATCATCCAAGTTCAATGTCTTTGAATTTTTACAAAAGTTCAATAAGCCCAAATCTAAGTCCTCAAACACAAATGATATTGAGTGATCCTATCATGTGATGCATTTATCTCCATCCACCATAAGCCAAAATAAACCTCAAGATTCTTTCACTCAAGTTAACAATTCCATTCAATCATCCTCTTCTATCATATCTTCAACATCCAATGATTCATGCCAATCTCACAATCCAAAGCATGCTAACATAGGCTCCCCTACACATCAAGATCAAAATATTCTTTCCACTTCATCCAATGATATCAAATTCCACAAATTATTTCTATCTTTGATCAAGATCCCATTTCTCAAGAATCTTATGATGATCCCCTCCAATTCACTTTTCATCCAAAATAATTCCCTTCCATCTCAAGAGACAAGTATCCTTCCAAGTTCTTCTTCCACATCATCTAATCAATCCATACCATCTCATGATTCTATTGCATCATAAGAGCATGATAGTTCTTCCATCCTATCTAATGATATATTACCAACTGATGATCAAGACATGCTTTCTACAAAATTTCATGATTCCCTTCCTCATCAAGATCAAGATATGCTTCTATTCAAGGATATCCTTTCATCCAATGAAGATGTTTATCCTTCTCATGATCAAGATATTCCTTTCATACCACTTCATAATCCTTTTCCAAGTCAAGATCAAAACACCCCATCATCTCCATGTCAAGAGCCTATCACACCTATTCAAGCTATCCATGAACCCCACACCTATAAATTGGGATCCTCCACCTTTATCCATTCTTGTTTACTTCCAACATCTATCCTCTCATCCATATCATATCCTCCCCAAAATGGAGTTGCATCTTGTTTCACAAACAATACATATCCCATTGGTAAAAAAATGTTTCAAAGTATGAATTAAAAAGGAAAAGGATTAGGCCTTTATGAACAAGGTATCCTAGAGCCCCTTTTTGTTCAAATAAATCCATATCACCATGGCCTTGATTATATTCCTAAGTGTCCTCGTTCATCAAACCTTCCATCTATCCTAGGTCCTCATTCTAGTTTATCAAACCTTCCCTCTATCTTAGGTCCATATCCTATTTCTCAAAAACAACAAAGGCACACATCCTTGGTGCCCTTTCAAAATTCTACCCACACTAACTCATCCATAATACCTCCATATCATTCATCTCAATCCACCCCTCCCATTGCTCTTGGAAGAAATTTGGGTGCCAAATATCAAAAGCTTATATATCAAAATACACATGTATCAAAGGATCAACATGTCTCCTTGAAGAGACATGCAAAAATAAAAGAAAATTTGATCCAAAATCATAAGAAAAATCTAAAACCTGCCACAAAGGCCCATCAAAGAAAAAAGGCAATTTTCAAAGACCACAAAGGTCCATAAATCAAAAAAGAAAAATGTCAAAGGCCACAAAGGCCCACAAAGCAAAAATAAAAGTCAAAATTCATGTGGATTCCTAAAAGTCTTATAGAAGCAATAAAATCTAAATTGGCATCCAAATTTGCTAATCCAAAAGATTCCTCCAATTTTCCATCTAATAACCTATCACTTTCTGAACTAGTCCATTTTTCCTCCATCACTCCACCACTCTTCAAGGTGTGCCAATGTTGATCTTTCCATCCTTTCCATGTATTTGTCAATAGGCCTTCCAACTTCCTATCCATTATCCAACATTCATTCTCCATCATTCTTCTTTAATCCAAACCTTTGCATAAGTCCTTAGATTCTTCCATCATATCATTAATCTGCCAACATTAAGGAGTCTAATTCCCATTTTCCATGGTTTATTAGAGGGACATTTGGTTGTGAAACTTGATGCTTAAGTCCTTCCTCCATCTCCCTATCATCCATATCCTATCTTCCATATTCCTCTTGCACTCTACACCTAGGGACATGTTTCATCCATCTTATCATTCATGGTCATTATAATTTCCATGCTCATTCCTTACATTTCCACCTTTGGTCTTGACAAGGTTAAGGATCTTCTTGAACATCATATATCTTATCCTATATGCATTATCTATATCTTCCATACCATATCTTTCATCTTATCCATATTCCATCATTCTTACTAAATACATCCTTTCTTCCTTTCCTTGGTCTAGATGAGAAATTGGGGAAAAATACTTGGGCCTTGTGTCTATATCTTATCTAGTTGATCATGGTCATCCTATTCATTATTTTTATCCTTTCTTTCTTCCATTCCATATCTCCTAGCCTATCAAAATCCATGTCACCATGTCCCTTTTCAACCTTGAATCTTATCATGCAAATAATATTTGAGCCTAGTTGTAAAACATTATCCAATCCTCATATCTATTGTCAATCAATCATCAATTTTATCATTCTTAGAGGAATTCAATGATCCTAAGTACTTATCATCATCATTCATTATGTAATCAAGCATTACTGGCATCTTAATCAATCAACCATTATCATCTTTTGACAAGAGATATGTTGCTTGTGTGACATGTTTTGTAGTGAATTTTTCATTTTGATCTATCATTTATCCATGGTTGCATTACCTCTATTGTGGGGCATCTTGTTCCTTCAATAGGTCATCATATCATTCCACAAAAAAAATCAACAAAATAAAAAAAATCCAAAAATCCAAAAAAAATAGAAAAACCAAAAATCCAAAAAAAAACAATTTGAAAAAAGTGCAATAAAACCTCATGTACATATCCTGGCAAATGTGGTCATGTCTCACCCTAGCTTGGGGGAAAAAACCTAAACTCATTAGGGGCAATAAGCTTGATCTTGAACCAAATAGACAAACAATAGTATGACAATGCAACAAACACAATGATCACAATGGAACACAACATTGAACATAAATCAAATATCAAATTACTTCAAAAAATCAACCATCTACATCAAGACAGTTGAAATCAAACCAATCAGAACAACTCTAGATGGATGATACTCTTTTGAATTATGATTTGATCGCTTTAGCTTGAATGTTCTAAATGTTATACTTTTATATACTTTGATTATTGATTATCATTTCTTTGGAGCAACTCAATGATGTATTGAACTAGAGAAGCTAGGAAGGAGAATGGTATTTTCTTTATCTGTTGTTTGTGAATTGGTCATTATTATTGTGTGAATTTTCATGAGACGTGCTCTACAAAGTATCACTAATGACATTTTGAATTCACATAGTAAAATGATTGACTCTTGTCTGTTTACACAAGAAATGCTCAAGTCATCTTGGTTTAATTATACCTAGATGCTTGTGTTAACATGCAATATCAAAAATCATGAAAGTAGTACTCAGGTAATCATGGTCTAACTAACACCATCAATGCTTGTACTCACTTTCAACATTTTAAAATCTCAATGATGATAAAAATCATGATAAATAGATTATTAAGATGCCAATGCTTGCATATGTAGATTTGAATGGTTAAATTAGATTGCATTCATATTAGTTTTGCATATGAATTATAGATTTTCCACATTGACTAATGATATCTATATCACCCTGCGCCAAATGTGGAATCATGTCCCACTTCTTTGGGAAGAACTCTAAAATCCTCCTATGATCATAACATATTTTAAATCACCAATATTATCAATCAATCAAAAATCAATTAGCCTATCAATCTAATTGGCTCTGGTGATACTTTGATCAACTCTCATGAGTGACTATCATTGAACCTCACCTATCATGAGGTCAAACATCAAATCTATTATTGATCCTCACCTATCATGAGGTCAATCAAACATCAATCTATCAACAAACCTTACCTATTATACGGTCAAACATCAATCTATCATTGATCCTTTCCTATCATGACGTCAATCATTAATCTATCATTGATCCTCGCCTATCATGAGGTTAATCAATCATCAATCTATCATTGATCCTCACCTATCATGAGTTCAATCAACAATATATCATTGATCCTCGCCTATCATGAGGTCAATCAATCAATCAAACATTGAATCTCACCTATCATGAGATCAATAATCTTCTAATCTATCAAGATCATTAATCAATATCAAATTAAAGGCTGACATGATAAAAAATCATCAAACACAAGGAGGAAAAAAACTATCAATTTAATCAATGTTATAGAGTCAATCTTTCTTTTTTTGGGAGATAAATCATCATTATCGAATCATTGAAAAAAATTATAAAAATCTAAAAATTCAAAAAAAAAATTCATTAATTTATCTCCCGAGGGGGCATATATTCATCATTACTTGAAAATCCACGTCTGGGGCATTCTGAATTTTTTTTGTCGATACTAGTAGCAGAACGAAATTTTCTTTGAAGCAATGTGTAAACACATCACTTCAAAGAGGGGCAAAATGTATACACCTAAAAATGGTCTGGAGAATGTAATTAATTAAATATGATTTATTTGATTAATTAACCTTTATTTCATCTACTATTAAATAAATATAAATATTTATTTATATAGTTCATCTTAAATTCTTCAATCTTTATTCTATTATTTTCATCCTAATTAAATACATGAATTTCATTTTGTTTTATTTAATTATCATAATTAAGATCCTTTATTATTAAATAAATAGAAATATTTATTTATAGTTCATTCTCTTATTCTTCAATTTTAATTAAATATACAACTTCAATATTTTGTGTTATTTAATTATCACATCATTCAATCTTAATTAATTAAACAAGTTTAAATACTTTGTTGATTAATTATCATATCCCTTATATATTTATTTAATAAACAAATTCCATAGTTTGTTTTATTAAATTATTTATTTCCTTTTACTAATTTGAATAAAACAAATTATTCAAATAAAGGCATAAAGGCAATTTCCTCTATTCACTCACCTACCAAATTAGTGATGTAGGAGCATCCAATGGTGTAAGGGCAATCTTGCATCACCCAAAAATAGTTAAATTTCAAGTTTCTCAGTTTTTAGATGTTTTTACATTTTTGGATACCCTTTTTGTCATAATAAAATTCTCAACTTATAGTTTTTATTTTCTACTCTTGGGTTGAAAGATATTGTAGTTTTAGTTTCCCAGATCTACACCTGAAAATCTTTCGAGTTAGATTTGAGGCACTTAGAGTTCCTGGAATGGCCCCAAAACTTGCCAAAATTGGTGTAGCAAATTTTGAGCATGTTATTGACTTTGAGACCTTTCCAATGGTTCAAATGGTTTGCGAATCAAAGCCCTGGATGAAAAGTTATGGCCCCGGGATGTTAGCACACTTTCTAGAAGATACAATTGCAAATGTTCTTTTGAAATTTGAACTTCAAGTTGTAATTTTCGGTGCCAAACCAGCTAAACTCAAATTTGAATGTTGTTTTGGCTCGAAACTAAAGAGGAGCTCTATTTATGGAGGTTTCTAATTTTTGGGTAGCTTTTGGGGACAAGCTCATATTTGCGAAAGGGTTATTCTGTAGCTTTCTATAACTTGCATGTGTTGTAGAACTTGGGGATTTGAGATCCTCTGCATGTAAGAAGCTCCATTTTCTGAATAATAAAATTATTCTCTTGTTTGTGGGTTATTTTCTAGGTCTCGGGCTGCACCCTCATCAAGTGGTATCAGAGCGAGGTTTTCTTGAGCGTGTGGACAGATCGCCGATTATGAGGCAGTTCGCACTAGAACCATGGTTGTGGGTCGAGGTCAAGGAAGATGCCTCCAAGAGTAATGCCTGGTAGGCATGGTGGTGCCAGAGGTGGTCGAGGTAGCAGAAATGTTGGTGGAAGGGATGCACTGGCAGTCCTCCAGAGACAGATTGATGCATTACAAGAGCAATTGAGAAGAGGGTTAAACCCTAGGGAAGAAAGTGAGGATGAAGGAGAGGAAGAAGGTTCAAATGTAGAAGAGGAAGAATAAGCAATTGATCAAGACCAAAAGCAGCTAATAAGAGCCATTTTGAAGATTAGGAAAAGACCCAGAGCAGAAGTCCCCAGTTATTCTAGAAGTTTGAATCTGAAAGAGTTGATCGATTGGATCAATGAGTTAGAAGAATATTTTGAGTATGAGGAAATAAAGGACCCAGATCGGGTTAATTTTGAGAAAATGAAGCTGAAGGGCCATGCCAGTATTTGGTGGAAAGAGGTCCAGTTGGAAAGAAATCAAAGAGGAAAAGGAAACATCACCAAATGGGATCGCATGGTAGGGAAACTAAAGAAGCAGTTTATACCAGTGGACTATAAGTTGGATCTATTGAAGAAATTGCAAGGGTTGAAGCAAGGAAGCAGATCTGTGAAAGAATATACTGAAGATTTTCAAAATATAATCATCAGAACGGATCACACAAAGGCCAATAAGGATAAGGTAGCTCGATATCTTAATGGGTTACGACCGAGCATTCAGGAGGAGTTAAGCCTAGTCAGAATGACCACTATTGAGGATGTGTATCAGTTTGCTCTGAAGGTGGAAGAGAAGCTGAACAAAAGATTTGATGGAAAGCAAAAATGATGAGGAGGTCAAAGAGAAAGGGGTAGTGGAAGACCTTCAGAAAGCTGAAATGATGATGAAAAGAAAAATGAAGATGTGGGTACCAGCCGAAGCCAAAGGAATGACAACTTCTACCGCCCTCGTGATCAAAATAGTGGTGATCAAAGAGGTAGAGGACGAAGGAAATATGGAAAAGGATCTGGAAGATGTGGTTTTAGAGGAACGTGTTTCCAGTGTGGTGAAGAAGGGCATCGAGCCTATGAATGCCCACAACACCAAGGAAGGGTAGACAAAAGGCTAGAAGGTCGTGGAAGGGTTGCGCATGCAGATGAGGAGGCCCAAGCTAAACATTTAGATGATGCTAAAAGGGGAGAAGCCCTAGTGATTAGGAAAGCCCTGGTGACTGAGAAAAAGGAACCAGAATAGAGGAATAATCTATTTCGCACAAGGTGCAAGTGTGAAGGAAAATTTTGTGATGTCATTATTAACTGTGGGAACACCAATAATCTAGTGTCAAAGGAGATTGTCACAAAGTTGAAGCTAAAAAGGGAAAGGCACCAGCATTTGTATCAGATTTCTTGGTTGCAGAAAGACCACAAAGTTTTGGTCAATGAGCAGTGCCTAGTAAAGTTCAAGATCAGGAGCTACCATGATGAGGTACTTTGTGATATCATCCCCATGGATGCATGTCACATGTTGTTGGGGAGGTCGTGGCAATTTGATAGGTTGAGCTATACATGATGGCCATGCAAACACTTATTCCTTGACAAAGGATGGGGTTCGTCACAAGTTGAAACCCCTGAAGGAGACCGAAGAAAAGGTATGCAGTAGTGCTATAATTTGTTATGTAGATGGAAGAAATTTTTTAGAAGGTATGAAGCATGAGCGTGTGTGTTATGCATTGATTCCTAGAGTGAGTAAGGAGGATAGTGAGAAGGTTCCAAAAGAAGTTTATGGGATGTTGGATGAGTTTCAGGATATTGTTTCTGATAATGTACCTAAGGGTTTACCACCAATAAGGAAGATCAGTTATCAAATTGAATTGATTCTTGGAGCCAGTTTTCCAAATAAGGTAGCTCATAGAATGACTCTAGCAGAAAATTAGGAGTTGAACAGACAAGTTCAAGAGTTGTTAAGAAAGGGTTTGATACGGGAGAGTTTGAGTCTATGTGCAGTACTTGCAGTACTAGCACCAAAGAAGGATGGGGAGTGGAGGATGTGTACAGATTCTTGAGCCATAAACAAGATAACAATCAAGTACAGATTTCCCCTGCCAAGGATGGATGACTTGATGGACTATTTGAGTGGAGCTCAA
Source organism: Sequoia sempervirens (assembly GCA_007258455.2). Classification (NCBI taxonomy): domain Eukaryota; kingdom Viridiplantae; phylum Streptophyta; class Pinopsida; order Cupressales; family Cupressaceae; genus Sequoia; species Sequoia sempervirens. The sequence goes on along the minus strand of VDFB02000363.1, from coordinate 51,128,433 downwards.
TAGTTCAAAAAGATTGATCTGAAGAGTGGATATCACCAGATTTGGATTTGAGAGGGAGATGAATGGAAAACTATCTTCAAGACCAAGGAGGGCCTGTACGAGTGGTTAGTCATGCCTTTTGGGCTAACCTATGTACCGAACACATTCATGTGACTCATGAATGAGGTACTAAAAGAATTTCTGGGAAGTTTTGTTATTGTGTATTTAGATGATATTTTGATTTTTAGTAAGACATTGGATGAGTATCTGATGCATATTCAAAGAACCTTTGAGAAGTTAAGAGAAGAGAAACTGTTGATTAATATGAAGAAGTGTAGTTTTGTGAAGAGGGAGTTAGTGTACTTGGGGTTTGTAGTCTCAGCAGAAGGTCTCAAGATGGACCCAGAGAAGGTGAAGGCTATTCTAGAATGGCCTACTCCAAGAATTGCTACCAAGGTGAGATCTTTCCATGGTTTGGCTAGTTTTTTACAGAAAGTTCATTAGAAACTTCAGTAGTATTTCTAGACCCCTGACTGAAACAATGAGAGAGGATAGAAAAGAATTCAAGTGGAGCACTGGAGCAGCAAAATTTTTGAACTGTTGAAGCAAAAGGTGACAGAGCAACCTGTTCTAGCCCTCCTATATTTCAACAAGGTGTTTCAAGTGGATTGTGATACCAGTGGTTGTCCTATTGGAGCAGTGTTGAGCCAAGAAGGTAAGCCCATTTCCTATTTCAGTGAAAAGTTAAATGATGCCAAGAGAAAGTATTCTATATATGATCAGGAATTTTATGTAATAGTTCAAACATTAAAGAAATGGAGACATTATTTGTTGCCGAAGGAATTTGTTCTATATACTGATCATCAGGCCTTGCAGTACCTAAATAGTCGGGAAAATTAAATCAGAGGCATATGTAATGGTTGAGTTTTTGCAGTTATACCTTTGTTTTGAAACATAGGAGTGGGAAGTCAAATAGGTGCAAATGCCTTAAGTAGGAGGCATACATTGATGAAAAGATGCAGATTGAAGTGGTTGGGTTCAATGAACTCAAGACGTGTGTGAGAAGATCTTGATTTTGCAGAGGCTTGGAAAGCTTGCAAGGAACTGTTACAATGGATAGGACAAGGTGGCTAGATTTCATAATCTAGGATGGCATGTTATTTAAGGGAAGTCAATTGTGTATCCCGAGGAGTTCCATGAGGGAGAACCTGATAAAGGAGAAGCATAGTGGAGGAATGGCGGACATTTTGGTCGGGATAAGACCATTACCATTATTAGTGAGCATTATTATTGGCCTCAGTTGTTCACAGGATGTGAAGAAGTTTGTACAAAGCTGCAGGGTATGTCAGATGGTAAAGGTGAGCGAGAATACAGCTTATATCAGCCCTTACTTGTACTAGAGAGGCCATGGGAGGATATAAGTATGGACTTTGTTCTTGGTTTGCCAAGGACACAATGAGGGAATGATTCAGTCTTTGTGGTGGTTGATAGGTTTTCGAAGATGGCACATTTCATTCCATGTCAGAAGACCCATGATGCAGTCCACATTGCTAACTTGTTCTTCAAAGAGGTGGTGAGGCTACATGGTCTGCTAAAGAGTATTGTTTCAGATCATGACACCAAATTTGTGGGGTACTTTTGGAGGACCTTGTGGAAGAAGCTGAAGACAGAGTTGAAGTTCAATTCTACACACCATCCACAAACAGATGGGCAGAAGAGGTTGTTAATAGGAGTTTGGGTAACCTATTGAGATGTTTGGTAGGAGATAAACCCAAGGGATGGGACTTGATCTTACCCCAGTGGGAATTTGCTTACAACAATTCTGCATCAAGAGGAAGCAGTAGATCACCATTCTAGATTATGTATGGAGGTAGCCCAGAATAACTCCAAAATTGAGAGAAGAATGGACCAAGAGAAGAAAATAAGTGCTAAAGCTAAAGATTTTGTAAGAGCACATCAAGAATATACATGAGAAGGTACAGGAACACATTAATAAGATGAATATGCAATATAAGGCTAAGGCAGATCAAAAAGGAGGAATAAGGAGTTTCAAATTGGCGATGAAGTAATTGTCCACTTGAGGAAAGAATGGTTTTTCATGGGAACCTATAACAAATTAAAAGTGAAGAAATTCAGTCCCTGTAAGATTTTGAAGAAGCATGATTGGGAATGCATATGAGGTAGAGTTGCTGATGGAATCAACATTTCCCAGTGTTCAACATTTCAGGGTTTGAGAGTATCATGAAGGTGGAGCAGAGAAGCACCGACAATAGGTGTATGGCATTTCAACACCTTGAAAGGGAGATTGAAGCAATCTTGGATAGTCGTGTGGGAAGGAGTACCAAAATGGCGATTATGAAAGAATATCGGTGAAATGGAGAGGAAGGCTGTGAAGATTCATCTTGGCTATCTAAGGTAGCGGTTGACGGTTGGGTTTTCCTCAACCATCGAGACTTGATAGGGTCATACGAAATTACCCTAGGTGTCGATGCTTGAGCATCAGGTGGTGTAAGGGCAATCTTGCATCACCCAAAATAGTTAAATTTAAATTTTTCTCATTTTTTAGATGTTTTTACATTTTTGGATACCCTTTTTGTCATAATAAAATTCCCAACTTACGATTTTTATTTTCTACTCCTGGGTTGAAAGATATTACAGTTTTAGTTTCCTAGATTTGCACCTAAAAATCTTCTGAGTTAGATTTGAGGCACTTAGAGTTCCCAGAATGGCCCCAAAACTTGCCAAAATTGGTGTAGCAAATTTCAAGCGCGTTATTGACTTCAAGGCCTTTCCAACGGTTCAAACGGTTCACGAATTGGAGTCCCAAATCAAAAGTTATGGCCCCGGGAAGTTGGCACACTTTCTAGAAGATACAATTGCAAATATTCTTTTGAAATTTGAACTTCAAGTTATAATTTTCGGTGCCAAACTGCCTAAACTCAAATTTGAATGTTGTTTTGGCTCCAAACTAAAGAGAAGCTCTATTTATGGGTGGGTTTCTAATTTTTTGGGTAGCTTTTTGGGGGACAAGCTTGCATATTGTGAAAGGGTTATTCTGTAGCTTTTTGTAACTTGCATGTATTGTAGAACTTGGGGATTTGAGATCCTTTGCATGTAAGAAGTTCCATTTTTTGAATAATAAAATTATTCTCTTGTTTGTGGGTTATTTTCTAAGTCTCGAGCTGCGCCCTCATCAATTAGACATCAAATATCCAATTTAATTCAACTGGATTTCATGGGAAAGTTATGGAGATAAATTTACAGGCAATCCTCTCAATCTCATTCCTTTGATTCTTCCTATCATCTGGCCTAATGTTTTCATGGGGAGAAATGATTCCCATAATCAGCTCAAGCTTCTCAATCTCTTACCATTCAATTCTCTAGATTGAATCCAAGCCTTTGTTGTGCTTCCCTGCCATGACGTGCTGCCATAAATCTATATATACAACCTTTCCTCACAAGAAATGAATGCAAAATATTTCATCTTTTATGCAAAATTACTCTACAGGAATAACAATCAAGCAATCATAGCAATAACATCTTAGCATCATTGCAATCATAGCATCAGTAGAATCCATATCATGATTGCATCATAGTTTTATCGTATCTTCCATCCATTAAGTTTCATGTCAACATAGATTATAGTAGCATCAATTTATCATTTAGAAATCACCATATAGAAGTACATCATTGAATTTAGCATGATTCCATTCTCTAGATAGGAATTTTAATAGTCACAGTGCTTACCAAATCTGAGAGCCCTCCGTGACTTGATAAATCTTTGGAGATAGGAAACAATGATACGCTTTCAAGTTTTGTGTGCTTTAAATTAGTTAATTGTTGTTAAATCTTGATTTAATGTTTCATTAAGAAGTGTTTTTAGTTGTTTTACTTATTTACTTATTTCACACTTACAGTAAGCAATTATCCTATCACAAAAGAAAAGATCAAAGCAATTGATTTTCTACGCAACCAAGAGAGAAAAGATTGAATCCAGAAGGGAATTGATATTAATGTATTAACTTTAATGGTTTTAAATTTGAATGAGTACAATGAATGTGGATGCTTATAAAAGCATTAAAAATAAACCCTAGATGAGGATTTGACTAGATAGTGACAAGTTCTAATCTCATTTAATGTGACAACTTGTCCTATATTTAATTCAAACTAATAATAAAAAAATACTCCTAAGTTTCACTTAAGTGAACTAAAGTAATAAGAGACTTAATAATTAATTAATGAATAGTTAATTATCAAGTGATGTCTTAATTACTCCAACATAGATGAATACTATCCCTTGTGGATAAAAGAATGCTTGAGTATATAAATGAAAGAAAATGTAATAACTTTGGTATAATTTACCAATAAAAATGGAGGAAAAAATAGGTACAACTTTGAAGTTTATTACACTCATCATATATTATTGCACACATCAAAATGGGGGCAAGATGTAATAGTGAAATTTTACATATCTATAGTGTTTCCTATTTAATTTTTTGTCCACCTTTGGTGAATTGTCCAAAATGAAAATAAACATTGACAAGTGACAAAATCTTGTGCTAATTTTGGTTCATTTTTTACTATTATTCATCTCCATTTAATCTCATTTACACTTGTTCCCATACATTTTCATTAACCCCTCATTTATTATGCCCTATTTGCACTTACCTCAATATATTTATGCTCTACCTTGAGATTATCACTTTCATTATCTAGGTTCACTTCCACAATATCCAAGATTGATACTAGAATGCATGTAAATCAACCATAAATTCAAATTTCAATGTTCTCATTATAAGTCAACTTGGTACACACTTGCATTACATGTTATGTTTTGGTATTTAAAGAATTCAATGTACACTTAAAATAAAGAAGAAAAAAATTCAATCATACTTGTGATTACAATGAAAAATCATCACAACACATTTTAAATTTTTAAAAGACAAAGTATTAGAACTTACATCATTTGCACATAGGTCACTTGGATGCTTGTGTATGTTGTTTTAGAATCTTTACTCTAAGTCATAAAGTTGATTGATCCAAGGATTTGACCTAGGAGTACTCAAACATAAAAATTAAAAAAAAGGTTTTTATAGAAAAATATTCCTTCCAAGTGCATTAAATATTAGAGGTTAGGGAAAAATTATTTTAAAAGTTTACGCTTTACCAATTTAGATCCACATGTCAAAGTTCAAGCCTATGAAACTGAAGAGTTAATCTTACGTTTTTTGTACTTGTTCAAATTCAAAGAAATTTAATAGATTGTATCCATTAAATTTCTAGATGTGACAAATCATACATGCCATCAACACCATTCTTCTTTCATTAATATTAAAACTAAGTAGTCCATTCCTCATATTTAATTAACACATTTGTTCTTATTAGTACTTGTCATTAGGCAATATTATTGCAATGGCTATTTTTAATTATTTATTATTAATTAAGATTGACAAACAATTCCAAGTCATTATTTTTTCTATTGAAGAAATATTTGTCTTTTCTAAAGTAGAGATGCAAATTTTACAAGTAAACATATTTTCACATGAATTATTGTCAATTTTATTGGCTAAAAATTTCACCCATAATCAACAATTAAATAGCAATTGTCAAAAGCATTCAAGATAATCTTAAATTTATTATTACAACTAAAAGAAAGCTTCTAAATTGATATTAAATAGATACTAAAAATATTCAAGATAATCTTATTAAAGATAATCTAAAAATTAAAGAACATGCATATTCTATCTTTTTGAAAACATTATAAATTAACATGTATTTCTATAACAAATATTGTAAAATAATATATATTAATATTAATATTTTTTAAAGTTTATTAACAATTTGAATTTGAAGTGTCATATATTAAATTATATATTTGATGCTAATTTAATATATTTATATAATATATATTTTAATGTAATATATTATATTAAATATTAAAAAAATCTAATATATTAAATTAATAAAAATTAAGATATAATATTACAATATGATAATTAATAATATATTAAAAATTCATATAATCTAAATATTATACTATTTAGATGTTATTGCAAAGAAATATAATATAATATTTTAATTTATAATATTAGTTTACAAATATATAATATTATCTTAATACTAGTAATATATAATAATATACTCAAATATATCACTTTAGTACTAATAATAATATGTTTACATTAATTATTACTTAAATAAATATATAAACTGTTATATAGAATTAGACAATAAATATTATTATTACAATACTAAAAAAGGTGCTCACACTACCTCATACTTCATACTTGTCTGTTTACTAAATCTATTATTTATTTGAATTTTATTTGTATAATGCATTTTATTTCTTTAGACTCATTTATGTCATTATTATGAATTACATGCTTTTATTTTATCTTTTCTTTATGTAAATTTTATAAAAATATTTTAATATATATAAAGAAGAGCAATCATGAGTTTAAGCAATATATGTGTTTGATTCTTGGGGAGCTTTCCCAAGATTTCCCCTTTGTATTTTTGTGGACACTATGCATCATAAGTCACACAAATTGTGTTGAATTGAAAAAAGTAGAAAGGATCTAGCTGTATTTTTCAAAGATTTTTTAACTTGTTTGGAAGTATAGCCATTTTCACAACATTTTAAAAATAAGAAAGATGTGTAAAAAGCATGGTACACAGAGATAAGCATTAAGAGCATTACAGCCATCGTATGACACATTACTTCTATAATTAGAATACAAACACTTTAGTAAGAAAAAGTTGATGTTTGGAATCCTCAATCAGGGGATAAGCATGCCAATCATTTGAGTAAGCAAGCAGGAACAAGGAGGGTGTAATCAGCTGTAAACTTTTCATGGATAAGAATAACTAGTCACTAAAATAATGTAAGAATGAATTGGCCCATAATTTCAGACTGAAGAGGACATGACTTATTCAAAGTTGTATACACAGTTTCCTTTGTCACCATCTATGTGGGCTTCCAATAAAATATTTTAAACTCAATGGAGTGGAAAATGCAGACCAGGAAAAGTTCGATATGGATCTGATTTAACAGATGTTCTATTATGAGAATAATGTTTAACGTAAGGAAGACGATGGTTTACGTGGAGCCTAATTACAGGTATAGGAGAAAAGAGTGAAGGTGATGTTTTGGAATCTTCTCCAGATGTCATAAAGAAAATCGGGCTAGTTGGTAACAAGGCGAAGGATCCTTTTCTGCCGTGATTCGTTTTGATTTGTGTATCGGACTTCTTTATACGGCGAGGAAAAATCTTTCTGAATTTGTGGTTATATTTGAAAGAACTGTGTATGTGTACAACTTTTGGGCAGTATTGTTTGCCAACCACACCGCCCTTGGAATTAATTTGACGTGACTTTGCACCGTCTTCTGCATTTCACTGTCATACGCGTGATACTTGATTTCCTGGAAATGGGCTTATAAATTCCAAATGTTTCTCCAATATGTGGAGCTCATATGGTTCATGGTGTAGTTATTTCTTCTTGATTGGTTTATTATATGTTTGTGTAAGCATAAAACAAGATATAGAAATGGCAATAGATGAGATAGTGAGAGCAGGTAGTAAGCCAGGGATTTCAATGAAGAAGCGCCTGTGGAATGTGCTGAGAATTGCTATTTTTATGGCTAGAAGAGGGGTTTTAAAGCACAGAAGATTGCTTAAGATGGTTGGGAAGAACATGGGTGGGAGTCTGATGTTTCATCAGAGCTCTACTAAAAATGCACTGGGTGTTAAGCAATATGAATTTTCATGCAGTAGCAGCCCTGAAAATCCTGGTTTTCATTGCAGGAAGAGGAAGCAACTGCACCATTACTTTCCTTCTTTATCTATTCCTTGCATGCACTCACACCCAGAAGAAGAAGAAGCGGAAGAGGAAATGGAGGAGTTGAACAGTAATAGATTTAGTGTAGGTCCAGTGCTCTTGGACATGAGTAAAGAATACATAACCAGAGACAGTCTTGAAGCCTGTCAGTTTCCTGGTGGTCATGAAGAATTTTCTTGCAGCAGACATTTGCAGATTGTTGAGGACTGGATGACTGCTTATTCCTCATCACTGCACAGTAGCTCAAGGTGGTCTATTCGTGAAGGTGAAGAAGGGGTGCATCAAGTGGACAAAAAGGCAGAGGAGTTCATTGCAAAGTTCTACGGTGAAATGGAATTGGAGAGGCAGTTTTCTTTCTGTCAGTACACGGAGATGCTTGCTAGAGGTGCCAGTTAAGTTATGCTATTGAGGAGAAAAGTTCCTTATAAGCAAGCCAGTAAGTGTTATGTAGAGGCATTTCTTAATGCCATAAAATTCAAGTGGAGGACATATTTTGCTACTTCTCCCTTGAATCTAGTTAATTGGATGGATTCTTGTTTCCATTCAATGAAAAGTAGAGGAACTCTGCATGTTAAGTTTCTTTCTCTAGTCTAGATTTAGATATGATGGGGTTGTACAGATGTTTTGACCTCCCTAATAAAAGCAATATAGCTTTTCTAAATTTGTGTTTTTAGACATACAATGATAATAATGACCGAAATAAGAGAATATTTGGAAGCTCTTTTCGTTGTTAAGTATGTAATTGAGTAAATGGTTTTTTTGTTTTGTTTTGATAATTGATTTGTATTATATAGGTTTTAATTATTTATGAAGAAAAAAATATAATTAAAGTTTTAAAGAGATCTAAAGTTTACAAATAAACAGTTGGTGAATTGTTTGTTATTCTAAATTTAACTTTTAAAATAACAAATAATTTACTGACTATTTGAATTTTTACAAAGAAAAGACTTAACAAAAAAGTTTAATTTCGAATACTTTTTTGGACAGCCCTCTTACACATGGTGTTTCAGATACTTGAACTGTCTTATAGGAGATGCCGTGGTGTCCCTACGCTTGTTTGTGAGACTAGGAAGTCCAAAGACTACTGATGGGTGTTTATAATTTAATTTTGATGTAAAAGATTTCTAGTCCTTTCAAAATCTGATATATGTTTGTTGTAGTATCTGTGTTACCATTTTGTTGTGGATTTGTTGTTTCTTAGTTGATTTTATTAATTGATTGTTTTGTTCACTACTGATATCTTAAGAGAATGTTTTTTCTAGATTTTACTGTGAGTTATTCTTTTGCATCAAAGTTTCGGATCACACTCCGTGATCCATCATCAGAATGGAAAACAACTGTAGAAATCTAATATCTCTATCTGTATCTTATTGTTCTGTGATTCTTTTACTCTTTGAACCTACTCTTACATGGTCTACTTAATTCAACAATTTAAACATTTAAAATAAATTAAAATAATATATACTGCTATATAGAAATTGAAATAATTAAAGAAGTGCGTTTTGTTATCCTTTGTTTGATGGGATAAAATTGTAGTTATTCAATTTTATTAGAACTGTCTCATCAGAAGTGAAAAGGTGGGGACGGGGAGCTCTTGAAGTCACGGCTCTCACCAGGATGTTTGTTGTTTATTGTTTTTCTTTCTTTCTTGGTCAAGCAGCGTGATAAGCAATCAACCCAGTCCAGAAGGCAAGGTTTCTCATTTTGATTTAAAACTATCTACTTGTAGTTAGCGGATTTCATCTATTTTTTTAATTTAATATCTATAGCTGGCTGTAGATATTTTCTACCTATTGTCAATGGAGAATGTAGAATTGATCATCAGCTTGCAGACTGTGATATTTGTTATGGGCGGATATTACTGTTCATTAGTTAACGTTTTACTAATTATACGGAGTTACTGTTGGAGATTATTGTTATTGCATTGCTTATTTTATCATGTATAATTGTAAATCCTGCAACATTTGCCATTGAATTTAAAAATTAAGTTTTTGAAACATGCAAAATATCAAAGCTAGTAAATATTGGGAATTTGGTTTATAAAATAATAAGTATATTAAGAATATATTTAAGAGGTTGAAGGTAAACATGAATATTTTGTAATTTTTTTTTAGTCTTATTTTGTTGATTTAGTGATTAATTTGGTTTATTTATGTATGATAAACTGAGAACTAATGATAATTTTGGTGAATCTGTATAATTTTGGTACCATCTTTCTCCTACAAATCTCTTTTATCTTGATGATGGATCATAGAGTGTGATCTGAAACATTGATGCAAATAAACTACATAGTATAATCCAAAAAAATAGCACTAACACTTTTTCTAATTGATGTTATCCCAATTTGGTGTACCATACTTAAAGTTCTAAAAAAGCAAATTTTAGTATTTTTCCAAAATATTTATTGTGCATCCTCTGTGGCAACATCAAGGTTTTTTTGGTCTGTATGTCTCCACAGAGAAGGTTTTGGCCTTACGATCCAAAGGTCTTGGTAATCAAGATGTGAAGGTATCATATACATGTTTTCACGTCTTTATAACTTATGATATAGTAGATATTAGTTATAGTGTTCCAATCCTACTTAGTGAAGCAATGTTGAAGGCTTGTTCAAATGTGTTACATTTCTCCAGAGGAAATTTTTTTTCCATACAAGATGATTTGATGTACCACAATGCTCTATAGTAGTCTACTACAATGCCTATTTATTTGTTAGACATTTTTTGGGCTATGTATGCTAACTGATGCTTGAACAGTTCAGTTGTCAAGTTTTCTCTACATGCAGTATGTCCAGGGCTGCCATATTTCAAGCCAATCCTAAGAAATCTTATGAGAAGGCTGTAAAAAGAATCTTTAGATATTTGAAGGGTACTCTACATTAATGCCTATGGTATAAACAAGATCAAAATTTCTCTCTGAGTGCCTATATTGATGTTGGTTTGGCAGGTTATGTTGATGATCAAAGGAGTACAAGTGGAAGTGCATTCTTTTTGGGAGACAGATTGGTCTCATGGTTCAGTAAAAAGTAGGATTCAATGTCTTTGCAGTCCATAATAGAATATGAATATATTGCTGCAACATCTTGCTACACTGAAGTGCTTTAGATGAAATAGACTTTGAAGGATGTGAAGGTGGTGTATGATGAACCTATTCCTATACTATGTGACAATACAATTGTTATCAATATTTCCAAGAATCTGGTAATACACTCAAGGACTAAACACATTTTAGTCTAGTATCACCTTCTAAGAGAGAAGGTTGTAGAACATGAAATTAGAATAGAGTATATGCCTACCAAGGACCAAATTGCAGACATTTTCACTAAGACACTTTCAAAGGATACTTTTGAGTATCTTTGGTAGAAGTTGCGGGTTATTGCCCCTCCTTGTTCTAACTAGATGCATTAATGGTGCACTATCCAGGGGGAGAAATTCATGACATATCTGTTTCCTTGGATTGATGAGTGCTACCTCCCAAGGGGAGCTGGTAGTAAGAGGGAATCTTGAAGAAATTATGTAGTTATTGTATATGTGTGTGAAAAAGAAGTGTTGTTGGTCAAAGGGGAAGCATGTGCTACTACTTCAATAGAAGATCCTTTTTCCCTTTTCTACTAAAGACATAACAAGTCTTGCTACCCTTTCCAATAGTGTTTAGCTATCTGTCCTTGATGTCAAAGAGGGAGAGTGAGCAATGTGTTTCCATCAATGCCAAAGGGGGAGATTATTGGTAGTTGTTGTCAGTGATGTCAACACTAATGGTTGTGTTTTTGTCACAAGCAATGTGTTGCCATCAATGCTAAAGGGGGAGATTGTTGGCAGTTGTTATAATTGATGTTAACATTAAGGAGATTGTTACTAGTTGTTGGACCAACATTGATTGTTAGTTGTAATATATTATTATTCATTGGCATTAGTTATCTTTGTTATATTCATTTTGGACTAAAATTGGTTGGATATCATGCCTTATCAAAGAAAAGAAGAGTTGAAGAAGTTCATGGTTGGATGTCATGCCTTATCAAAGAAGTATTATTTTTGATGTTCATATAATGCATTATTACTGTTAGTAGAGTTATTTTTATGATAATATATTAAGATGAGGATTAGAAGCATGAATAATGTTGGAGAGATGTTGTTGAAGGTTTATAGTCTATCTCATGCTCTCTCCTAATGTTCCTGATAATACATGTGTTGTTGAAAGGAAGTTCTAGTATTTGCAAGTTGCTAAAATGATTCTAGTTCAGGAATCTATATTAAAGTTTATCTAGGAGAATGCTCTGCATTCATCCATTATTGCAGTTCTAGTCTTGTAGTTTAGTATTCAATGTCAATGCTCTGTGTATATTACACTCCTATCTTTTGAGGTCACTTGTGTTGTCAACGAGGTTCCTGTGAATTGTAGAAGGTTGACAATGTTGCTAGTTATTTGGACTAGTTTAGTAAATGCTTCACATTTCTCTGCATTGAGGTCCCTGCTCCTGTAGCTTGGTGAATGTGATCATAATTCCTGTGCAACGTCTTAGTTGTAATCTCATATGCTAAAATCATTAGAAAGCTATTCTAAAAATGTTATATCATCCACTTATGTATTATGTGTTTATTGAATAAAGTTTTTTATACCTATTTGGTCTACAATGGCTATTGATGGCATGATAGTATGAAAGAAGTGTATGGAATTGGTTTTGTATGTTCAAGGAACATCCCCATGTGATCCACATGTTGTTAATCAACTACTTTGATGATACATTGTGTAGAATGAGTTGGCTTTCTGGGTTATATGTGGATATCTAGCCATCAAGGCTTGTTTCTTTGCTTGGGTCATGTGTTTGAGGGGCTACACCAAAAATGGAAGATTTGTCATGATAGATTTGGATCTTGACCTATCACGTGTTTAGGACCACATCAAGTAAACTCAATTGAAAGAGTGTTTATGGGCCAACTAGTTATTCTCTTCAATGTCTCATCCACATGTTTCCTTGATGTCGACTTAGGTTTGATGTGCACCTATGTGTAAATTATTTTGGATCACACTAAAAGGAGTGTTGAGATTATTTTTGGTCCTCTCTATCCTTGGGATAGGACCACATCATGCTTTGGTGGCTGACTAGTTGAATTCATTGTTTATTCTCCTCCTCTGACCTAATTGAAGTATTAAAGCATTGTGGTGGATATAAATGGAAGACCATTTTGGATGCAACATGAGGGAGAAGTGTACAAGTTTGAAAAGGTGTGTGTGCAAGATGCATTGAATATTCAACATATATAGTGCTAAATATTGTGAAAGGAAAGATAAATTAAGCTTGAATGGCTTAGTAAATAGAGCATTGTGTTGGCAATCTTTGTAATTCTCTTATAATCACATTGTATTTTTCTCTGAGGTAGTGAATCTCATCAGGTCCTTGCATCTTGCTCGTAAAGTCATGTTTTCTTTAGTTCAACAAGTCTTTTGTATGTTGCTTTAAGTCAATGAGCCTTTTTGCAAGTATTTCTGACAATGAGCCCTATATTGTGAGTTAACACTCATCATGGTCTTTCCCATCATTGGGTTTTCCACGTAAATCTAGTGTTCTCCTTGTGCATGTGTGTGTTCTCTATTTCCTTCTCTTTGCTACTAATTTTATTATTGCTATATATTTCATTAGTAAAGATTTTTGTAGTTGATAAAGATTCAAATTGCTATATATTGTTATGCTTAAGATTTTGTCTTCATTTTCTAAAGGAGTTTGAGTTGTGCTTAAATTTTTAAGTTCTAGAAGAGTTTAAGTTTTTGTGTAGACCGATTCACCCCCCTCTCAATCTCTTATAGTGTTCAATAGCCTCATATCATAATATTAAAAAATAATTCATAATCTTATGCTATCCTATATCGTACCTTGGATTATATAACCAAAAGTATCTCATACATTGTACATATATTTTATTTGTATTCTTTAATAGGAATACAATTTATTCTTTTCATATTGATCTTTTGAGTTCATTATTCTTTCCACTAGGCCTTTAAAATTTAGGTGGCTATTTCCATAGTCAAATATTACGCTATTATTTACTATTTCAAGAAGTATATCACTAAACACCCAAATATGCTTACCTCCAACTTAAGATATTAGTATGATGGGAACATTCCTCACCCATGGATGAATTTGTATGCATTACTATGCAACTTTTTGCCCAAGCTAACTATCCATTGTAAGGTTTATTCTCCATTTTCCTGGTCATGACCACCTTAGGTGCTCTATCCAAGATTATCCTAAGAACCACATATTTCCCTTCAAATTTGAACTTGAGTTTCATGGATTGGTAAACTCTATGAGACCTTTCCAAGTGAGTGTGACTATTGCATATTATATCAACCTCCCCTAAACTAAAACATAAAAATAATCACATAACATATGATCTCATATAATTATGTTGAGTTATAAAATTAATTTAATTCAAGTAATAGTGAATTCATTAGCAACAATGATATTAAATATCCTTGAAAATTATTAACTTTCAACCCATTTTAAACAACAAGCTTTCATCAATTAAATTATGGGTAGCTCACTATTAAGTGGCACCACTATCCATTTCCTATAAAAAAATTCTTGAACTCTAAAAGGATGATATCTAAGTGCCCCTAAAATAGTTCATGCTCATCTATAGATAGGTGTATCTTTGGTCTTTGATAATCTAATTCATAATTAAATATGACCTTTATCTAATTAACTTAGACCTTTTTAAGGCATATATAGTTAGGCTCCCATGTCTCCTTCTAAGGAAAACATATGTTACAAATTAGGATCTTATGTTACTAATCATTACAAATAAATATAATGATAATTGTAACATATAGAGATTAAACACCTTACATATATAGAATGGTCTATTAAAACATAGATCAAACTTGGGGAAACACTTCTCCTTACTTCCACATGACCAATAATATATCTTGTGCATACTGATAGAATCCACTATAAATCTCTAAATTTTCATCCCTCTCCATGAGAGAAAAGCTCCTTAAATGTAAGAGAAGAAGATGAAAACACCTAAATGCATATCAATCACACATATTTGAAATACCATTTATAAATAGTTAATAATATAATAGTCCAAGTATAATTACACTATACGTAGAACTAATGACTTGGAATTTTACCTAATATATTCAATTCAATTATTTTAAAAATATTCTCTTTATAGCTTTAGGAGTTCTAATCAAGTAGTGAGAAGGTGATTAGTTCACTACACCAAAAAGTAAATTTAACACAATGATATTATAGTTCTCATCTAGAATTAACATAATAAAGGTCTTAGTCATTTATATTGTAAATTTTATTAGTCATTTTTACATTTTTTCACCCTATCATAGATGTGAGTATACAACTAGGAACAAGGGGAACAAAGTAGAGTATGTGCTTTGACTGCAAGAATAAACAATAAAAGAAGATACACAATTCTCAAAGGAGAGCAATAAAAATATATATTTCAAGTGAAGGTAATAAGCATTAAAATTCGTTCATTTCAATTGAAAAAAACTTTTTCAATAAGGTTACAAGAACCAAAATTTCTCTCCTAAGAGAGATTGTTAGACTCCTTACATTAAACTCTCCATGAAGAAGCCACTTAAAATGTAGAAAGATGAAAAGATGAAAGAAGAGACATCCTTAGCACAAACAAAAATTTGCAACAATTAGCTTTAGAGAATCAACATGTAAACATTTGTGAAGTGGTGGTAAAAGTAAAGGAGCCCAAGATTGAAGTAGAGGATAGAAATGTCTTCAACATGAAGATATTAGTTAAACACGAGATAAAATCATCAATAAATTCTAATACACAATCAACATGGGTATCCATTGTAGCAATGAGTTTATATATTTGAAAAAATAGACATTAGCAACTAATGAGAATGCATAAAACAAACATTAATCGAAGTAAACATAATTACAATTGAGACAAGGTTCAAATTTACAACATTCAATGCCTTTTAATAACTACTTTACCATCATAAAAGATAAAAATAAATAAAATAAACAATCTCCATAAACCTATCCATTGCACCAAAAGATATTTAAGAAATAGTAATGTTCCATTGCATAGTTTTTACAACACATAACTTTATGTATTTATTCAATTAAAAAACAGAAATATTGTTGAATAATACAAGAAAACAAGATAAAAATTACATTAACATCAACAATGTAAAGATAGGAATCCTTGTTCGTAAATTGAATTTTCAACTTCCAGTAGATTTAGTATAACAAGACAACATAGAAATGATAATTATACATAAAAATTAATTATAAAATATTGAAAAAAATTATGTGATCTTTAAAAACATTTTGGTCCTTGTTACGCATACCTACATACCCATCCTATTGAAAATAAGATGGCATGATTGTAACAAATTAAAAATGAGAGATTCGTTGCAAGATGGGCTGAGAACATTTCTGTATTGTCAATGTCATGACTAGCCGACACATTAATATCACGACGAAGAAAGGAACCTTCCCTACGTAAATATCTGCTATCTGTAGAAATTTATGGGTTTGGCGCCGTGTATGTGGAATTTTTGTACAGTTAAGACTCATTCCACACCGTCCCCATTTTGTCGCTAGGCAAAGTTCCATAGAGAAAATCTATAGATTGCACTTTCCATCAATTATTGTAATTATAACTACTATCAGCTACAGAAGCTCTTCAGTATTATAAATGCCAATGCTCTAAAATCTTTCCCCACAAGTTTATTTATTAAGCTGCAGAATAATCAGGCACGAAGACTCGCATTATAATTGCATTTATTGCCTTCGTAATCTTGTGCTCGCGTTCTATCAATTGGTAGCTCAGTTGAACATTTTACCATAAGATGTGTCCCAAGGCATTGTCACAGTCAAAGCTACGGTGAAACAAGAAAAGATGTATTGAGTGCATTTTGGTCCACTAGGGTGAGAATGCAGATTCCATTGCAACTTAAAAAAAGAGTCGAGTCATTTAATATCTTCCACGTCTACTTCTTATATAAAGAAGATACTTGTATTAGCCTTGCAAAGACAAGAAATCATAGAAAAGAAACATTGCAAGGACAAGCCACTTAGAATTATATAATACTAAGCTTAAAATCAGAAAGAAATTAACCATTTGTAAGAAATTTAAGAAATGGCTTCGTGGGGAATCACATGAGGTTTGGAAGAGGGGCTATAGGAGAAGGTGGTCCTTGTATTGTTCATGGTATTTTTATGTCGAGTTTTTCAATCTTAGTTGAAGGGGATGTTTTTTTTTTTTTTTGATGAATTGACAATTATCTATATTAAATATAATGATAATAATACATATTCATAAAAAAGGATCTTTAATGATCAAGTTATTCGAATCATCAGTCAACTAGTGATGGAAGTTATAGTTATATCAAGAGGTCAAGGGGCCCTTCTTTATCTATAAATAGGGTACCATCGTATTTGATAAAGATACTATCTATTGCACATGAAAATCTATACCTTAACTACCTCTTTATAATGTGTGGCAACATGTGAATGGAATGTCACTATTAGAGACTTCACGCCTAACACAAGAGGTCTCAACCCCTTAGAAATGAGAGATGTGTTCTTTTAGTTAAGGGTCATAGTCTATATACAATTTCTCAAATCTATGAACACCAAGCATTATGAATGGTTTATTGCCCACAATAGCTAGAAGAAGATATCAATGACCATATCAAACATATAATAGTGTGTGGATAGTGAGGTCTTGAATGGTTTAAAGCAATTATGCATGCATAACGAAGAGGATAGGGTCTTTCATTTAGCAAGGGGTAGGCTTGAAATTCAGAATTAAGGTACATTTACATGATTTCTATCTCATTTTTTAGTAGTTTACTATAATTCAAGAAAATTATGAGTTTGTAGATCCATATCTTATTTGAATGTATATGCAAAAGATATTATTGAATAGCTATGGACATGGTGTGGATTTGGTCTATATGTCTAATACAAAATCAACCCCACAAAAAAGGTAAGCATGAATATTTTTTTTTATATTTATAAACATGGTGATGTTTTAATTTATTGTGCAATCATACTTATCAAATTCTACTTGTCTTCTAGAATAACCTAGACAAAATATCTTGAGCCAAATGATATGGCCCAAGTACAAGATCTCTTTAGCCTCCATGGCCACTAGGTCAACTAAATATGATAAATTGTGGCTTCCCAAAGTATTGAACTATTAGGGTACATGAACAAAATGATTGATACAACTTAATTTGGCTTTGATACCATGTTAGAAATTAAATCTTAGGTTAGTAATCACTACAAATAAATATAAATAAAGAAAATGAGAATTATAGGATACATAGACTAAACATATATACACATTATATATACATGGGAAATACTCTTCCAAGTAAAAAATTACATAAAGCATCATTACATTATAAAACAATTACACAATGGTATATTAAAACATAAAGTGAACATGGAGAAAATTTTCTCCTTATTTCTATATGGTTGGCCAATAATCGCTTTTGTAGATTGATAGAGTGAACACTATTGATCTGCAAATTCACATATCTTTCAATGTGAGAAAAGATCCTTAAATATAGAAGAAGGGGTGGTAAAATACTTGAAGATGCACCCATTAAAAACTAGCATTTATAAATAATTAATAATCTAATAGTTTATTAGACTATTAATTATTTAAATGGTATTTAAATTATAAAAAATATAATATGTATAAGTTTTTATAACTTCGTATTAGAATAATATATAAATTTTATAATGGTATTAATCCAAATAGCATTGTGTTCTAGCAACATAGCTTCTTCCTTTTGAAATCATTCTTATCATAGTAATTTTCCTTATTCCTAGGACTCTAACTATGATCTTCTATGGATTCAAATTACGACCCTCTATTTTGAAATTTTATCTTATGCTACTTAGAGGTGGGTGCCTTCATTGGGAACATATATTTTCTCTTAAGCACTAATGTCTTAAGTGTTAGAGATCCCATTTTTTTGTATAGAGTGTGGGATCCAAAAGCCTTGATAATTTCTGAGGGGTTCAAGCAAACCCTCAACAAATCAAAAATTGACTATTTTCTTAGAAATATTAGACACATTCATATAAATCACTATAATTTTGTGGCATAAGAATTCATAGGGTTTTGTCTTATCCCTATAATCTCTTTAAAATATTCATCTTCATATTTTAGCTCAAAACATGATCTAGAATATTTTAGATGAAATCATTGGATATTTTTATATGGCCACATGATTGAGTGACCAACTCATGGTACCAAAAATAATAACAGTTATATGTTAAAGGTAGTGAATTGATATATTTTTTCTCCATAAGGATGAGAGTGAAGTATGTCTATATTTTTTACAACCTAGCCTATCCAAAGGTCATACTACTATCATTAAAGGTAGGGACGTTCAACTTGTTTTCTACTATAGCACTTTTCTTTATTATTTCTATTGTCATAAAGGGTTCATATCCTATATTTTCCTTGTATTCTTAAAATCCCTAGATTTTCCTTGGTATTCATTAAATTTTTCTCAATATCCTCTACAGAAGGGCCTTCAAGTCCCTTTTCTTCCTTATTTTGTTTTTATAGAAATATAGTCTTGATCATTTGGTATGGAGTTAGCCATAGATTGATTATTTATGAATGTAAATCCTTCACCTTCGGAGGCTTTAGTAGGATCTATATTTTTCAAGTCTTTCAAAGCATGCAAAACTTATGCTATTAATCCTAACTGTCTATTTTTTTGTTAATGGATGCTAGCCAAGATTTCAAGGAATAAGGACTTTTTCTTCATCTATTAATGGTTACTTTCCTCTTCCCCATTTTAGCATATTTCCTTCCTCTTTTGGACCCTATCCTTATAGCTTCCTTTGCTCTCTTCCTTGAAACATGTTGTCAATCAGGATTGCACCCTAGCTAAGTTTGACTCAACTATCTTGTTGAAACATGGAAACCTTCTCAAGGTATGGGTAACTTATGATGACAGTACTTGTAGGATCATGATGAAGCAAAAAGTGGCGATATGATGGGTATGTGTAGGGTATGTGGTTGACAACTTTTTTTTACCCAAAATTGATGAAAAGAAAAGGGTTCTTAAAGGAGATTCTTAACTTTCCATCAATATAAATTATACTTTACTTTGAATTTAATCAATAATTATTATTCATTTTCTTTTGAATTATGACTAAAGTCTTGATTGATAGGCTAATTGAAAAACATCTATAGCTTTCAAACAGTATCACATTTTTTGAATTTGAAACATGCTTCACATACTATAGAATTAAAAAAAAAAGAATTTCATGTTGTTTTGACCAAGTTAAGGTGGTCAGACATACAAGTTTTTACATTTCTTAAAATTTGTAATAAAAAAATCATAATGAATGATTTACTTAGAAAAAAATTACAAAAAAGAATGCATCACATTAGGACATGAGTCCTCTATTTATATCTAAAATATATATATATATATAAATATTATCATTTTATTGTGGTTAGGATGGTCAGACAAACACCTACTTCTTATTTTTTCCTTGAAATTTAAGTACTACTGCATTGAAATTTCAAATTTTTACCAAATAGATTTTTTTTTTTAAATCCTACTATTTTAGAAACTACATTGAATTTTATACAAAATATATTCTTACATATTTTTGAAATAATATAGATAACTTATTCAAATTTTTATGTCAAGTTGCCTAACTCTGATTTTTCTAAATTTTTTGCCACTTAAAGGCCTATTTTTTCCATGATGATTCTGCACATACCCATGAGAACGAATCTCTAGAGAGGGTTGGTTCCCTTGGAAGATCACCTAAACTAATGACCTTCTTTGAGGAAAATACCCTTTGTAAGTTCTTCATGCATTTTTAACTTTCTATTGTAAGTAGCTACAACTTGATATATATATGCTTATCTTTATGAAATGATAGATTTTCAAAAAAATGTATAGTGCCTTTGAATGGTTCCTACATGGATACAAGAATATTTTAAATGCTCAAATGCCTTCCACTTCTCACATGATCATGCACAACTCTAAATTCTTATAACTCCTTGTATTTGTAATATGAACATGAGTGATCTTTGTCTTTTGTTGTGACTTTACCAATTTCACTTTATTGTTGTCTTGTTTCTTGTGCTCTACATTACCATACATTGTTCTTAATTACTACATTTTAAGTTGCAACCTTTGACTTTGATGCTTTACCAATGTTGTCTTGATGGCTAGCCCACTATGAATATGGCGTTTCTTTGCAATTAGTGCTTGATGATTGCTTCTTGTGAGCATTAAACCTTACATCCTTGGTTGTCCCTCCTATGTGAGCATTTTTAACAACATAACAACAATCATGATGTATAGCAGCAATAGAATATGTAAAACCATTATGATAACACCATTTACTAATGCAAAACCATGACAACATAAGAAATTTTATGCATATAGAACTCCATTAATGAGAAAATGTACACTTCTTATTTTGTTCTGTAGATCAGTTTAGTATCTTAAATGAGGTCATTTCTCATTTGTGGCTCTCATTTCAAATTGAAAGGGCCATCACATTGCTCCTTTTGATTTGACAATCATGAATGAGCAATGAATTTGTTATTTTTGCAGTCACTCTGTGAAATACATACCTTAACTAAGAATGCTTTGATTTGAGCAATGTGAATGTGTTTTTCCTATCTCATTCCCCTCTTGAAACTTGGGGGTAGCATGCTGGGCTCAACCCTTGTGGGAGCTCATTTTTGCACCACATGCTATGATGTCAACAAAAATGAATCAACAACAAGATTTCACCTATACCTGCACAGTGAACAAGCATGTTAGATAAATAATAATGAAGTTTAATGTTCTTGTGATTTTTGATTTTTAGGCTCTCCTACATATATCTAATAATTTCTCAACTTACCTAAAGAATCATAGGCATATGCTATATTTCTATTGATAGTGCATATAGTGAGATTCATATCCAGAGCTCTAACCAATTCTTTTATCATGATTCAGGTTCACTTGAAGATTGGGAGTGAAGAGGAGTAGGAAACAACAAAGACCAACACAAGACTCCAATGTGTAATGATTGATATGTTTTTTCTTATATCCAACACTCTTTTCATTACTTTTATCTTCATATGTATAGTGTATCTCTATGTTGCTTTAGTTCAACTATTCTCATGGCTTGGGTCAAACATTTGATCATTCGATTCTTTCCAATGTATAGAAAAGCAACACTTATTCAATCATGTATATTCTGGTACAAAATGAATGAAACATTACAAAAATGAATGAAAGCAATATCATGTGTTTTTATGTAATTTCCTTTATGTTACAAAAGACTGGATAACAAAACTAAATTCTATATTCTGGTACAAAATGAATGAAACATTACAAAAATGAATGAAAGCAATATCATGTGTTTGGAATACCTTTCACCTTTAAAATTAGTAAACTACTTTAGCTCTACAAAATTGAGCTATAGGTGAAAATCTGGTAACAAAACTTACTTTCCCTCTCACTAGGAAGCATTAGCAACATGGTTTAACCTACCAACTTGTAATACCAATGATTTAATACCAATATGATGACTCTAATCCAAAATATTTTATAAAATTCCCAAATCTAGATTACCCAAATTATATGTTTATCTTTAAAGGCCCATAAATGAAATAACACAAAATATATCTGTGAGAAATGCTTAAATATAAAAACTTATAAATTAATAAAATAAATTGCACACATAATTTGCTAATGTTGATAGTTTATTTTAATATTTTAGTCAAGGGCATGTGCAGGATCATCATGGAAAAAATAGGCCCTTAAGTGGCATTTTTTTAGAAAAATCATAGTTAGACAACTTGACGTAAAATTTTGAATAAGTTATCTATATTATTTCAAAAATATGTAAGAATAGAATCTATAGCAAATTTAATGTAGTTTCTAAACTACTACGCTTTAAAAAAAAAATCTATTTGGTAAAAATTTGAAATTTCAATGTAGTATTACTTAAATTTTAGGAAAAATAAGAAGTAGGTGTCTGCCTAACCACCCTAACCACAATAAAATGATAATATTTTAAATATAAGTAGAGGACTCATGTCCCGATGTGATGCATATTTTTTTGTAATTTTTTTCCAAGTAAATAATTAATTATGAATTTTTTATTACAACTTTTAAAAAATATAAAAAACTTATATGTCTGACCATCTTAACTTGATCAAAACTTCATGAATTCAAATTTTCTTTTTTTAATCCTATATTATATGAAGCATAGAATGTGATGCATGTTTTAGATTCAAAAATAATAATATTGCCTAAAAGCTATAGATGTTTTTCAGTCAGCCTATCAATCAGGACTTTAGTTGTAATTAAAATAGAAAATGAATAATAATTACTTATTAAATTCAAAATAAAGAATAATTTATATTGGTGGAAATATGAGAATCTCCTTTAAAAACCCTTTTTGTTTCATCAATTTTGTGTAAAAAAAAGTCATCAACCACCTAGCCATCATATTGCCATTTTTTGGCCCATCATGATCCTGCACATACCCTCAAATATATTATTATTTAAAATTATTACAATGATTTTAATGATGAAAATATATTCAAGAAATACCCAAAATGCTATAATACCTCAAATATTGAAATCTCCATATCATTGTTATAGTCTTCCACAATTGGAAATTTAAATGAAGAAGAATTTCTTGATTGGATTGTTGCTATGGATAATTACTTTGAAAGTGAAGATATTTTAGATGAGTAGATGGTGAAGGTGGAAAAGACTAAACTCAAAGGTCATTCTCTTCTATGATGGGACTATGAGCAAGTAGAGAGAAGAAAACAAGGAAAATCAAGGATTACTTCATGGGACAAGATGGTGCAAAAATTGAAAGGTAAATTTCTTTCAAAAAATTATGAAGTTGAATTGTATAAAAAGTTGTAATAATTGAAACACAAGGATCTAGATGTTAAGGCATACACTAATGAATTTTACAAACTAAGAATAAGGTCAAGAAGGGATGAGGATGAGGCTAAAAAGTTGGGTAAATATCTTGATGGTTTGAGATTCAATATACAAGATGAACTTGTTGGTTCTAACCCAAAATTTGTTGAAGAATGTTTCCAATTATAAATCAAGGTGGAGGAAAAGTTTAAAAGGAGACAAGAGAAATCAATTAGAGGAAGAGGTGCTACTAGTGCAAGAGGGAGAGGAACAATCCCTACACCAAAGCAGCCATTGGAAGAACAAGGAGAAAATAGAGGTAAGGAGCAAGACGTTGATACTAAAGGAGGTTTTAGAGGTAGAGGAAGGTTCAATGGTGGAAGAGATTCTAATGTCTTTGTAGGGAGGTGTTATTACTGCAATGAATATGGGCATCCTACATGGAAGTGTCCTGAAAAGGTTGGTTGTTCATCTATTGGTGAAAAGAGGATTGATAGGAGGGAAAAAATAATTCAAGAAGAGGAATGTGAGAGTAATCATCCTACAAGTTTGAGAGCTACTCTTGAAATAGGGGAAATGTTGATTATGAGAAAGATAGTGTTGAAGAAAAAAAAGAGGTAGAACCATTGCAAAGAAATATCCTCTTCAAGACTACATGCAAGTGCAAAAAAAAGGTACGCAAGATTATAATTGATTTTGGTTCAACAAAGAACATGATGTCTAGTGAGATGGTTAACAAACTAAATTTGAAAAAAATAACTCATGAATTCCCTTACAAAGTATCATGGTTGAGTGATGGACAGTCTTTGTTGGTTAATGAAAAACTTGTGGTAGATTTCTAGATTGGAGGCTGCAAAGATAGTGTGGTTTGTGATATCCTTCCCATGGATTTTTGTCACATACTCCTAGGTAGACCTTGGCAATATGATAGGTGATCCTTGTATGATGGAAGAGAGAACACCTATACAATAATGAAGGATGGGTGGAAGTTTGTATTGACTCCTTTGGTGGAAGATGAGAAAATTAAGGAAAAAGTTATAATGTGTGGAAAGAAAGAGGTTGTAAATAATGTAAAGGAATACAAAAATATTGATGATGCAACTAGTCCAAGGTCTGAGAAAGCTTTGACAAATGTGAAGGTTGATACAATACTAAAGAGGGAATTGATAGTGGATTTAATTGAAAATGTTTTGGTGGGGACCATTGTGTGTCCTATAGGTGGAATTTTGAAAAACTAACTAAATCTATAGTTATAGTGATTAAAAAATTTGAAAAAATAGTAAGTAGAAAGGATAGTAAGATGGGACAAAAGGATGACAAGATAGTGGGGCAGTTGATAGTAAAGAAGGGAAAAATGGACAAGACAATAAAAGTAGTTGCAAGCTTGAGTTTGAAGCAAAAGAGAAGTCATATCAGGTAGCCCATGGTAAGAGTTTGTTTGATTGCATGAAGGAAAATAATTTTTCATGTTTTGGTCAGAGAATAGATCAAAAACCATCATCAGGTTTGTGTGAAGAGAGGGAGACTGTTTCAAATGCAAATAGGAAGGGGAATGCAAGGTAGTTCTTAAGATTACAATATATGGACCAAGGGAAAGAGTTTTAAGGTTAGAGCATGAGTGGAGAGTATGGAGAGATAGATACAAGGAAAAAATCTTGTGGCATGAGTTCTTTTTCTATGGGGGTGTATGGTGCAAGAGCACCAAATCCATAATTTGTAAGGATGAATTCTTGAATGTTGCCAAGGTGATTTACTAGTTGTGTCAAGGGTAGATCAATGTGTTTTGATTCTTTTCATGCTAAATAAGGTCTTTGAATACCATATTTTATGTAATAAGTTCGTGTTTGTGTCTTAGGAGTCAAGTTGTTTAAAAATTGCACAAAAATGCAAATATTGTCAAGTACAAAACAAAAGTTGTCAAAAAATAGTTTAATGAATATGAGGCGATTATTATTTTAAAAGAAACTTGAGGGAGTTAGACCATTGGGATTTGAAGTGAAAAATTTATTTAAAGACTCAAAAGGCTCAATGAATGTTTGATGAAATTTGTAAGGTGATTTCCTTGAATTAAACAATGTTATTTCCTGCTAATCCATTGGTTTTTTGAGTTTCCTCCTTCTGTACGGGCCCGTACAGTTCTTAAATTCTCTCAAATTATTTGTATCATGTTTTAGCATGAATTAGATTTAAATTGGTTCCACTTTGAGAGTCTATATTAAAATTTAGTGGGAGAACTTTGCAGATTTCTGAACTTGTCTATTGCAAGCCATTGAAGGCTTTGATTAAGAATTTAATAATGTAATCTACCAGCCCATCTAATATTCCAATCTATGTATCAATGGAATGGCATAGTAAATGGTAGGGTAGGTGTTTATATGTCTTAGAGGGTAAGGGAAGAGAGTTATGTGTTTTGAGATGTTGCCCTAGGGTTAAAATTGAGTGTTTTTCTTGTGAAAAACAGGTATTGAGATGTGGCTTTGATAAAATGTTGAAAAAACGGTGTGTTTAATGAGTTTATAAGTTTGTGCAAGGAATTGGAAAGGTGTTGGATGCATTGATTTGTTCTGAGAAGCCCATGTTATATAATTTTCAATAAACCCCAGAGTTTTGCTTGTAAATGGAGGGTTTTGCAAAACGACATCATAGTGGGACAATGGTATGGACTTTTGATTGGAGATTCTATGGTTTTGAGTTACAAATTAACTCTCTCAAGGGATTTTTTATGAAATCAAGGGGTTTAAGAATTGGTTCCTTTGGTAAATAGGGCTAATTTAATAGCCTAGAATAGGGGTGGACTAATGGTTCTCAATGTTGTTGTGAAGAAAGTAGTTGAAACCTTTTGGGATTTTTTTTTGGGGTCTATGGTGAGCCTTTATTGGTTTTGGTTGGCCTTTGTACAACCTTCTCCAAAAGATAAGTCCATTTGTTGATTTTTGTAGGCTAGAAGCCTATTGGTGTTTTCTAGGGATAGTTTGAGAGAATTGTGTTGTGAAGGTTGTTTCCTTGTTTGTGTCTGATGAAATTGAGTTGGATATTGAGTATCAACCACCTTGCTTGCATCAACCTATATCTTCAAAGTTATTTGTCTCTATATACCT
>VDFB02000363.1:50918092-51092010 GCA_007258455.2 Sequoia sempervirens | reverse complement strand
TCTACCACCTTGACCATCTCTGGCACCACCACGCCCACCAGGTATCACTCTTGGAGGCATCTTTCTTGACCTCGACCCACAACCACGGTCCTGGTGCGAACTGCCTCACGATCGGCGATCTGTCCACACGCTCAAGAAAACCAGCTCTGATACCACTTGATGAAACATGACCCGATACACAAAAATAACCCACAAACAAAGAGAATAATTTTATTATTCAGAGAATGGAACTTCTTACATGCAGAGGATCTCAAATCCCCAATTTCTATAACACATGCAAGCTGCAGAAAGCTACAGAATAACCCTTTCGCAACATGCGAGCTTGTCCCCAAAAAGTTACCCAAAAATTAGAAACCCGCCAATAAATAGAGCTCCTCATTAGTTTGGAGCCAAAACAACATTCAAATTTGAGTTTAGGCGGTTTGGCACCGAAAATTTACAACATGAAGTTCAAATTTTAAAAGAGCATTTGCAATTGTATCTTCTAGAAGTCGCCAACCGGGGTCACTTAACTTTTGATCGGGTTTCGGGTCGCGAACCCGTTAGAACCGTTGGAAGATCGAGGGGTAAAGAGCGCACTCAAAATTTTCTATGCCAATTTTGGCAAGTTTCGGGGAGCCGATGGAAGCTCTAAGTGCCTCAAATCCCTTTCAGAGAAGATTTTCAAGTGCAAATCTGGGAAACTAAAACTGCAATATCTTTCAACCCAGGAACCAGAATGAAAAACCGTAAATTGGGAATTTCATTATGACGAAAAGGGTATCCAAAAATATAAAAACATCTAAAAACTGATAAACTTGAAATTTAACTATTTTTTTGGGTGATGCAAGATTGTCCTTACACCACTGGATGCTCCTGCATCACCCATACACCCAATGGTATGATTTTTCCCTTTCCACAAACATACTACTGCATCACTTAACTATCCAAGTAAATCTTTGCATAATAATAACAACATAACAATATGCACCATACTCACAAAAGTACTAACAAAAGCTCATGTTCCATCTTCATCTCCAAGTTCCAAAGTCAGACTACCTACACATCCATGATGAGAATGGAGGGGCACTACAATAAGATTCATCATAGTAGATAATTTTGGACCAAATTACTAGATGTCGTGTAGATAGAAATACATGTTCTAACACAACCAATTTTCCCTTTCATATGTCTTCACCAGATCAAACCTTCTTGCAAATACACACTTGATTACCATCTTCATGTGTGCTCAACCTATAGAAAATGGTCTACACAATGATCTTCATACCGGATCACAATGTTGACATCAATAAAACTGTAAGCTACATACTATACAACTTATATGCATGCCTCATGATTATGTTTCCAACAAACATGCCAATGAAAAGATGCTTAATCTTCCAACAATATCTCATTATCTATATCTCTTAATCTCCCTCTTTCTCCTTCTCTTTGTCCATAGATCTATCCATTTATTTTTTACCTCTATCTCCCTATCTCTCTATCTCTTTCCATATCCCTATCTAACTCTCTATATCACCCTTTATATATATCTCTCCCTTTCTCTCCCCCTCTTTTTTTGTCACTCTCTACCTACTCTATCTCTCTCTCTCTCTCTCTATATATATATATACACACCTAAGGTAAGTACAAAGTTGTGTCCACTAGGTCAAATTATTAAAACGAGTGAGTTTAAGTATTAATAACTAAAAATTAATTTTGGTCAAACATATGATATTGCTATATTAATTTTAGCTAAGCTAAATATGGCTAGAAATTTTCTAAATAAAAATGCTCATTAAATGCATATGTAGCACTACTTTGAGGCCAATTTACCAAAAAAAATATATCATTTAAAACTTCATGTTCCAACAAATCCTACTCATGAAAATAACATTTTTTTTAAATATCTTTTGGTAGATCTATAAATTTAGTTCATATATATGTAATTTTTAATATTTTATTAGTTTTTATATTTATTTTTTAATGATTACTAAAAGTAGGTTGTTAACACCAAAATATAAGGTTGTTTATCTTATTAAGAAAACATACTAAGATTTATTTAAAAAATCGAAAAAAATATGGTGCACTAGATAAAAGATTTTTTTGTCAAGATGGTATATAATTTTATTTTGAATAAATAAAACATTTTAAAATTTATTTAAAAATTATATTTAACAAAATTGGAAAAAAAATAAATTCATGTACTAAAGCTTTAACTTATATATACAAACTAAAAAATTGAAGAAGAAAATAAAAAAAATAATATAAAAAGTGACATCTCGTTTAACTTCATTTTTCAATATTTTATTAGAAACTAAATTATTTGTGTCAATTTTACAAAAAAAAATCTCTTGATATATTAATTATTCTTCTATTTGCTACTAAAATGCCATAGCTGTGAAATCCAATAGGGGATAGGACATGGTAAAATCGGTGTGAAGGGGGAGATAATGGATCTTTTAATATGTGTTCAGAGACTGATGACCCTACACAACGGTGTAAATTGATAGTGGGGATGATTGGTAAAGGCTTAGATTTTGGTGTGGATTGTGAGGCATTTCTTGGGGGTGACCATTAGCAGAGGCATATGCAAATGTTGAATGGTCTCCCACCTTCTGCTCTTAAGTGCACCAATACCACCCCCACTATGATCAAGGATGATCTGATTGCACAGGAAGTTGCAGAGAATGAATCTTTTAATAATAAAAAATTTCCTATTTGGGAGGTTAAGAGGGTACTAGTTGAGCCTCTCTAATTTGAAAAATTGGATTATAAGAAAATGGAGCCACATTTTGGTGAGTGACTTTCAAATTTACCCTTATGCATGATATTGTTTTGTTGTGGTATTTGACTATGTCCAAGTTCACTACACCATCCTCTACAATTACTAATGGAGTTGTAAAGATAACTTGCTCATGTTGAAGCCTCGGTATCTATCTTTAAACCCTACAATCGAACCCTTCATGATTTCGCCAATCTGGGTGAGACTTCTAAATCTACCACTCTAATATTACATTGATTCCTATTTTGAAGCTATGAGAAATTCACTTGGTAAGTTCTTGGGTGTGGATGAGTGGTCCTCAAATTATTTACATACAATATAGCCAATATATTGGTGGAGATTGATGTTTCAAAGGATCTCCCAGTTGAGATCTCCCTCAAAACCACTATTGGGTGCTAGATTAAAATGCTAGATTATGAGGGGATTCCTTTTCAGTGTTGCAGGTGCTCCAATATTGGTCATATTACTATACAATGTTCCAAATGGAAAATTTATAGGTTGGAAACCTAGTGGAGTGATGCCTCCCCCCCGCCGCTTATTAGAAATAGAAGATACAACCCCTCTTCCAAAAATAGTGTTGGCCTTTCCATTGCACAAAAAGTTTAACCTATCGATACTTGATATAAATTTCAGATAAGATCCATAGGAGGTGGTTAAACCATGTCCCCTCTTGTCTTCCATAACTACAATGATCATACAACTCTAAATCAACATATTTCAAACTTGGAAGTTGATCCCTTTTGAGCATGATTTCAAGTCCCCTCTTGCTCATATGTCTAAACCTCTTGTGCGAAAGTTTTGTGTTTCTATCTAAAAATTCCATCCTAGCTCCCACTTCATCATTAATTTTTTGCACATATAAAGGAAGCAATTTTCAATATCTTGCAACTACTAAGGCTCCTTTGGTCACCTTCTAAGTGTTTGAAGAGTATGTGATGCTACATACTTGAGTATTAAGATATCCTATGGAAATAAAACTTCTCTTAAGCTTGGGAACATGTCTCACATCCTATAATAGCCACTTGTTTCAAATTTTTAATATCAACATCATGTCACTTTTTCCAACAATATCACTTGGTTCATTGACACAAATATAAATTCTACCAATTTTTCTTCTTGATAGTTATTGAAAGCTTTCTGGTATGGATTTATATGAAAAGAGGCATAAGAGTCCAAAACACATGAACCAGTTGTTGTTTCACTTGTTAAAAAGACCAAAGTACCTTCATCTTGTTCATCTATGGTATTAATTTCACTATTGCTTGACTAATTTTGCACCTTTTTGTTTGACCAAAAATTCTTCTTACTATGACCTTTATCCTCAATTTCTTCCCCTAGACTTAGATATTCTTGAAGATTTTGATATCCTCCTATCATTATTTATGCCTCTATCTTGATGTCTCCCTCTATTGCCAAAAAATAAGAATCACTTGATGAGTTTCCTTGTTTTTTTTCTCCTTGTGTCTTTGCTAAGAGGACTGGCAATAACATCATCACAATTTAGTGTATTTTTTATGGACACTAAATTACTAATTTCCATCAATAATCCTTCCCAACTATTCAGTAGAGAGCACAATAATAAGATGGCATTTATTTTTTCATCCAAATTTATGTTCATTGAAATCAATTGGTTGATTAACGTATTGAATTTATTTAGGTGATTTTTCATGTTACCTCCTTTAGTCATCTTTAAATTATATAATTTCTTCATGAGGAAAATCATGTTTGAAGTGAAAACCATCTCATACATAGTAGGAAACTTCTCCTACAATCCTTTTGTTGTTTTCTTAGTTGCAACATTAAATAATAGGTTACTAGATAAAGAGATGATGGTTTCTCTTGTTTTCTTATCCATTTTCTCCCACTCCTCATTAGCTATTGTAGTTGGATTTTTGGATTTTCCTTCTAGTGTAATATTGAGGTCTCTTTAAATCAACAATGCCTCCATTTCCATCTTCCACATCCCAAATTTCTATCTCAATAATTTTTTGATTCTCAATTTATCAGCCCCTTCAATCTTTCTAAAAATTCTTCACAAATTCCTAATCAACTTCTTCATTGAGCTCTGATACCAATTTTTTATGTGAAGTCCAGATAAAAAATTATAAAAAATAGATTTATTAGATGCAATATATTAAATCAATTAACAAATACACACAACAAAAAATTTATGTGGTTCACTATAAAGGCTATGCCCATGTGAAAGCTAGGGAAACTCTATTTTGTTAACATTGTTCATACAATACATCTATAATAGCATACATATCATATCATTATATCATTATCCATGTACTAAATATTAGAATTATTTAAAGGAAAACAAAGAGACAAGGAAATTGGTGGGAGAAGTGAAGGAAAATGAATACTCTACATGATTGTTGGACTTCATATTCCAACAATTCCAGAGGTAAACATATTGTAAGAGGTTATACTAATGAAAGATTGAGTCACACCATCAAGAAATAGTCATAAGATAATAATTGTATCCTAAATAAAACAATGTGTTGTGGTTTAGTGAACTATTCCATTTGAATATTAGATATTGTTTATTACTAACATTTACACCTCTTAGATTCACAATCAAATTCTCTTCCATCATTATTTGTTGTAACACAAATGAATGATCACAAGTTGAGATATTAAATTGAAAATTCTTATCTTATGTTGTATCTTCTATTTACTAGTCTTAAATTCTTAAATTTAGGTCTAATTAGTATTCATCAATTGTTTAATTAAACTTATATTGTTATAGGGAAAATTTTATTTTTTCCAAAATTACATTAATTAATGTATAGGCTATTTAGTGTAGGAATTTCCAATCAGAATTAAGTATTCCTCATTGTGAGCATAATTAGAATATAACCTAAACATACTAGATCCAATAGATTCTAAGCAATATCTAGCTAGTTAAGCTATAGTACCAATGAAATACTTGAAAACATAGAATGAAGAAGCCATTTAAACATAAACAATGAATAAATGCATAAAGGAAACTAGTTAAATGTCTCAATCCTCGTCTCATTAGGGGATTGGTGTTGCATTGATGTGGAATGAAATCCCTTTCTGAATCCCTAGATTGAAACAAGCTTAAAGATGGTAGCCATCTATGAATATAGATGAAAACTAAGCTAAAATGGATAAAAATATCAAATGGATGCAAGATGGATGAAAGTGAGTACAAAAATGCGCATCAATGATCAGGATTGAATTTCACAACAATGGATGAGAGGTGATGAGAGGTGAAACCATGGATGAAGGATTATCACCAATAGATGAGAATGCAAGTTGAGAAGGATCAAGGACTTGATCAATGGCTCTCATTTATTCAAAGAAGCACACTTCCTAAAAATTAGGAAGATGTTAGAAGATATATTCCCATTTTGCATGCATGCAAATGGAGGAATATTCTATTAAAATGTTCCTTTAAAAGTGGGAGAGTAACGGAAATTAGCAAATAAAGTAGTTTAAGAAATTACTTAATTTTGCAAGATGAGTGAAATTAAGATTCTCATTAAGTAATTAATTCATTTAATGAAAGGGGGTTAAATGACATTTAATTGAATAATTAAAATTATTTAATTAAATGAGAGGACACAAGCAATTTAATTAAATAATTTGCATTACCTAATTATTAGAAGAAAATTAGTTTGAAAGGGGATGAATTATCCAAATAATATAGATCATTTGATTAATAGAAGAAACTGATGTATTTAATTAAATAACTAGGATTATTCAATTAAATAATTGAAAAAGAAGTGAATTTAGGATGAAATGGGGTTAGTAAACAAATTCAGGTGAGCAATATCAGTTAGGACAATTTTAAGTGTCTACATTTTTCCCCTCTTTGAAGCAAGGTACCTATTACATTGGTTCAAAGTGGTTCACAACAATGGTGTGGAAATTTCTTTAAAGTGGGGGAAAACATTGACAATATATTTTGATATTTCTCATGTTTCATGGTGATATTTTCTTTCTTCTTGTGATGTGTCCTTTTCTTTGTGGTGTCATTGGGTTTAATGTCCTCCAAGAGTGTGATATTTCTTAGTATACAAACTTTCCTCTTAGTGACCTAATGTGATGCACTATATTCCCTAAGTTGTGAATCTTTAACTTTTGACTTTTCCTCTCTTGGAGACATTAGGAACAATGTTCCCTAAGAGGAGACCTTACATGAACTATGCAAAATCCCTTTGAACAAAATTTTACTAGCATTAATGTTCATAAGTGTTTAGCATAATACAACTTGTTAACCTTGTGAATCTTGAACCCTAAATTCAAGTTCACCAAGTATAACACACCTTTCTTGCTAGTGGAGCCTTGCCTTGTTCATAGGTTCTTAGCATAATTCATCTTTTTAAGCCCTATGGAGCCTGAAACCCCCTAAATTCAAGGCCACCAAGCATAACACACCTTTATTTTGAGTGGAGCCTTGCCTTGTTCATAGAATGTAGCTTGTTAATCCCTATGGAGCCTAAAACCCTCTTCAAGGCCACCAAGCATAATACACCTTTCTTTTCAATGGAGCTTTAACTTATTCATAGGTGCTTAGTGTAATGTAGATTGTTAAGAATCACAAAACCTTGGCTTGTGGCACCTTATTGAAAATTTTAGAGGGAAAACTTTGATATTATTTTCCAACCATTGGGATACTCACCTAGTGGACAACGTGATGTTCCACTACCACAGAGTCAACACATGACGAAAATATTAGATGTGTTATGTGCAACATCAGATAGTCAAGGATTGAACTTCCTAGTCTTTGATATTGTATGATTGAGTATCTTTGTCATTGATGCATACATATGTCTTGAATGTCTACTTTAGTGTGAGTTTGACATGGGTTCATCCTCTCACTAAAGTGGGGGTTAAATGTAGTGTAGGAAAAAGTATCCCTTTTTCACACTTAATTTGAAATTATTTAAAATAAACCTAATTATGCCTTAATTTAGTGCCAAGTAATATTTATTTTACATATTCACATTAAGTTTAGGACCTTATTTATTAAAATGGACTTAATTGTGCTTTATTTTAGTGTTGTAAAGTGTACCCCTTTACACTTTCACACTTATCTATGGACTCATTAATTAATTGAGCTTAATTCCCTTAATTGGCCCCTTTAATTCAAATTAAAGCATAATTTATTGTAATTTATGAAGAGGAAACCCAAAATTCATTAGGGTATGTGCAATACCATCATGGTAAAAAAAGACCCTTAAGTAGCAAAAAATTCAGAAAAATCGGAGTTAGGCAACTTGACGTAAAAGTTTGAATAAGTTATCTATATTATTTTGAAAAAATATTTAAGAATAGAATTTGTAGAAAATTGAATGTAGTTTTTAAACTACAAGGTTTATGTAAAAAATAAGAAAATATATTTGGTGAAAATTTGAAATTTCAATGCAGTAGTACTTAAGTTTTAGGGAAAAAATAAGAAGTAGGTGTTTGTCTGACCACCCTAACCACAATAAAATGATAACATTTTTTTATAATATTTTAGATATAAGTAGAGAATTCATGTCTCAATGTGATGCATATTTTTTTGTAATTTTTTTCCAAGTAAATAATTAATTATGATTTTATTACAAATTTTAAAAAATATAAAAACTCATATGTCTAACCACCTTAACTTGGTCAAAAATTCATGAAATTCATTTTTTTTAATCCTATAGTATGCGAAGCATAGAATGTGACACATGTTTCTGATTCAAAAAATATGATACCATTTGAAAGCTATAGATGTTTTTCAATCATCCTATCAATAAGGACTTTAGTCGTAATTCTAATAGAAAATTAATAATAATTATTTATTAAATTCAAAGTAAAGAATAATTTGTATTGGTGGAAAGTTGAGAATCTCCTTTAAATACCCTTTTCATTCCATCAATTTTGGGTAAAAAAAGTCGTCAACCACATACCCTACAAATACCCATCATATCACCACTTTTTGGCCCATCATGATCTGCATATACCCATTATTTCCATGACATAACACTCATCCTTGAAGAATGTGTGTCCTAGGTAGGTGACCTAGGACCCATTCACGATAGGGTGAATGGATCCTCACTTAGGCCTAGGACCTAAATTTAAACTATGTTTTTGGGGGTATTTCAATGATTTCAAATGTATATTCACATGTTAGCTTGTGATATTTGAATTTTAGGAATTAGTCTTAACATATGTATAAATATGAGGTCATTTCACTAAGCAATCATAGAAAGTTTTCATGATCACCTAGAGCATTCAAGTGAGAATTATCAAGAGTAATTCAACAACATTTCAAGGAATTCAAGAGCATAATTATTGAATATTATTGCAATAATCAAGATTCCATTATCATGTCAAAGCTTTTTTTCATCATGCATGTTGTTTGAGCTAATATGGTGATGTAGAGTTCAAGATCCATTCAAGCATATCAAAGGCCTTATTTCAAGATAAGTTTCATGATCTAGATCCACATCCATTGAGGCCACTTCACGCTAGTTATAGATTTGCATTCCAAGATTTAATCAAGGGCATGGTGACTAGTGGCATTGCATTTTTTCATTCATCATTCATTCATGTGCTATTTGATTTCATTTCAAAGTTTAAATACTCAAACATGGTTTGACCAAAGAAAACCCCCCATCACCAAAAACAATATTTTTTTCCTCTTGTGTTTTTGTTTGTAGGTTTTAGGTTGAATTTATCCTTTAAAGAGAAAAATTGAAGAAAGCTACAAAGTTGTCAAATTTTCAAGGAAATTTGTCATCTCACAGAAACTCTTCTACATGATTTATTTCCAATTATCCAATTATGAAACTCAAGAATTTGGGAGTATAGGCACAAGAGAAAAGAACCTAGAAAGAATTTTTATAGAGCCCTAGCCACGACCCATTCACCATGGGGTAAATGAGTCCTCAATGAGCTCCAAAAAGGAACTTTTGGTGATTGGTACAAAACAATTTCCCTTTCTCAGATCTACCTTTTAATCAAGTTGGTTCCAATATTTTTTAGTACAATCTTTCATTTGCACTTTATAACTTGCATTTTGTAGTTTATTTGATATTTATAATCTTTCTCCCCAAAGTGATATTTCACCTAGACCTTTTTCCTAATAAACAAAAGGGAAATTTTCATATTCATACCTTGATTTGACCCACCTTTTGGATGTGATAAAAATTGGGAGAACCAATCTAGTGCCTTTCCTACGAGATTCCAAGGAAATAGTCTCATTAAATATGTTTGTTCATATGCTATTTCAATCAAGGCCATGTGGAATTTTCTCATATCTCAATAGGATTTCCTTTTCCTCTATATTTGGGTAATGGTGACATGACATAATGAGGAGGAAAGGGAGTCATGTATAATGTCCTATCAAATGGGTATGGGAATAACTCTTGTGTAGAGTAAGTCTTCTTGTTTGGAAATATTATGGTTTCCACGTGTTTTTGGAAGGCTAGGATTTGATTGGCTAGGACATCATATTGAATGAGTGATGTATCCACGAAATTTGCAACCAAATTTTGATAAGGACCCATGTTCATATTTTTCAATCCAATCTGTTGGTGTTGACCCTAGGTGTGTTTTGAGTTGAGATTTTATGAGTGTACAATGGGATTTGTGTTTGAGTTTGGATGTGTTGAATTTGAGTTTGAATGTATGAGGTTTGAGGTATGTGTGGGATGTACATATTGGATTTCATTTGAAATAGATTTGGAATATTTTTACCTTATGTATATTGATTGTTATATTGATATAAGGGCCCTTGAGTATTTGTTTGTTGGGGGATACTTGTGTTATGACCTTGTGAAGTGTTGGTGTTTGTGTTGGTCCCATGAATATGAATCCTTGTCCTCTTATTTTTTTCCAAAGGATTTGATGATGAGGTGTTCATGGCACTAGATGTTTCAAATAGACTAGATGTATCACCAAAAGGTTGTGACATGGCTTGTGTCATAGATTATGTCATGTATTGTGTCATTAGTTGTGTTCCAAATAAGGACATATGGATTGTTGTGGAATCTTGTGTTGACCCTCCCAAAGGAATAGAAACATTGATTTGTGGGGTCCTAGAGCCTTTTTAAGATGATGTGTCATGTCCTTGACTTTGTTTGTTTGGTGATGATTCTTATCAAAGTGTATTCACATCAAATCCATGGAATAGTTTTTCTCCACTATGTAGAAGTTTTGCTAAAATCCTTTGAGGGTCTAAAGCTACTATCTCATCCACAAATCTTGCCACATTGGGGTCTTGGGAGGTTACATTTACTTGATCATCAATTATGGCTTGGGTGTTGTAAATGTCAAATGGAGTATGTGGCTTAGGTGCTTCATTGGATGAGGAACCTAGGTTCAATCTACTGGTGTAATTTAGAGGTCATCATTATCATTGAAAAAGTACATTTCCTTCCATTTCCTTTGTGATATTTTTCCTACCATAAAAGGACTTGCAAAGGTGATGGATGGGAGAGGAAGTCTAAATGAATGATAATGCAAAAGATATGCCTTAACCGTAAGGTGTATGACTCTAGAATATGTATTTTTTATATTTTTCAAGATATAAGGGATGCCTAATGATGGTACCAATATTAAGAGTCAAAGTGACAATAGTCAAGATGTGGATAAGATAGTATCACAATGATCAAAATCTAAAGTTTATCTATGATTAAAAGTATGAAAGATGTAGTATGAAGGTTGTTATGAAGGGATGGGGTAATAAGACCTTATATGAGGAATAAATACCTTTGATAAATGTAAGCTAAAGGTTGTTAATCAAAAAAAGATAGACAAAGTGACAAATTTGATTATCAATGAACTTGAGAATGACAAAGACTAAAATGACAAGTTGATAAGGTGGCCTCAAACTAGACTTGTGAGTTGAGGAATCAACCTAACAGACAAAGGACTAAATTGATTGTTTTGAATGATAAGGTCAAGATAATATGAGTTTGAAACTATGGTCTAGAGTCTAATCTTGATCAAATCCCTAATTTGAGGTATGTGAATGATTTATTTAAGGTAAAGTTCTACCTAAGGTTTGATTATGATGATGAGGAGTAATGCAAGGGTGATCCAATGGATGGGATGAGAATTGCAAGTCCATGATATCATACAAAGAATGTAGACAAAGAATTGATAAAAAATGCTCGGCTATTCTAGATTTCTCTTAAAAAATTCACAACTAGCAAATGCAATGTTCTGGGAAGCAGTGGTGGCATTCTAAGCAATAGTTGCGGTTTTCTAATTTTTATCAGTTGTGGTGTTCTAGGTAGCAGTGGTGGTTGACAGTGATAGTCAGTTGTGGTGAACGTCTTTTTTTTCTTAATTTTATTAATTTTGACTAAAATTTTATCTATTTTTTGTGAATTTTGAATGGAAAACACTATAAATAGTCTAAAAACAATTATCTTGGCTGGTCTAAATGTCACAAAGTGTGTTCACAATGTGTATGTTCGGAGGTTATTCACTTGAATTTTCATGGGTCTAGCACAAATCAAATGTAAATCATACACATAAAACAATTTCCTATCCTATGGTCAATGGCCAATGGCATGAATCTCGAGCCCACAACTTAGAATCTCCTTTGACTTAAGGGAGGGACACCCTTTTGAGTTATGAATCACCTCTTGTCTATGAAAGTGGATGGATAGGGGCCTCTTGGAATGGAAGGATGACCCAATCACCCTCTCCTTGGAAAGTTGCAAGTTTGAACAAGTAACTTATGCTAAGCCAAGGATTCCCATCTCACTTAAGGGAGCCACATGGTAACTTTTAGGGTGCAGTGTTGTATCCCTTGCATCGAATGTGACACCAATAAAATTCAATCATCAAAGGAGGGCTTCTAACTAGTTTGATTCTTAGTCGCAACTTTGGAACATGTCACCTCATGAGTGTCTAATAAGCCACTTAAGAATTTAGCCACTCCTACTAGCGACACTTATATACAAAGGTATCTCATCATTTGAATGATACTATACAACAAAAGCTAATAGCAGTTGAACTTGGCATTTAGTCTTATCCTTTTATATACTAGCCCAAGGGAAAAATAGGTTGGAGTCACCAAGGAGTTCTCTGTACAGATGTGTCTCACTTGTTAGGACCATATAACAGGTAGAAAAAAAGAAAGACAAACATAATGATTTTGATCTTCAAGATCACTCAAGGTGCGACCTAAGAGAGAATTTACATAAAGTGCTTAACTCACACTAGCATGGTGTTCATTAATCTTAATAAACCAAAAGTATGGGTGATAGTGAAAATGTTAAGAGATGTTTTTGATTCTGAAGATCACCAAATTGTGTGAGAGAAGAGCATACACATCTAAAAAAAATACAAAACCACAAGACATTAAAGAAAATGTTTTATTTTAAGTCCCCAAATCAAAATGTGAGAAAAGACACTAGATGCAATTTTTTTGTCAATTTTAAGACCAATGAATGTGAAAATGAAAGGTTGATTTTAAGCCCAAATGAGTGAGATAATGAAATTTGTTGTAAATTTTAATCCAAATGAGTTAATATGCAAGTAGTGGTCATTTTAAACCCATGAGTCAAATAATGCAACTTGTAAATTTTAAGCCAAATGAGTGTATAATGCAAGTTAATTTTAAACTCAAATGAGTGTGAATGACTAAAGGGAATTGAAA
Organism: Sequoia sempervirens; assembly: GCA_007258455.2. Taxonomy (NCBI): domain Eukaryota; kingdom Viridiplantae; phylum Streptophyta; class Pinopsida; order Cupressales; family Cupressaceae; genus Sequoia; species Sequoia sempervirens. Next base: position 51,078,622 of record VDFB02000363.1, on the reverse strand, counting down.
AATCAAAACAAGATAAACAAGTTAGAAATCCTAAATGTAAATGCCTCATTTCCACCTATGATACACATATCAAATTAGATAGTAGTACTAGAACACTCCTAAAATATTGAATCAAAAGACCTAATATGAAAACTCCTACTAAAATGAAATTTTTTGAAAAACATGTAATTGTATCATTGTAATTGGAAAATGTGGATCACTTTCTTTTGATGGATGCAATGTTGGAACTTGTGGGGTATGTGTAGGATCATTATGGAAGAAATAGGCCCTTAAGTGGCAAAAAATTGAGAAAAATTAGAGTTAGGCATCTTGATGTAAAAATTTGAATAAGTTATCTATATTATTTCAAAAATATTTAAGAATAAAATATGTAGCAAATTGAATGTAGTTTCTAAACTACTAGGTTTTTTTTAAAAAAAATCTATTTGGTGAAAATTTGAAATTTCAATGCAGTAGTACTTAAATTTTAGGGAAAAAATAAGAAGTAGGTGTGTGTCTGACCACTTTAACCACAAAAAAATGATAATATTCTCTTATAATATTTTAGATATAAGTAGAGGACTCATGTCCAAATGTGATGCATATTTTTTGTAATTTTTTCCCAAGTAAATAATTAATTATGAATTTTTTACTACAACTTTTAAAAAGTATAAAAAACTCACATGTCTGACCACTTTAACTTGGTCAAAACTTCATGAAATTCAATTTTTATTTTTTTAATCCTATAGTATGCAAAGCATAGAATGTGATGCATGAATTCAAAAAATGTGATACCATTTGAAAGCTATAGATGTTTTTCAATCAGCCTAGCAATCAAGACTTTAGTCGTAACTTAAATAGAAAATGCCTAATAATTATTTATTAAATTCAACATAAAGCATAATTTATATTGGTGGAAAGCTGAGAATCTCCTTTAAAAACCCTTTTCATTTCATCAATTCTAGATAAAAAAAAAATTGTCAGCCACATACCCATCATATTGCCACTTTTTGGCCCATCATGTTCCTACACATACCCTGTGACTATGGATTACAAAATATCAATTGCGTCAGGTGAATGTGATGAAGTTGTCAACAATTGCATCAAAGCCCTAATAAGTTGTGGTGAATCAACCTAAAGCTACAAAACCATAAAAAATCTAACCAAAATGATGTAACCAAATGATGTTCTTCTATTATGAGTAGTTATAGTGAATCCCTAATCAATTATGTTGCATGAACCTAAAGCTACACAAAACACTAAAATATAACAAATTTTGAAAAAACCAAAGACTAGTATGATGCAATAATGATGATAGATGACAAAACCAAAACCAAAAATTGAGAATAATAGAAAATCCAAAAATAAATGTGATAAAATGATGCTCCCAAATTTTGAATAGTTACAAATTTTCGGATAGCAATTGTGTTGGATTGGCTTTTGGCGATTGCATCATTTGAGCTTGTGATTGTGGTGTATACCTAAAAATTTAAAATTTATAAAAATTTCTACAAGACCTGGTTAGCTTCACATCAGGTTCACCAATGTAATCTAGGGAAAAAATCAGGTTAAGGTAATACAACATCAAAACTAAACCTATAAAGCCCTAAACTAACAATAGAGCACAATCCAACATAGAAACATCAACAAAAATTAAATATTATGTATGCCATGGTTTCTTGACCTCCATTATCCTTCTCCATTTTTCTTGAATGTACTTAATGCCCTTAGATTTGACTATGCAATAGTAGCCTAATGCCTATGATAGAAAAATATTGAAGATAGTAGTTATCTCACTATCAGCATCTACTTGTGCATGAACTAGATTGATGAAAATGACAATGATAGGTGTATTTTACAGAAAGACAAATGTCAATAAGATATGTCAATCAATGGTCAAGAATGAAAGTTGTAGTATGAAATAGGGTTAGGGAAAAAATAGAGAAAATGATAAGGATGGACAATTAAGATTGAATTATAAAATATTTCAATCATGGGTGGAAATTGAATGAGATGTCAAGAGATAAGATTGACATGGATAATGAGGTTGGCACAAAAAAAGAGGTTGTAGGAGATATTCAAATAATTTTATTAAATTATTTAATTTGGGAGGGAAATGAATAATTAAATAATGAAAACATTATTTAATGATAGCTTAGACATGTGACAAGTTGACTTTTTCATTAAATAATTTAATTCAAAAGTGGGAAGAAAATGACAAATTAGTAGACAATTAAATCAATATATTTAATTTAATTTAATGTCATAAAAAGGCTAATGAATAATTAAATAATTAGAAGGGTATGTGCAGGATCATGATGGGCCAAAAGGTGGCAATATGATGGGTATGTGGCTGATGACTTTTTTTTTCCCAAAATTGATGAAACAAAAAGGGTTTTTAAAGGAGATTCTCAGCTTTCCACCAATATAAATTATGTTTTACTTTGAATCTAATAAGTAATTATTATTCATTTTCTATTCAAATGACAACTAAAATCCTGATTGATAGACTAATTGAAAAACATCTATAGCTTTCAAAAGGTATCACATTTTTTGAATCCAAAACATGTGTCACATTATATGCTTCACATACTATAGAATTTAAAAAAAAAAATTGAATTTCGTAAAGTTTTGACCAAGTTAACGTGGTCAAACATATGAGTTTTTTATATTTTTAAAAAGTTGTAATAAAAAATCATAATTAATTATTTACTTGGAAAAAAATTATAAAAAATTATGCATCACATTGGGACATGAGTCATCTACTTATATCTAAAATCTTATTAAAAAAATATTATCATTTTATTGTGGTTAGGGTGGTCAGACGCCTACTTTGTATTTTTCCTAAAATTTAATTACTACTGCATTGAAATTTCAATTTTTACCAAATAGAATTTTTTTTTTAAAAAACCTAGTAGTTTAGAAACTACATTCAATTTGCTACAGATTCTATTGTTACATATTTTTAAAATAATATACATAACTTATTCAAAATTTTATGTCAAGTTTCCTAACTCTGATTTTTTTGATTTTTTTGCCACTTAAGGGCCTATTTTTTCCATGATGATCTTGCACATACCTAGAATAACTATTTTTTTTGGATAGATAAATAGCTGCTATATGGGGCAACACCCTGTATTACTTTTTTGAAAAGATATTACATTTTGGCGTATCGTATAGCATATACTCCACAGACCAAACCTATTCCCATGAAGAACCTAAGCCAATCTTGATTGAGTACCTACTATCCAAAATATCTAGGGCAAGAGGAAAAAGGCCTAGATACATTACAATTATTTTCCAAAAATAGGCTACAACAAAACTGAACTGACACGAAAAACACAGCTTGACCCCTTATGTATACCTAACTGGGTGGACTACAAAACCCCTACTACTTGAAACCATATTTACAAACAAAATTTTGGATATATGACCTACATATTGTAGACCCACTAGCCTTACTCATCACTATCCTCATTGGAGTCATGCCTTTTCTACCAAGCTTTGAAATCAACAATCACTGGGCATTCCAGACCACAATTGACATGAGTTGGGCTTTTGGATTTTTTCTCAGGGTCCCTCTCATCAGTTTTGTGCCATTCTTCCCCCAGCCCTAGCTCTCGTTCCTCATCATCACTAACCACTATCTCATTCACCAGCTCTTCATCTTCCACATAGCTCAGGGCCCAGCCTCTTGGCAAGCTGGTGACCATCTTCACAGCATGAAGCATTAAGAAAATGTTGCATTTACTAATGTCCTAGAGCTTATCATAAACTTCAGGCTCTCTGGTTTTAATTAGAGGAAATTTCATCACCTCCTATCCATGCATGTAGATCATGTAGTACTTTTGAGGCATGGGTATTAGTTTGTTCTCATCAACATTTTCTAGTGCCGCATCAATTTCTACCAACTAGGCATGCTGAAACACCATATGTGTGAGATTTTTAGTTCCCTCCTTCAATACCTCCATCTTCAAGAGAACGTTCGGAAACATTGTAGGAATTTCAGAATTGGAGCTTTCCCTATGGTAGGCTCTCAAAAACTCAAGACCCAACACCTACTTTACTACCTTGAGGATTACTGGGTGTAGTGAGGATAACAACCCCTATAAATTTTTTTTTTTGTGATTTCACCTCTAAAGGTTTGCTATTGTTTATCTGAGTTGAGTGTGAGTGGATTCTCCATTTTAAGCTAATTGCTAATTGCTACACTTGTTGATAGAGAAAGGAACCTACACACCCCTTGTTTCTTTGGCTTTTATCACTGTAACTAATACTTCGAGAGGCTTCCTTAAGGTTAAAAAAATTATTCTTGAATTTGATTCCAAAGCTTGATGCACCATTATTAAGAAGCATGTCCTTAGTCCACTTGTTAATTGGTAATGAGTCCTTTTCATGGGTGATGAGCCTAACCCAGGACATCTCTGGCAGAAAGGCCTTAGAAAATGACCATACACACACTCCACATGTATTAAGTCCCTTTCTCTTTGCTTAAATCATTCTAGTTCTAGGTGAGCCCTTACCTGTTACTAGGTAAAGCCATGATGGGTCCCATCTAGATAGCATACACACCCGATCTTGCCACATGGGATCCACATGTACACATCTCCAATCACCCAACATGATGCTCGCTCAACTGGGATTCTAGCAACACTGCAACCATGTGAGGGAAGATATGAGGTGAAGCTAGCTGCCATGTCATTTAAAAATTCCTTGGGTTTCTATTTAAAAACTTTAGCCTATACTTCCTTGGTTTTTTTCTATAGCTTCTTTCACCAAGTTGTCTGCTCTCTGGTTCCCTTCCCTATAGATGTGTGATAATTTGTATTCCTCAAACCTTCCTAGAAGTTGAGAAATTGACTGGAGCTAGTGATTCAATTTCCAATTGGGAGAATTATTTTTTCGTATCACATTGATTGTAATTAGGGAGTCTCCTTCTAGTTGAATTCTCTTTGCTTTTATGGAAATATCCATCTGAATTCCCATTAGTGCTGCTTGGAATTCTACCTCATTCTTTGTACATATACCAAGCAATTGTCTCCTTATTTTCATTTTTGGCCACACATCTAGCGCCTCCTGGGCCCGAGTTGCCATGAGATGCCCCATAAAAGTTGATCTTGATGCAACCACTTTCCAGAGGTTCCTATCTGACTTCCTTTCTCTTTTGTTGTTAAGCATTGTGGCTTGGACCTATTACTTTGGGGATGATGAGCCCCTTGAAAGCTTGTTTCATGTGGTCATCCCAATTTGAGTATGTTCCTTGCTTCCCTAGATTTGGTTTGACTGCTTCATTTACTATTTCAGTTTTTAATCCTTTGATTTTTTCACAAAACCTTACTGAAAAAATTTCCTTGGTTTGAAAGATCCCTGTGTTGCATTCCTTCCAAATTTCCTAGATGATTATTGATGGGATATGGGCTAGATGTTGTCAAATATTTCCTTTCTTATTGGATGGGGCCACATATTGAACCATGCCAATAAGTAGTTTGGCAAGGGGCTCTTCCAACTGGATTTTCTCATGAAATGTTGCCAACATTGCTCTGAGTATGGACAGTTAAGGAGCAGGTGGTATGTGTCGTCATTATAATTTTACATAAAATGAATCTTCTTTGGCCTTGAATTCCAAAGGTGGTGATTATATCCTCTGTTAGGATTTTTTTTGAATTTCCAATCAAGTAAACACCCCTGCTTTTGGTAGACAATTTCTTCCCCACAGGAGTTTTCTTGGCTAGTTTTGTCTTTCTTTTGCTTGTTCCTTTAACCTATAACCAAGCTTAACAACATATGTTCCAATTGAGGAAACACACCACCTTATGATGTCTTCTTGGTTAGATGGCAAGAATTTCCTTTCTTTTAAGATTGCAGCTAGGAATCTTTTTGGTTTTGTGGTGCTTCTAGGTTTTGCAAGGAGTTCCATTCCCATTCTTGTACACCTTCCCTATCTATCATCCTTCCATAGTTGCACACCCTCTCTCCCTAGGTTCCTATAGTTTCTTCTTTGATTTGATCTAGGTTGGGAAGAGTTGCCAAAGTTTTTTTACCATTCCATGAATCCTTCCAAAAGGATGTTGACTTACCATCTCTTAATTTCCAAGTCACACACTTTGTAATTATGTCTCTACACTCCAACAAATAGTTCAAGATGGCTGATCCTCTAAGAGGGTTTGTGGTTGTGAGGATTCAAATTGGAGAGTCTGTGTCCAAATATTTTCTTATCAGGATCCTAACCCATTGTTTATCTCCTTTTGTATACATTTCCTAGACCAATTTTGCACCTATGGCCATGTTCATCAGCCTCAATTGCCACCTACCTCTTTGGGGGTGCAGACTTTTCTCCAAGCCACTAGTGGAAATTTTTATTGATCTCTTGTACCACTCCAAAAGAAGTTTCTGAATATTTGATTGAGCTTTTCCTCTACTGCTGTTGGGATTTTTAGGTAAGCCATTGAGTAAATTGCTATTTCTAAAAGCATTGCCTTCACCATCAATAATCTTCCTACTGAAGATAGCCATTTCCCTTTCCATGTACCCATATTATTCTTACAACTGTTTATTAGCCCTTTCCAATAGCATTTTTTGTTGATGCCCAAAAAAATTAGGGTACCCAAAAATCTTCTTGGAAAGTTTGCCACTCTCAAACCCAAAATTATCACCAAATCTCTTTGAAAGCTCAATTGAGTATTGAGAAAAAAAAACCTTAGATTTGTGCCATTTTATACTTTGTCCTGATGCTTGGAAATATTCATCCAAAAAGGTTTTTATGGTTCTTGCTTCTCTCCTGCTTGTCATTCCAAACAGAGTTGTATCATCAACAAATTGTTGATGTGTTGAGTTCTCAACACCATTAGCTACTTGCACTCCTTTCCATTTTCCTACCTTCCTTAGTGTTTTTATTCCCCTTCCCATTAATTTTTCCATGATGATGAATAGGAAGGTAGATAGGGGATCTCCTTGCCTTATCCCTCTTGATGAAGTGAAAAAACCCTGAGATGACCCATTTACCAATATTGAATTTTTTTCTTTGGAGATACAACTTGTAATCCACTTTACCCAATCCTCTTGGAAGCCAAATTTCTTAAGCACCTCTAGTAGGAAGTCTCTATCCACCATTTCATAGGCTTTAAGTATGTCCAACTTAATGATCATACATGGGTCTCTTGCCTTTCTGGCTGAATGCAGGGTTTCATGAGTTTATATTATTCCTTCAATAATTGATTTGTTGGGGTAAAACCACTTTGTTCCTCCAAGATGCTGTTCCCTAATACGCCCTTCAGTCTATTTGATATTATTTTCATGATCACTTTATACACTGTGTTGCATAGAGAAATTGGTCTATAATCCCCCATCCTCTCAGGGTCCTTTTTCTTGGGGATCTAGATTTAGTTGAAAAGTCTCCTTTTTCACCTCTTCTTTGGTTATTTTCTTAAAAAGTATTTTATTTTGTTCTTCTCCTATGATTTTTGGGATTGAAGCCAAATTTTTTTTCCTAACTTCCTCATTATTCTGTGATGGTTTGTTTAGGATTTCTTGAAAAAAGTTCACTACCTCCTCATTAACTTCCTCCAATGACTGGGCTATTGATCCAACTTCTCTTGTTATGGATGTTATTCTATTTTTGCTTTTGTTGGTTACTATCATTATATATTTTGGTCACCTTCTTTGAGCCATGTCTCCCTTGATTTCTACCTCTAGAAGCTTTCTTCTTTTCTCAAGATCTCTGACAATTCTTCTTTTAGGGATTTTTCTATCTCAAATTCCACCCCGTCCATTCCTTCTATGATATGTTCATTGAGTGAAAAAATTTCTTTTTCCACCCATTCTTTTTCTTGGAAGATCTTGAAATGTTATTTGTTCCACTCTTTGAGTTTTTTTTTTCACATATTTCAATTTTCTACTCAATATATGCAAGCATGAGTGATTCCCTAATCGTGGCTCCTTCCACCATTCCTTAATCAAATTGGGGAGCTTTTCATCTTTGGTCCACATTTTCTCAAACTTGAATGGGAAACCTATTGGGGTTACATTTGGCTATATTTGTAATTACACTGGGAAATGATTTGAGCCCACATAGGGTAAGATAGTGGCCTCCTATGTTTGGTTACTTCTTCCCCATTCCCCAAACAAAAGGAATCCTTTTAGCTATATTTGTAAATCCTTTTCTTCTATTTGTCTAGGTAAAGGTGCCATTTTTTGTTGTTATACCCATTAGATGATTATTATCCACAAAATCCTAGAAGTCCTATTGGACTCTTGTGATTCTCCCTAACCCACCTCTCTTTTCTTCATAATTTAGGGTTGCATTGAAGTCTCCTACAATGATTCCTTTTTCTCCTTCGAGGTTTGATACAGCTTGAGAGATTTGTTTCCAAACTTCTCTCTTCTTCCCTATTTGTGTGGGGCCATATATATTGATTAGTGTAAATTGCTCATTTCTTTGTAGCACTTTGCATTTATTGATATCCAATTCCTATTTTCCTCTAGCAGTATCCATGATACTCTGAGTGGGTTCCAGATAACCCCTAGACCTCATGAAGCCCCTTCCACCATTACATAGCAATTTTCCCATTCCTTCCACCATTTCATTCTATTTTTTATTTCTTCTATGTCCCATTCTATTTCTTGTAGTATGAATATATCTACTTTAGATTGGTCAATTTGGTGCTTGACCATACACCATATGTTAGGGGCATTTAATCCCTTAACATTCCATGTTATGATGCTCAATTGGTTTGGGGAAGGAGAGCCTCCTTCCCTTTCCATATTTTTTTTGGCCCACCATATTTGTTGCTATTTCCAATTTATCCTTATTGGTTTTAGGGCCTCTCTTCCCCTTCCCCTTTATTTTTGGCTTTTTTAGCTTAGATTGGTTCTATTCTAGCATTCTTTCCTCCCATAACTCCCCTTCTTCTACTTCCTGCTCATCCTCCTCTGATTCCCAATCTTCACCTGATTCATTTTATGAAAGAAAGTTTCCTTCCTCCCCCTTCTCCTCCTAATGAGGTTCTTGAGCTATATTTCCTTCTTTGATGGTTTTTCCTTCCTTTTTCTCTGTTTCCTCTACTTCTCCTTCTTGAGCTTCTTTGGACTTCTAACTTGGGTTTTCTGGGTTCTTTCTATTAATCAAGACTTCTCCTATTTGGGTTGATAGGACTTTTTCCAAGTCTTTGGTATGCTTCAAGAGAGTGCTCAAATATTTCTATTCCTACAGAGTTTTTTCTTCAGTATTTGAAATTTCTTGGCTTGGGATTATATTTTTTGTCTAGTTGTGACCTCCCAACTTTCTATTTTTGGAATTTTTTTCAGTCATTTGTTCTTGGCCTTCACCCCTTGGCACTATCTTACTTTCATTTCCCCCAAATTCTACTATTGCTCTGATTGTTATATTTTTTTTGCTACCCATGGAGTTTTCCTCTTCCATTGTGCTAGAGCTTCCTTTCTTGATGTCCTCCCTAAAAGGACACTTCCCTATCTTATTAACCTCACTCTTGGCTACTTTTTGAATCTAGCTCCCAAACTCTGACAAGATTTATATGCTTTTGTATATCCCTACACCTTCCTCAATTTCTACCAGAATGTTTTCCTTAGCGTCCTTTTTCCCATTTATGAAATCTTCATCTATTCCCAAGCAAACTCCCAAGGAGTTTCCAATCTTATTCATGGCCTCCACACTCCAATATTCTGAAGGGAGGTCAATCAGTTTTAACCATGTTGGGGTTTTTTTGATCTTGTAGTGTTAAGGGTCAAAATTTTCTTCCAAGTTTTTGCAATAAAAGTTATGACCATTGAATAAAATGGGTTTGCCAAATACTATTTGTTGTTTTAGATCCTAGTCTATACATTCTATCAAGTAAAATCCATTAGGTAGAGGTTTAATTCTTACTCGGTCTTTAAAATATTGTTGCCACCAGTTCGTGATTTCCTCTTTTGGATCACTAGGGCCACACCATTTCGTGAAGAGGGCATGATCACATAGTCTTTCCACTCTTCCTTTAATGATTTTTCTAGCATTGAGAAGAGTTTTTTTCCCCATCGTTTAGCATTTTCTTTGAATCCTCTTTCTTTCCCTCTTTTATTGCCAAAATCGCCCCCCTTTCTCCAATTTCATTAAGGGTTGTGGTGATTCGATCTTCTTGGAGGTCTTTTATTATTCCAATGGATTCCATGACACAAGGAACTATCCTTGTGAAAATGGTCTTCTCTCGGATGATTTCCTTGGTAGCTATTATTGTTATTGATATTGTTCTTTTTTTGCCAAGGTTCATCTTTACTGTTGCTACTTTGGTTGGTTTTCCTATCCTCGGTGGCATTCCAATGTCTAACTATAGGTGCCCTAGGGTTTTCATTTTTCTTGAACCACCCACTCCTAAAATTTCCATTGTTTAAATTTTCCTTCTGATTCCATCTACTGGGATTTTGTTTACCCCATCTTCCTTTTTGTTGATCACTAGGGAAGCCATTTTTTCCTCTATTTTGATTTTGTTTACTTCCTTGTTCTTCTTCCTAATACTAATACTAGGGGTCACCTTTATTGATCCATATCCCATTCGAAAACACCCATTGAGGAATATGGGTTGTCTCATTCTCCTTTACTAGTTCAGATCCTACTTTTCATAATGGTCTTTCCTCTAGTTTGTCACCCCGTCACCTTCTTTCCTGGCCAGTTGCATCCTGTTGATTCTCGCCTTTTGCAAAATTTCACTTCACTACACCACCTTGCACCATTTTAAAAAAAAATTGGGGTAAGCAATTATCTTGCATTTCAAAGATTTTTTGTTACACGCATGTGAAAATAATTATAATAACTGATTAATTATAGTAGAAAGTGATAAATAATTAAATAAATATAATTTATTTAACTATATCTAAGACAAGGAAATTTGTGATGTAATTAAATAGATAAAAGTTAATTAATCAATAGATGAAATAAAAGATAGAGATGAATTAATTAAACAATTAAAATTATTTAATTAATAAAATACTTATGGCATTAGAAAAAAATTAAATAATTAAAGTTATTTAATTATTAAGGATGAAGAGGGATTCAACGAAGAAAATAAAGTTTGCAAGCCTAGGACAATTTTTAGTTTATACAAGTTGTTAGTCACTTCATTGTTTGGATCTCATTTCCTAAATTAAATTAAAAAAATAGGTCCATCATACCCCCTTTCTTATCAATCCATTTTTGGGGTCACATCCCCTAAACCCTATTTTTGTACATTTCAACCCTATACCCTCAACCCTAAATAGATAGCTTATATCCTTAATCGTAAACCTAATATCCTCAACCCTACACCTAATATCCTAAAACCTAAGCCCTATACCCTATAGACTTATCCCTATACCCTTAATCTTTAACATTATCCTTCAACCCCATACCCTTGACCCTCAACCCTATACTCAAATCCTAAATCCTAAATTCTATACCTTATACCCTCATCCTTATACCATATACCCTTAACCCTATACCGTAAACACTATACCCTCAACCTTATACCCTAAATCCTATACTTGAAACCCTCAACCCTAAATAGATACCTTTACCTTCAATAGTAAAATTAATACCCTTGACTCTATACCCAATATCATCAACCCTAATCCCTATACCATATACACTTAACCATATACCCTCAACCTTGAATGTTATCCCTCAACTTTATACCCTAAACCCTTAACTTGACACCATAAACCCTAAACCCTCGACCCTCAACCCTCAACCCTATACCCTATACTCTATACCCAAAACCCTAAAAATATACCTTATACCCTCAACCATAAACCCAATAACCTTAACTCTACACTTAATATTTGAAACCTTAAGACCTATACCCTATACCCTATACCTTCAACCCTCAACATTATCCCTCAAACCTATACCCTCAACCCTAAATCATATACTTAGACCATAAAACCTATACCTTATACCCTCAACCTTATGTCCTATACCCTAAACACTATACCCTAAACCCTATAACCTCTATCTTATACTCTAAATCTTATACCTTAAACCCTCAACTCTAAATAGATGCTTTTAACTTCAATTGTAAATCCAATTCACTTGACCCTATACTCAATATCATTAACCATAATCCCTATACCATATACACTTAACCATATACCATCAACCTTGAATGTTATCCCTCAACCCTATACCCTAAAAACTCAACTCAACACCTTAAAATGTAAACCCTACACTCTCAATCCTCAACACTATACCCTATATCATAAACCTTATACTCTAAACCCTAAAACATATACCCTCAACCTTAAATTGATACCTTATACTCTCAATCGTAAACTCAATACCCTCAACCATATACCAAATATCCTAAACCCTAGTCCCTATACCCTATACACTTAACCTTATATCCTCAACCCTCAACCCTATACTTAAACCCTAAACCCTACACCATCAACCTACAAGTGTATACCTTATATCGTCAACCCTATACCCTCAACATTATACTTTAAATCTTATGCCATAAACCCTCAACCCTAAATAGGTACCTTATACCTAAGACATAAACATAATACCTTCAAATCTATACATAGTATCCTTAATCCTAAGCCCTATAAACTATACGATTAACCATGTAACCTCAAACTTATACCCTCAACCCTCAATCCTATATCTTAAACCATAAACCCTACATCATCAACCCTTAACCCTATACTGTATACCATCAACCATAAATCCTATACCATATACCTAACACTATCAACCCTATAACATATACTCAATTCCCTTAAACCTAAACCCTATACTCAATTCCCTTAACCCTACACCCTAAACTTATGCCCAATACCTTCAAACCTATAGCCTAAGCCCTATAAACCCTCAACTATAAACCTAATACTCTCATCCATATATCCAATATCATCAACCCTAAGTTGTATACCCTATAAACTAAATCCTAGTACCCTCAATCCTAAACAATATCTATCAATCATAGGTGCTAAAGCCTATATTCTAAACCTTCAACTATAAAATCCATACATCAACCCTAAAGTCTAACCCCTGTATCCTCAACCCTAAAGAATAAACCCTATCCCCTCAACCCTAGACCTTAAAACCTATAACCTCGACATTATACCCTAAACCCTCAACCCTAAATAGTGTTATACCTTGTGTAACCATCCCATTTTATTTTGGAATAAAATGGGTCCCCCTTTTTCTTTTGTTTTCTTTTCGGTTGGTTATTTGGTTGGGACTTAGGATTTCTTTTGTTTTCCCCCTAAGTCTGTCTTTTTGTTCTGTCAGAGCCAGGTCTGGATCTAAATCTGAACATTGAACTCTTTCAATGTTTATGGTTTGGTTTCCACCCCGACTCTAACTCTACTTTTCTTTTTATTTCTTCTTCATTGGTTTTTTTTTACTAAAATTTGGGTCTGCCTTTTTTCCTCTTTGTTGGTCATTTTTCCTTTGGCTTCTTTTTTTGGTGGGCGTGGAACCGGGACTGAAACCAAACTTTGAGAAAATTCCTAGGTTCTGGTTTCTATTCCGTTTAGAGTTCCAATTCCACCCCTTGGTACTTTTTATTTTTGTTGTTTTGGCGGGATGGGACACAAAACAAAACTAAATTGTGGAACTTTTCTCAAGTTCCAGGTTTGGGTTTTGTTGTGGCCCCGGTTCCACTTGTCTTGTTCTTTTTGCCTTTGTTCCTTATGTTTTTTCATGGGGTGATTTCTCTGCTTTATGTTCCTCTTCCTTGTCTTTTTCTTCATCTTTTTGAGTGTTGTCGGAGGAAGTTCGGGACAGAACCCAAACCTAAAACTTAGAGAAGTTTCTAGTCCTAATTTGGTTCCGGTCCTGGTTCTGTCGGGTTTGTATGTTTTTCCTTTGGTTCCAATCACTCAGTCGGTTGGTCAAGTTTTTCTTTTTAATTTTCTTTGCTTGTGTGGATGCGGAGCCAGAATGGAGCGGTGAGTGTGAAGTTAGCTAATAGTTTGTGTTTGGTTCCCGTTCTACCCCTACCCCTGTTGGTATTAAAGGAAGGTGTCATCTTTGGTTTGGATTTGGTTCTGCCTTAGCCAAAGTTGGGTTTCCTTTTGGTTAACAGATTAAATGAAATAATAAAAATGAGTAATGTATCTTATATGTTTTTAAGAACTAATGAAGGCATTTTTTTTTCTATAGGATTAGATCATACACCTGATGCCATTTTTCAAAGGAATTCAGTTGGAAGGCTTGCTTCATTCAGATTTGACATGAAATCCTTAAGGAAGAAATTCACTGAGATCTTTCTAGTGTCTTGCCAATTGTTGTTCACAAGGCTTGGACTTGGGGAGAAATATTTTCAGTCGCTATGATGTCTGGCTGAATGGTGGAAGTCTTGGCGAAAAGATTTTGCTTCGAGGAAAAGTCCTCCTGACCAACTTGAGTCTTGTTGAAGGATTCTCCCTTCGGTGTGATGTCTAGCCGATCAAAGGAAGTCTTGGTGAAATAAAAGGAGTTCGGGATAATGTCTTCCCGACTGGTGGGAGTCTCACTGAAATGTAAAGGTTTGAGCTTGGGGAGAATAGAGTTGCTTGGTATGATGTCCTACCAAACAAGTAAGGTCTCGGTGAAATGGAATGAGTTTGGAGGGATGTCTCACTGACGCTGGAGGTCTCACCAAAAGGGTATATGGGTATTGATAAGACTCTTAGCTGAATGATTTGAGCTCGATATGAAGTCTTGCCAACTGGTGGACTCTTGCTTACAAAGCAGTGATCTGGGCGATGCAAAGGGATATCCGTATGACTAATGGGAACCCACTATGATCTCCTATCGACTAAATGATGTATTTCTGAATGCAGATTTTTTTCCAATGGAGGGTGCACAGTGATGTGACTCTTAGGGCTCAGTGTGATTTTTGGCTGATGACGATACTCTTGTCGATGGCCTAAATGGGATGATGTCTACTGCCAAGTGCTTTCACTATGAAGTCTGGCCAAAAGTGATAGTCTTTCCGATGGTCGTAGGTTATCTCAATAACTACTAAAGAGTATAATTGCATCAGGGAGACACAACTAGTGTCTCACCAACATGCGCGATTATGTGTGAACAACTTTTGATCACTTGGAAATCTTACGTGGCATCATGTTCCACCAATTAGAGGGAGTTGAGGCAAAACCATTAATAGTTTGACTGATTGACTACCCCTGTGAAGAAGATCAATAGAATTTGACCGAGGAGGTCAACATACAGAAAGATCTAGGGTAGGAGGAAAACAAAAAGGAAGAAGCCACAAGTCTCATTAATAGCTAGAATCTCTACTGGAAAAAGTAGATCAACATTTATGATAATGCTTTAGGGCATTCAAAGCAGCTTTGATGGAAGTTCAAAGATGGACATAGAGGCTAGGAGTTAATGCAATGGTTGCAAAATATCTAAAGGCCATCCCTGGAGTGATCCTTCACTGACATGGACATGGGGGATGCACATTGAATGTTGCATTAAAGTTATTCCAAAAGATCTGAGGGTCGGCCCTTTTCTAAAAAATGGTATTTTGTAAACCCTAAAAATAGGGGCTGACATTCTTTTGGGGACATGTTTTTGATATATGGCACTTTTGTCCTTAAGTAATAGGAGGTCTAGAAAAGTAAAGACAGTCCTGAGACACAAGGAGATATAGAGGTTCGATAGTAACAGTTTTCAAAAAGAAAGGGTAGAGAAACTTAAGAGTAGCTATAGAGTAGGAGTTAAGTTCAACAAAAGGTAGTGATGTATCTTTCTATTTTTCTTAGTATAGATGGAAACAATCTGAAGACATGGGTTTTCTGTACACTGGTGATTGTGCCAAAATTGTAAATGTTGCTTATCTATTTCACCAACAGTAGAAGCAACCAGATTTAAATCTACTTCATGTTGTGTTCCAGAATGGTATTTATCTTGAGTTGATCATTTGATTTGAAGGATTTCAAGGAATGAAAATTTGATTTTATGTTTTGTTTAAATGATGATTTACAATCCATCGTTTAAGTTAGCACTGTGAATGAACATAACTGTGTGTTAATCACTAGTTGATTTTGTTCTACAGTTTTAAGTTAGGAATTCCTTGAAAAGTAACAAGTTTGATTAAGCTAGATGAATTAAAATTCTTTTTAGTTCTAAAGCTTTGAGCTATCTTTTTCTACTTCTTTAAAAACTCTAGTTAAATTAGGTTTAAATTCATATTTGTTCTTAGAATAATCTAGAAACTCAACACCAACAGGCCCCTTGAACATTACAGCCATATTGACCACTTCGTGAAACAACATTGTGAACCAACATCAAAGACCTTGGGAGGTGATCAGTTCAATTTCTGATTGTCTTTTTCAGGAGAGGTGGGATATTCCACTTTTATCTTACCTACATGTTATGGGTCAACTTGGCACCATCAACAAATAGATACCTTCTACTCTCAACCATAAACCCAATATCCTCAACCCTATACCAAATATATCCTAAAATATAATCCCTATACCCTATACACTTTACCCTCTACCCTCAACCCTGAACACTATCCCTCAACCCTATACCCTATACCCTAAACACTACACCCTCAACCCTCAACCCTATACTTTATAGCCTCAAACTTAAACCCTAAACCCTATACCCTCAAGCTTATACCTTAAATGCTACACCGTAAACACTCAACCCTAAATAGATACCTTATACCCTCAATTGTAAACCCAGTACCCTCAACCCTATACCCAATATCCTTAATAGGTTTTTGCAGATTGTGAAAATTTTGACATAATCTTGAGCATATTCCCCATTAGGTTTGCACATGTTTCAATGTCAAGTAAAAAGAGGCTTGGTAATGTTAAGGTATCTCTTAGCTATCTAACCATGTAATTTTTCACATTTTGAGTGCATTAAGGTTTTCATCTTTACTTTCTTTTGTTTGTGTATCCATTTCTTGTCAAAAACCAATGTTTGGCATTTTTTACTTTATTTTTTAACTATTCATAAAAATCTCAAATAAATTACATTTTTAGAAGCTAGACTCCATTCTACACATATTAAAAAATTATTTTTCAATTAGTTTTCAAAAAAATTAGGGGGTGACATGGTCAAATTTTTACTTATAGGATGTGTCCACTTTGAAAATTAGTAAAAAATTAGATATTGATTAAAAAATTATCAAAAAATGGGGGATAAACTACATGGTATTATCTAATTTCTCGCAGAAGTGATTTTTCAAATACTAAAAAGAGTTAACATTTTAGAGGGGCCACACAAGACACTATTTTATGGTTTTTAAAAAAATGATCAATTTATGTGGGCCTCCTTTTTTAACCCCTTAATCTCTACCATTTAAAATAAAAAGTAGTTTAGAAAGTAGATTCAAAACACTGCAACTCTTTTTTTCATTGCATCTTAAATTTTTTAGTGTAACTATATGTAATTTCTCGTCCAAGGTCAATCTTTCTTGATTTAAAAAAAAAATGTGGCCACTTAAGACCCCTTTTTGGACCCCCATATTTTTGCACCTACCCATGGATAATCTTTGTTTTAATTTTATTGGAAAGTTTTATACTCTCTAAGATTCTTTGGGATAACTTCCTTGAGCCTCTTTCATGATAACCTCTAATTAGTTTTCCTATAATTTTTTTAATATGCTAGGTTCCCATCTAGAGGTAGATCATCAAAAATTTCTCCTTTATTTTGGATTCAAGAACTAGGAAAAAATCATTATTGTAGAGGAGAATATTTGCTACAAATAATATATCAACATTAATATTTTCATCAAGGAGGTCAATAGAATAAGGTTATTTAGTATAGTTTACCATTGTAGAAACCTTCTAATCAAAATAAGTTAAGCATAAGATGGGAATTTTAGAAATGGTGTTAACAACTATATCTATTTTACCCTTTATGTATTCTATGTAAAATTATAGGCTTGGAGCTCACTTACCTAGTTTTCTTCCTAGTCATTCAATTCATATTGGGTGAGGAATAATTTCAAATTTTTATGATCCATATTCATTGCAAATATCTCATAAACTAAGTGCTATCAAAACTTTACCAAGGGATGAATGCTAACTAGCATCTCCTTGCAATATATGGAGAAACACCTTTATGATTATTTCATCTTCCTTTAGATTCTATGATATGAGTATTTACCCCCTACATGATATTAAGGGTGTTAATAGCTATTAAATCCCATTAGAAAACCTTCTATAAAAGATACAAAGGCCACTGTATCCTCTCACCTATGTCAATATTGTAGGGGGAGGTCAACCCAAAATGACTTGGACCTTCTATTTATCCACATAAATACCCCAAGAACTGAAGACATGGCTCAAGTATAAGACTTATGTCACCCCAAACTGAAATTTGGATTCTTTTACAAATATTTCTCATTATTCCAATGTTAAGAACTATAGCTAGGTACTTTAGATGATCTTCCTAGGTCTTGTCACAAATCAAGATCTCATCAAAGAATGCCAAAATAAATTTCTTGAAATAATAGATGAATAATTAATTTATGCATGACCAAAATGTAGTGGGTAAATTTTTCAGAAAAGAGGACATGACTAAGACATAAAAAATTTTAAAATTGGGTATGTGTAGGATCCTGATGGGCCAAAAAGTGGAGATACAATGGGTATGTGGCCGACAACTTTTTTTTTTTACCCAAAATTGATAAAACGAAAAGGGTTTTTAAAGGAGATTCTCAACTTTCTACCAATATATATTATGCTTTACTTTGAATTTAATAAATAATTATTTTTCATTTTCTATTTGAATTACGACTAAAGTCTGGATTGATAGGCTGATTGAAAAACATCTATAGCTTTCAAATGGTATCACATTTTTTGAATCTGAAACATGTGTCATGTTCTATGCTTTACATACTATAGGATTAAAAAAATGAATTTCATGAATTTTTGACCAAGTTAAGGTGGTCATACATACAAGTTTTTATATTTTTTAAAAGTTGTAATAAAAAAATTCATAATTAATAATTTACTTGGAAAAAAATTACAAAAAAATATGCATCACATTGGGACATGAATGTTTTACTTATATCTAAAATTTTATAAAAAATATTATCATTTTATTGTGGTTAGGGTAGTCAGATAGACACCTACTTATTTTTTCCTTGAAATTTAAGTACTATTGCATTGAAATTTCAAATTTCCACCAAATAGATTTTTTTTTGTTAAATAAACTTAGTGGTTTAGAGACTACATTCAATTTTCTATAGATTTTGTTCTTACATATTTATGAAATAATATAGATAACTTATTCAAATTTTTACGTCAAGTTGCCTAACTCTAATTTTTCTGAATTTTATTGCCACTTAAGGGCCTATTTTTCTATGGTGATCCTGCACATACCCAATTATATAAAGGTTTTTTTGTGCACATCATCCCTCATTGGAATATGATTATAAGCTAATCTCATTTAATGTTTAAAATATAAATTGGTCCATGTAATTCATCAATTATCTCTTCAATGCTAAGAATGGGGACCTATTTTTTATGGTTTTCTTGTTCAAACCTATAATCACTACACATCTACATGGTTCAATATTTTCTCTTCACTAGGACAATAGATGTTCAGCAAGTGGGATAGAACTAGGACTAATGTGGCCCATCTCCAAAATATCTTTTAAGGATTTTTCCATCTCCTCCCTATACATCCTTTGGTAGTAGTGAGTATTTTTCATGACTTTTATAGAGCTTGAATCCAACTCGATAATGTACTAGAAACCTCTAATTGTTGGTATGAATAAGGGTATTTCCCTAACTATCTCTACTATTGGGTACTTTTCACTCCTTATAACTTGTTTATTTAGAGAAATTTTAGGAAATTTTCACTTTGTGTCTCATACCATAAAAATATTTTCATAATGATGCAGGAGCATCTAGTGGTGTAAGGGCAATCTTGCATCACCCAAAAATAGTTAAATTTCAAGTTTCTCAGTTTTTAGATGTTTTTACATTTTTAGATACCCTTTTCATTATAATGAAATTCCCAATTTATGATTTTTATTTTCTATTCCTAGATTGAAAGATATTGCAGTTTTAGTTTCCCAGATTTGCACTTGAAAAATCTTCCGAGTTAGATTTGAGGCATTTAGAGTTCCCAGAATGGCCTGAAACTTGCCAAAATTGGCATGGCATATTTCAAGCGTGTTATTGACTTTGAGATCTTTCCAACGGTTCAAACAGTTTGCAAATCGGAGTCCCAGATCAAAAGTTATGGCCCTGGGAAGTTGGCACACTTTCTAGAAGATACAATTGCAAATGTTCTTTTAAAATTTGAACTTCAAGTTGTAATTTTCGGCGCCAAACTGCCTAAACTCAAACTTGAATGTTGTTTTGGCTCCAAACTAAAGAGGAGCTCTATTTATGGGCGGGTTTCTAATTTTTGGGTGGTTTTTCGAGGACAAGCTCACATATTGCGAAAGTGTTATTTTGTAGCTTTCTGTAACTTGCATGTGTTGTAGAACTTGGGGATTTGAGATTCTCTACATGTAAGAAGCTCCATTTTCTAAATAATATAATTATTCTCTTGTTTGTGGGTTATTTTCTAAGTTTCGGGTTGTGCCCTCATCAAGTGGTATTTGAGTTGGTTTTCTTGAGTGTGTGGACAGATCACCGATCGTGAGGCAATTCGCACTAGGACCATGCTTGTGGGTCGAGGTCAAGAAAGATGCCTCCAAGAGTGATGCCTGGTAGGCGTGGTGGTGCCAGAAGTGCTCGAGGTGGTGGAAATGTTGGTGGAAGAGATGCACTGGTAGCCCTCCAGAGACAGATTGATGCATTACAAGAGCAGTTGAGAAGAGGGTTAAACCCGAGGGAGGAAAGTGAGGATGAAGGAAGAGGAAGAAGGTTCAGATGTAGAAGAGGAAGAAGAAGCAATTGATAAAGATCAAATGCGGCTAATAAGGTCCATTTCAAAGATTGGGAAAAGACCCAGAGTAGAAGTCCCCAATTATTCTTAAAGTCTAAACCCAAAAGAGTTGATCGACTGGATCAATGAGCTAGAAGAATATTTTTAGTATGAGGAAATAGAGGACTCAGATCGGGTTAAGTTTGGGAAAATGAAGTTGAAGGGACATGCCAGTATTTGGTGGAAAGAGGTCCAGTTGAAAAGAAATTGAAGAGGAAAAGGTAAGATCACTAGATGGGATCACATGGTAGAGAAACTGAAGAAGCAGTTCATACCAGTGGACTACGAGTTAGATTTGTTGAAGAAATTGCAAGGGTTGAAGCAAGGAAGCAGATCTGTGAAAGAATATACTCAAGATTTTCACAAGATAATCATCAGAACGGGTTATGACCAAGCAGGCCAATAAGGAGAAGGTATCCCGATATCTTAATGGGTTATGACCGGTTAATTTAGGAGGAGTTACCTAGTCAATGACCACCATTAATTGAGGATGTAATGTACTTTGCCTCAAGGTGGAAGAGAATAACAAAGATTTGATGGCAAGCAAAGGACAAGGAGGCCGTGCTGAAATAGAAGACCTTTAGGAAGCCGAAATGATGATGAAAAGAAAAGTGAAGATGGGGGTACTAGCTAAAGCCAAAGGAATGACAACTTCTACCGCCCTCGTGATCAAAACAGTGGTGATCAAAGAGGTAGAGGACAAGGGAGATATGGACAAAGATCTGGAAGAGGTGGTTTCAAAGGAACGTGTTTCCAAGCAGGATGAAGAAGGGCATTGCCTATGAATATCCAATAATAACACCAAGGAAGGGTAGACAAAAGGCCGTATAGTCGTGGAAGGGTTAAGATGCAGATGAGGAGGCCCAATCTAAACATTCAAATGATGCTGAAAGGGGAGAAGCCCTAGTGATTAGCAGAGCCTTGGTGATTGAGGAAAAGAAACTAGAATAGAGGAAGAATTTGTTTCGCACAGGGTGCAAATGTGAAGGAAAATGTTGTGATATCATTATTGATGGTGGGAGGAGCACCAATAATCTGGTGTCAGAAGAGATGGTCACAAAGTTGAAGTTGAAGAGGGAAAGACACCCGCATCTGTATCTGATTGTCTGGTTGCAGAAAGACCACAAAGTTTTGGTCAATGAGTAGTGCCTAGTAAAGTTCAAGATCTGGAGCTACCATGATGAGGTACTCTGTGATATCATCCCCATGGATGCATGTCACATGTTGTTGGGGAGGCCATGGTAGTTCGATAGGCGAGCTATACATGATGGCCATGTAAACACTTATTCCTTGAAAAATGATGGGGTTCATCACAAGTTGAAACCCATGAAGGAGACCAAAGAAAAGGTATGCAATGGTGCTAGAATTTGTTATGTAGATGGAAGAAATTTTTAGAAGGTATGAAGCATGAGCGTGTGTGTTATGCATTGATTCCTAGAGTCAGTAAGGAGGATAGTAAGAAGGTTCCAGAAGAAGTTTATGGGATGTTGGATGAGTTTCAGGATATTGTTTCTGATAATGTACCTCGTGGTTTACCACCAATAAGGAAGATCACCATCGATTGACTTGATTCTCGAGCCGCTTTCCAAATAAGGCAATTTCTATAGAATGACTCCAAAGATAATGAGGAGTTGAAATCGGGCATGTTCAAGAGTTGTTGAGAAAGGGTTTGATATGGGAGAGTTTGAGTCCATGTGTAGTACCTATAGTACTAGCACCAAAGAAGGATGGGTGGAGAGTGGAGGGGATGTGACAGATTCTCGAGCCATAAACAAGATAAATAACTGGGTACAAATTTCCAAGGATGGATGACCCGATGGACTGTTTGAGTGGAGCGCAGTACTTCACAAAGATTGATCTAAAGAGTGGATATCACCAGATCCAGATTCGAGAGGGAGATGAATGGAAGACTGCCTTCAAGACCAAAGAGGGCCTGTACGAGTGGTTAGTCATGCCTTTTGGGCTAACCAATGCATTGAGCACATTCATGCGGCTCATGAACGAGGTACTAAAAGAATTTATGGGAAGTTTTGTTATTGTGTATTTAGATGATATTTTGATTTTCAGTAAGACATTGGATGAACATTTGATGCATATTCAGAGAGCCTTTGAGAAGTTAAGAGAAGAGAAACTGTTGATTAATCTGAAGAAGTGCAATTTTGTGAAGAAGGAGTTAGTGTACTTGGGGTTTGTTGTCTCAGCAGAAGGTCTCAAGATGGACCCAGAGAAGGTGAAGGCTATTCTGGAATGGCCTACCCCAAGAACTGCTACCGAGGTGAGATCTTTCTATGGTTTGGATAGTTTTTATAGAAAGTTCATTAGAAACTTTAGTAGTATTTGTGGACCCCTGACTGAAACAATGAGAGGGGATAGAAAATAATTCAAGTTGAGCACTGGAGCAACAAAAAGTTTTGAACTGTTGAAGCAGAAGGTGACAGAGCAACTTGTTCTAGCCCTCCCAGATTTCAACAAGGTGTTTCAGGTGGATTGTGATGCTAGTGGTTTTGCCATTGGAGCAATGTTGAGCCAAGAAGGTAAGCCCATTGCCTATTTCAGTGAAAAGTTAAATGATGTCAAGAGAAATTATTTTGTATATGAACAGGAATTTTATGCAATAGTTTAAGCATTAAAGAAATTGAGACATTATTTGTTGCCAAAGGAATTTGTTCTATATACTGATCATTAGGCCTTGCAGTACCTAAATAGCCAGGAAAAATTAAATCAGAGGCATATGAAATGGGTAGAGTTTTTGTAGTGTTATACCTTTGTTTTGAAACATAGGAGTGGGAAGTCAAATAGGGTTGTAGATGCCTTAAGTAGGAGGCATACATTGATGACAAAGATGGAGATTGAAGTGGTTGGGTTCAATGAACTCAAGACACTGTATGCAAAAGATCCTAATTTTGCAGAGGCTTGGAAAGCTTGCAAGGAACCTATTACAGTGGATAGGACAAGGTGGCTAAATTTCATAATCCAAGATGGTATGTTATTTAAGGGAAGTCAATTGTGTATCCTGAGGAGTTCCATGAGGGAGAACCTGATAAAGGAGAAGCATAGTGGAGGAATGGGGGGATATTTTGGTCAGGATAAGACCATTGCCATTATCAATGAGCATTATTATTAGCCTTAGTTGTCACAGGATGTGAAAAAATTTGTACAAAGCTATAGGGTATGTCAGATAGCTAAAGGAGTGAGCCAGAATACAGGCTTATATCAGCCCTTATCTGTACCAGAGAGGCCATGGGAGGAATAAGTATGGACTTTGTTCTTGGTTTTCCAAGGACACAACGAGGGAATGATTCAGTCTTTCTGGTGGTTGATAGGTTTTCGAAGATAGCACATTTCATTCCATGTCAGAAGACCCATGATGCAGTCCACATTGCTGACTTGTTCTTCAAAGAGGTGGTGAGGCTACATGGTTTGCCAAAGAGTATTGTTCAGATTGTGACACCAAATTTGTGGGGTACTTTTAGAGGACCTTGTGGAAGAAGCTGTAGACAGAGTTGAAGTTTAGTTCTGCACACCATCCACAAATAGATGGGAAGATAGAGGTTGTTAACAAGAGTTTGGGTAAGCTACTGAGATGTTTGGTAGGAGATAAATACAAAGGATGGGACTTGATCTTACCCTAGGCAGAATTTTCTTACAACAATTCTATCAACAGAAGCACTGGTAGATCACCATTCTAGATTATGTATGGAGGTAGCCCCAGAACAGCTCCAGAATTGAGGAAGATGGACCAAGAGAAGAAAATAAGTGCTGAAACCAAAAATTTTGTAGAACACATCAAGAATATACATGAGAAGGTACGAGAACACATTAATAAGATGAATACGCAATATAAGGCTAAGGCAGATCAAAAAAGGAGGAATAAAGAGTTTCAGATTGGTGATGAAGTAATGGTCCACTTGAAGAATGAAAGGTTTCTTGTGGGAACCTATAACAAATTAAAGATGAAGAAATTTGGTCCCTCTAAGATTTTGAAGAAGCATGATTCAGGGAATGCATATGAGGTAGAGTTACCTAATGGAATCAACATTTCCCCTATGTTTAACATTTCAGATTTGACACAGTATCATGAAGGTGGAATGGAGGAAGCACCCACAATAGGGTAGTATGGCATTCCAGCACCTACTTCAAAAAAGGAGGAGATTGAAGCAATGTTGGATAGTCATATGGGAAGGAGTACTAGAAACAGGCAGTATGAAGAATATCTGGTGAAATGGAGAGGAAGGCCTATGGAAGATTCATCCTAGCTATCTAAGGTAGCGGTTGACCGGTTGGGTCTTCCTCAACCATCTGAGATGTGACGGGGTCACTTCTCAAATTACCCTGGGTGTCTAATGCAGGAGCATCCAATGGTGTAAGGCCAATCTTGCATCACCCAAAAATAGTTAAATTTCAATTTTTTCAATTTTTAGATGTTTTTACATTTTTGGATACCCTTTTTGTCATAATGAAATTTCTAATTTACAGTTTTTATTTTCTATTCCTAGGTTGAAAGATATTGCAGTTTTAGTTTCCCAAATTTACACCTGAAAATCTTCCGAGTTAGATTTGAGGCACTTAGATTTCCCAGAACAGCCTCGAAACTTTCCAAAATCGGTGTAGCCTATTTTGAGCATGTTATTAATTTCGAGACTTTTCCAACGGTTCAAACGGTTCGCGAATCGAAGTCCCGGATCAAAAGTTATGGCCCCGGGAAGTTGGTGCACTTTCTAGAAGATACAATTGCAAATGTTCTTTTGAAATTTGAACTTCAAGTTGTAATTTTTGGTGCTAAACTGCCTAAACTCAAATTTGAATGTTGTTTTGGCTCCAAACTAAAGAGGAGCTCTATTTATGGATGTGTTTCTAATTTTTGGGTGGCTTTTCGGGGACAAGCTTACATATTGCGAAAGGGTTATTCTGTAGCTTTCTGTAACTTGCATGTGTTGTAGAACTTGGGGATTTGAGATCCTCTGCATGTAAGAAGCTCCATTTTCTGAATAATAAAATTATTCTCTTGTTTGTGGGTTATTTTCTAAGTCTTGGGTTGCGCCCTCATCACATAATCTTGTGTTGTTATATATACTACAAGAAACAATTAAGGAAGACACAAATTTCTCTAAGGAGAGCAATAAAAAACTTATTTCAAGTGAAGGTTCTTAAGCATTACAATTCTGAACATTTCAATTAAAAAAAAAATTTGAGAAGGTTACAAGAACCAAAATTTCTCTTCAAATAGAGATTGATAGACTCTTACATTGAACTCTTCATGAAGAGGTCACTTAAATTGTGGAAATATCAAACGATAAAAGAAGAGACATCCTTAGTACAAATGAAAAGTAGCAACATTTGGCTTTAGAGAATCAACATGTAAACACTTGTGAAGTGGTGGTAAAAGAAAGGAGCCCATGATTGAAGTAGGGGGTAGAAATGTCTTCAAAATGAAGATCTTAGTTAAACATGAGGTAAAATCATCAATAAATTCTAGTACATAATCAACGTGATATCTATTGTAGCAATAAATTTATATATTTGAAAAATAAAGACATCAGTAACTAATGTGAATGCATAAAAAAATTAAATCCAAATCAACATAATTACAATTGATACAAGTTCAAATTTATAATATTTAGGACCCTTTTAGAACTAAAAATGTTGATCTCCAATAAAACTATCCACTACACCAAAAGATATGAGCAGAAATGTTCCATTGAATAGTTTTATTTGCAACACATAACTTCATGTATTTATTCAATTAAAGAACAAAAACATTGCTGAATATTCAAGCAAACAAGACAAAAATTGCATTGACATCAACAATGTAAAAGTAGAAATCCTTGTTAGCAAATTAAATTTTCAACATCCAGTAGATTTAGTATAACAAGACAATATAGAAATAATAATTATATAGAAAAATTAATTATAAGATATTGGCAAAAATTGTGTTCTGAAAAAAAACATTTTGGTCCTTGTTTTGCACACCCACCTATATTTGTAACAACTTAAAAATGAGAGATTCGTTGCAAGATAGGCTGAGAACATTTTTGTATATTGTCAATGTCATGACTAGCCGACACATTACTATCACGACGAACAAAGGAACCTTCCCTACGTAAATATCTATTATCTGTAGAAATTTATGGGTTTGGTGGCGTGTAAGTTGAATTTTTGTACAGTTAAAGACAAATTCCACACCGGCCCCATTTTGTCCCTAGGCAAAGTTCCATAGAGAAAATCTATAGATTGCACTTTCCATCAATTATTGTAATTATAACTACTATCAGCTACAGAAGCTCTTCAATATTATAAAATGCCAATACTCCAAACTCTTTCCCCACAAGTTTATTTATTAAGCTACAAAATAATCAGTCATGAAGACTCTCACTATAATTGGATGTATTGCCTTCGTAATATTGTGCTCGCGTCCCATCAATTGGTAACTCAGTTGAACATTTACCATAAGATGTGTCCCAAGGCATTGTCACAGTCAAAGCTACGGTGAAACAAGAAAAAGTGTATTCACTGCATGTTTTCTCCACTAGGGTGAGAATGCAAATTCCATTGCAACTTCAAAAAAATTGAGTGATTTAATATCTTCCACGTCTACTTCTTATATAAAAAAGATCCTTATATAAGCCTTGGAAAGACAATAATTCATAGAAAAGAAACATTGTAAGGATAAGCCACTAAGGATTATATAATACTAAGCTTCAAATCAAAAAGAAATTAACCATTTGTAAGAAACTTAACAAATGGCTTCCGTGATTGCAAATTCTATGCATGGGAAACACATGAGGTTTGGAAGAGGGGCTATAGGAGAAGGTGGTCCTTGTATTGTTCATGGCGCCTCTAGGTCAAGCTTCTCAACCTTCCTCTCAAGGGATCTTTAATGATCAAGTTATTCAAATCATCAGTCAACTAGTGGTGGAAGTTATAGTTATATCAAGAGGTCAAGGGCCCCTCTTTTATCTATAAATAGGGTACCATTGTATTTGATAAAGATACTATCTATTGCACATGAAAATCTACACCTTAACTACCTCTTTATAATGTGTGGCAACATGTGAATGGAATGTCACTATTAGAGACTTCATGCCTAACACAAGAGGTCTCAATCCCTTAGAAATGAGAGATGTGTGCTTTTAGTTAAGGGTCATAGGCTATATACAATTGCTCAAATTTGTGGATGCCAAGCATTATAAATGGTTTATTATCCACAATAGTTCCAAGAAGATATCAATGACCATATTAGACATATAATAGTGTGTGAATAGTGAGGTCTTGTTCATGGTTTAAAGCATGTATGCATAGAAAAGAGAATAGGGGCTTTCATACAATGAGGGATAGGCTTAAAATTCAGAATTAATGTATGTTTAAGTGAGCTCGATCTCAAGTTTTAGTAGTGGCTAGACCTAGGACCCTAATTTAAATTATGTTTAACACTAAGCAATGTGTGTCCTAGGTAGGTGGTTGATGCAAAGTAGGGAGACAAACTTCAAACAATCACAATTGAATCAGTTTCAAACAATCTTTCAATCACAAAAACCTCAATATGGTGTCTTACTCACCATCCACTCACATTTCCTTATAGTATTCCAAACTAGCTCTTCCTACCACAATCTATAGATCAAACCTCAAACCCACAAACCAATTCCCAATTCAAATACGCTTTTGGGAGTTCTACCACATATCAAACTTGTAGGTATAATTCTTTTGTAATAAATCACCCTAAATTTTGCTGCTACACTGGAGAGTGGCTTGATTAGCCCTGTTTTACAAAGAAACCCTATAAAATTCTTCACCCAAAACACCAAACTCAATTCTAATGCTCTCAATAGGTCACAAATGGATTGAATCCACAAATTTTATCAATGGAAAACCACCACAATCTCATCTATTTAGGCATGCTCATGCATGGGTTTATTGAATCTCTAATCTCCTAACCTCAAACCAATTCATAAACACATCAAACACACAAAATTAGGTCTACACAAGTTTTTGAAATCAACTCCCAACCTTTATCATTGCATTTTAAGCAAGCTCCAACTCTTAGCCATCAATTTCAAGCCAAAACCCATGAAATTATAACTAGGGTAACATCAAAATCTTATCAATCCTTGCTCCCTACTCCTGAAACCTATTCTAACATCAAGCCCTACCCTAATGTACCCATTCCACCAAGTTTCAATAAATTATATAAGTGGAATGAGTCATTAATACATTTTATTCACCCTCAAACCCTCAAACGAGGTTTACACACCGCCTACAACAAATTGCTAATAAATCTCTTCAAACTTTATGAAATTCAATCAAATCAAGCCCAAAATACATTTACTTTATTCCTCCATTGGGTTCAATGTCTTGTCGAACATAAATGATCAGTACAAACCCATATGTACACACCTGTAGTAGCAAATTACATAAGATTTTTGGGAAAACATAGTTCTTGTTTATTGTATTCACTTCAAAAACAACTTCATAAGCTTGCCTTGAATTGTGTGAGGCCTTTCAAAATTTACACACCAAAAACTAACCAATCCAACTGACTCAAACTAACTTTTGAACTTATTTGACTGTTGGGCTTCCAATTTTTGCATTTTTGCAATTTTGCATATAACAACTTTATCAAGATTTTGCAACATTAGTAAGACTAAACCCAAATGACTCTAATTACATCTCAAATGGTTTATTATGGCCTTATTGCATAACCTTATACTCAAAACACCTAAAACCTATCATAAGACCTTATTTGACCATATTTACATGATTTGACATGGTGCCCCTGCACCATACACTCAAACTGAAAAGAACTCAATTCCCTTGAGGACTGTATTACATAAAAAACATGCTTCCTCTTATCATTCAATGATCTGCAAGCTGCATCTCCACTGGGTGACCCCTTCCAATGAGTCAAGTATTGGAAACATGCATTGCCTCTTCTCTTTGACTAGTTCCTTATTTGAAAATGTTTCCCTACACTTGATGTGTGATCCTTCATCTGTGCTACTCTGAAAATGCTATCAAAATGGCTTCCTTATCTACTACCACACCTTCTTGTACCTTCTAAAGTTATGCCTTCTTCTTTACTCTCCTTGTGTAATCAAATTTGGCCACATCTCTTGGAAACTCACCTTTCACCTTTTTACCTTTACCTTTCATACCTTTCCTCAGTTTCTCTTCCCCTAGAACCTCTGTATTATCAGGCTTACAAACCTTTGTAGTGACAAAATTTGACTACCCACTAGCCTCTTTTGAAACCAAAGAAAAAATAACTCTTTCTATAATGACCTCAACATGCCTCTCCAACCAATTTTGTATTACCACAATCAATTCATCCTTGATCTTCTCTTTCCTCTTTTTGACACCAACTCATCTTTTCTTCCCAACATTGAATCACTCTCCAAATATGCTATCTTAGCATCTTCAAGTCTTGAAATGGCTACAACTTCCATATTCTTGTCTTCCTCTATCTTTATAAACTCTTTCTTTCCTAACGTGATCACCTTTGCTACCTTACCTTGCGCTTTATCATTTTCTACCAATGGATTCAAAGTGAAAGTGTTTCCATCCTTTTCAATTTGATAAGTATTGTTTCTACCATCATAAATTGCATTCCTATCAAACTACCATGGTCTTCCAAGCAACAAATAGCACACATCAATATGCAACACATCACAAATAATTTTGTCCTTATATCCACCTATACTGAATTCAACCCAAGATTGCTCATTCACCAAAATAGATTGATTTTCATTCAACCAAGACACTTTATAAGGTGTTTCAGGAGATATCTTTTCCAATTTTAGTTTATCAACCATTTCTATAGACACCATATTATCAACTTGCTTCCAACGTCTATTACTACTTTACATACCTTTAGTTTTCACTTACAAGTGGTCTTGAAAAGTGTTATCCTTTGTGTTGATTCTTTCTCCTTGGATGCTTTGAGGAGTGTTCTTCTCACCATCAAGGATTCCCCAACATCTGGAGCAACAAGTTGATTGAGAGAGTTAACACTTTCATAATCATCCTCTTGCACCAACTAAACTCTCTTATCACCACTAGTTGAAGTAGAACCTTGTTTCTCTGGACACTCCCATGCTTGATGGCCAAACTAATTGCAATGATAACATATTCTTGAAAAAGTGCTAGAACTTCTACCTCCACCAAATATTCCTCTAAAGCCTCTGAATCTACATCTTTGATCAACAACTTGGTCTTTGCTTTTACTTGCATCTTCTTGGTCTTCATAGAACTACCTTGAAACTCTTCCTCTACTAGTGCCACCTCTTCCTTGTCTTTCTTTCCTTCTTTTTAATTTCTCTTCTTCCATAGCATCCAACTGAAAATATTCTTCAACCATAGTAGGAGTAGCCAAACTTAATTCATCTTGAATTTGAAATCTTAACCCACACATATACCTTGCCATCTTTTCATTTTCATCTTCAACATGACTAGCCCTAATACTTAATTTGTGAAATTCTTCAATGTAAGCCATGATATCCTTTTCATTATATTTTAAGTTTTGTAGCTTCTTAAAAGTTTGTATAGCATGATCACCTGATAAGAATTGGCTCTTTAGCTTTGACACCATCCTATCCATGAACTATTTTTTGTTTTTCCCCTTTTCACTCTTTCCTCTTGAACATAATTCCACTATGTCTTGGTTTTATCAAACTTCACCTCCTGATCATCTGCAACCTCCTTGTAGTTGAAGTAATTTTCCATTGCATCAATCTAATCCAATACCTCTTCAGCATCCAACTTTCCATTATACATTGAAAAATCTATTTTCTCACTAGAAGCATCTCTTCTAACAACCTTGAGCATTTTCACCATACTTCTCTCATAAGGGTCCAATTCATCATCTCCTTGGAATCTACTTGGAGGGTTTTCATCCTCACCCTCTTCCTCTTCCTCTCAATCACTTTCCTCTTCACTGGCCTTTTGTATCCTTTGACTAGTCTCTAATTCTATAAACCTAGATAACAATGCTTCTTGTAATTCCTTTAACAACCTTCTTCCCCTACCAAGGGCTCCACTTCCTTTAGGAGGCATCTTGTTTTTTCAACTCACCACTTTTCTTTCTTCAAACTTCAATCTTTCCCCTTCAAAAGATTCAAAACCTATGCTTTTATACCAATTGATGTAGAGCAGTGAGACAAACTTCAAACAACCACAATTGAATTAGTTTCAAGCAATATTTCAATCACATAAACCTCACATTCCACCATCCACTCACATTTCCTTATAGTATTCCAAACTACCTCTTCCTACCACAATCTACAGATTAAACCTCAAACCCACAAACCAATTCCCACTTCAAATACCCTTTTTGGAGTTCTACCACATATCAAACTTTTAGGTATTATTATTTTCTAACAAACCACCCTAAATTCTACTGCTATGCTAGATAGTGACTCAAAAACCACCCAAAATTTTTCTACTACACTAGATAGTGACTCAATTAGCCCTATTTTAAAAAGGAACCCTATAAAATTATTCACCCAAATCACCAAACTTAATTCTAATGCTCTTAACAGGTCACAAATGGATTGAATCCATAAATTTTATCAATAGAAAATCACCACAAGTTCATCTAATTACAAACCCTCACTTAAGCCTATTTAGGCATGCTCATATAGGAGTTTATTGAATCACCATTCTCCTAACCTCAAACTACTTAATAAACACATCAAACATGCCACATTAGGTCTATACAAGCTTCTCAAATCAACTCCCAACTCCAACTCTTAGCCATCAATTTCAAGCCAAAACCCATGAAATTATAACTAGGGAAACATCAAAATCTTATTGAACCTTGCTCCTATTATTGAAACATATTATAAAATCAATGCCTACCCTAATGTACCCATTCCACCAAGTTTCAAGCAATTATACTGGTGGAATGGGTCATTAATTCATTTTATTCACCCTCAAACCCTTAAACGAGGTTTATAGACTGCCTACAACAAATTGCTAATAAATCTCTACAAACTTTATGAAATTCAATAAAATCAAGCCCAAAATTCATTTACTTCATGCCTCCACCAAATTTAATTTATTTTAGAACATAAATACTTAGTACAGACCCGCACACATACCTGTAGCAGCAAATTACACAAGATTTTCAGAAAAACAAATTTTTGTTTATTATATTCACTTCAAAACCAACTTCAGAAGTTTTCCTCAAATTGTGTGAGGCCTTTTAAACTTTACACACCAAAAACTAACTAGTCCAACCAACCCAAACTATCTTTTGAACTTAATTGACCATTGGGCTTCCAATTTTTGCATTTTTTCAATTTTGCATATGACAACTTTTTCAAGATTTTGCAACATTAGTAAGACTAAACCCAAATGACTCTAATTACATCTCAAATGGTCTATTATGACCTTAGTCCATGAAATTAGACTCAAAACACATAAAACCTATCATAATACCTTATTTGACCATATTTACATGATTTGACATGTTGCCCCTGCACTAGTGGCCTAGGACTAATTTTCCATAAGGTGAATGGGTCTTGACTTATACATAAGACCCCCTTTAAAATATGTTTTTGACAGTATTTTAGTGATTTCAAATCCACAATTCAATTTCATTTAGTGATATTTGAATTCTGGGAATTAATGTTAAGATATGTATAAATACAAGATCATTTCACTATGTTTCATCCTAATACTTCCTAGCAATTTTGATGTGAGCACCCTTATAGCAAATTTATGAGATCAAGAGAAATTCAAGATCATTTCTAAGGAATTCAAGGGAAAAATTGTAGAATATTATTGTATCAATCAAGATTCCTATCATTATGTCAAAGATTTATTGCATCATACATGTTGTTTGAGCTAATAGGGTGATGCAGAGTTTAAAATCTATTCAAGCATATGAAAAGAATTTTTTCAAGAAAAGTTTCATGATCAAGATCCATATCCATTGAATCCAATTCATGCAATTTTTTATATCTACTGAAAAGAATAAAAATAGGTTTATGGAAATGAAATGTATGGTGCACCTATTTTCCTTATTTCATTCAAAATATGTGTTATAGAGGATAGATCTAAAAAACTAACAAAACTAACTATCAAAATTCAAATTTGAATAGGGTAAAATGTTGTGTACTTGTGACCAAAGATGTTTTTTCATTCCTCATTAAGGACTCATTCACCCTATGGTGAATGGGTCCTGGCTAGGGCTCCTAGAAAATGTTTTTGGTTTTTGTTCTACCAGATCTACACTCCTAGATTACAACTGTTCAATGTCAGAAAGCCAAAAATAAAAGCTATAGATCAATTTCCATGATTTGACAACTTTTCCTGCAACTTAGACAACTTTTCAACTTTCTTTGATTTTTCTCTTCAAATGATCTTGGACCTAAAATCTAGAATCACACATGAAAGAGAGAAAAATGTTGTTTTGATAAGGAATAGAGGTTTTCCTTGATCAAACCTCATTTTGTTAATTAAGCCTTATGATGAAACAATGAAACATGAAGCAATGAAACCTTACTTGAAACCTTGGATAAAAAATCTAGAATCTAGCATGAAGTGGCCTCAATGAATGTAGATCTTTATGCCTTTGATATACTTTGATAGATCTTGAACACTACATCAAAATATTAGCTCAAAAAACATGCATGATGCAATAGTCAATACATCTTTGACATTATCAAATGAATCTTGATTGCTGCAATAATATTCTATAATTTTTCCCTTGAATTCCTTAAAATCACTCTTAAATGCTCTATCAATGGTCTTATGAAGATACTATTTAGATCACTTAAATTGCTTAGATTCTTAGTTATGAAACATAGTGAAATAGCCTTATATTTATACATATCTTAAAGTATTAATTCCTAAAATTCAAATATCACAAGCGAACATTGAATTTTGGATTTGAAATCATTAAAATACCACCAAAAATTTATTCAAAATAGGGGTCCTAGGTCTAAGTGAGGACCCATTTGACATTGGGTGAATGGGTCCTAGGCCACTTACGTAGGACACATCAAACAAGGTTAAACATTGTCCAAAATTAGGGTCCTAGGACTAAGTGAGGACCCATTCACCTTATGGCGAATGGGTCCTAGGTCACCTTCCTAGGACACACATCTTCCAAAATTAAGTGTTGTGTAATTTTCAATTTATGAATGTATGGTTTTATCCATCATAATTTACATTTAATTAGGCTTGGATTTGGATTAAAGGGGCCAATTAAGGAAAATTAACCTCAATTAATTAATAAATCCCTAGATTAGTGTGAAAGTGTGAACGTACACCTTACAACACCCTAAATAAGGCACAATTAAGTCTATTTTATTAAAATGGCCCTAACTTACTGTGAATATGTAAAACACATTACAACACAAAATAAAGACAACATTAGGCTCATTTTAACATTAATTATTCCCAAATTAAGTGTGGAAAATGGATACTTTTTTTGACACTATATTTTTCCCACACTTTAGTGAGAGTATAACCCCATGTTAAACTCACAATAAAGTAGACATTCAAAACACTTATGTATGAAATAATGAATATGATAGACAACATCAAAGATGAAGAAGAATCAAGCCTAGATTGTCCAATGCAATGTGGAACAAATCTGAGCTATTGGTTTGCTCTCACTTTGAGGTAGCAAAACTCCAAGCTTTCCACTAGGTGAGTCTTCCAATAAAGTGTCTTAGTGAGAAAGTCATTCCTTTGTGTTGGCTCTCACTATGGCTCTCACTATACAATGATAAATTCATACCTCTTTCTCGACTCTCATCATACTAACCATACCAAAACTATCCCTCTAATAACTTCAATAAGGCACCACAAAACAACAAAACATAAAAGGGGTGGCAAATGAGAAAATCATATCAGGCTCCAATACCATATCAAAGCTATCCTCTTGATAACTTCAATAAGGATTCATTTTTGTAAGGTATTCTTCTTAGGGATCATCATGCCTAATGTCTCTAAGAGAGGAAAAATAAAAATTAAAAGCTTCACAACTTAGGGAATGCAATGCATCACCTCACCACTAAGAAATAAGTTGTACGCTAAGAAATATCGTACTCTTGGAAGACATTAAACCCAATTACACCACCAATAAAAGGACACATCACAAGATAAAATAAAATCACACCATAAAACATGAAAAATTCCAAAAGATATTATCAATGTATGCCCCAACTTTAAAGTGGTTGCTAACACAATTATTGTGAGAAATTTATTTAAACTAGCCAATGTCCCCTCCTAAGACATGAGAGCTTCCTTGACAATCCCTATGCCAAGTCATGTGTTTCTAAAATAAATCTATGCCACAAAAAAGGAGGGAGGGGTTTCCCCCAAAAAATACATAAGGGATCTATGGGTTCTGGGTCAGTATATCTTTGCTATAATGTTTTTATAGACCTCAAAAATGTGATCATTCCCCAAATACTCCTTGAACTAGAAGAATGGTCCACATAAAGAGAAAAAAAAAAGTATTTTTAGGTCAATATGGAAGAGACCTAAATGTCTTGATGCTTTGCATCACAAAAGGAAAACACAAGACAAATGAAAAAGATAAAAATTTTAGGACATAGAGAAGAATGTAGATACTTATAGAGGAATTCACAAAAAGAGAGAGATACCCAAAATAGAATAGTATAAGGGATCACATTATGCACATCCAATCACATAAAAAAATATGAAAAAGGAAACAAATAAAAATACTATTAAGGAACATGCAAGTCAACTTATTAGCAAGTCATTGCATCCCAATCTTGTTTAGTATATACAAAAGGTGGGAAACTAGACAAAGGAACAACAAAAAATGTCAAAACTAGGACAAGGCTATCTAACCCCTTGCACCCACTAAGTGCAGGACAAGGATGAGTTAAGATAGGTGATGAGAATGATCTCCTTTCAATAAAGAGAATGATTTTCAATAAATGTATTAAAACATGTAATAGTGAGGATGCTATGATCTTACAACTATTACATGACAAGGAGCAAGATGCATGCTTTTTTAGTCAAGTTTGGTTCTTAGAGGGTGAAAAATTCTTCAACACTTTCTTTAAAGGATGATAATTATTAGTGTGATTCCCAAAGAATCTATGATAAGCACAATATGGTTCATTTTTAATAGTTTTTCTTTTGGTCAAGTTTACATGTTTAGGTGGTATTTCAATTAGTTGCCAATATAAAGGGGCATAGAAGATTTTCTTGATTTTGGATAGTTGTACAATAAGTTATAAAGAGATTCAGGAGGTTCGTACAACTATTGTAGCTGAATCTTTTAATGATCATTGTGGTGTAGAAAATTAGACACTCTTGAGAAAAGAGACAATTTCACATTTAGTTGGACCTACTTTTAAGTACCCCTGCATTATTCATCCTTCAAAACATCATTTATAGGCCCCTTAGACCCATTATTTTTTATCTAGAGGCCTATTTCACTTGAGAAATCACTTAAATCTAGATAAACAACACATAATTCATGCATATCCCGAAAACCCACCTTCAAAAACCACTACTGAGACCCATTCACCACCTTGGGTGAATGAGTCCCCTCTCATGAGACCCATTCGCTAAGGGTGGTGAATGAGTCCCTTTTGAGGGAAATGTTAATTTTGAGTGTGAATTCAATTAATTCAACTTAATTTTTTAGTGAATGTCGGCCTCTTAGGTCTAAATAATGAGAAAATTAGGCACTAATGCTTATGAATACTCATTTTAAAGTCATTTTCACATCTCTTAGTCATTTTTACAAAGCAAATTCTAAAGTCAAGTCTTCCATAAGTTTCATTAGTAAGGTTGAAGTTTTAGGGCAACAAACTAGGGTTTTTGTAGGTCTTGAAGCTCACTTTTCATTCAAGGTTCAACATTACAAAGAGTTGATGATGGATGCCTATGGTGAATCATGGATAAATCTAGGTTGAGGAGGTGCAACTAGCTATCAAATCACACCTTAAGACTTATTTTCAAAGTGATTCCATCTTCCATTTTCTCTCTATCTTAAGATTAAGTTTTGCATTTCATTTATCTCCATTTTGGTGTGTTGTAAGATTTTTAGGGTTGAAGTATTGCATCACTTAAATCACATCTGAACATGTATTATTCTAGCACAATAGAATAGGGTTTTATCATATTTTAGACTTCCCTAGTCTTTAACACACTTAGGCTAGGGTTTTATTTATATTTTTGTCCATTTAAGGTTTTATTACCCAACTAGGGTTTTGACCATGGAAAGCCCCCCATTAGACAATCAATTTTTAGCTGTTTTGTAGGATTTTTTGAGATCCCTATTCAGGTTTCTGTTAAAAAGTACTGTATAGGTGTCAAGGTGTAGAACATAGATATAAATTTGTAGAAATTTGAAAGTGTACTGATTTGACATGGATGGAAAATGAGTCCCTCCTAAGGTGACATTCTGTGTTAGATGCATATCCTAATACCCAGTGAGCAGAAACTAGTTTTTAGGCAGAAAAACCCTGTCTTAGGACTGATTCGCCCAGGGTGGTGAATGAGTTCTAGTAACTATAAAAGTCATATTTACCAAATTTCTAGAGTGATTTCCAATCATCTTCAACTTTACAAGTGCACACATTCTAAAATACATCTTTTTGTTTAGTTTCATTTGCATTTTTGTTCATATTTTTAAGCTTTTTGTAAACCTCACTATGTTTTCAAACATTGCATATTATATTAGTTTTGCATTAATAATCAGTCAATTACATCATTTAGTTTCATCTACATCCTTTCATTTACTCTTAATTGCATCATACAATCCTCTATTTGAGTGAACCATCACAATTTTGGGGTTTAATCTCTCTCCTTTTAGGTGAGAGATCCTAAGAGTGCAAGAGAAGCTCATAAAACAAACAAAATTGCTGGTTCATTTTGGTGAACCTACATATTGAACATTATACTTTTTAGATCTGTATTTGCATTTGAATCCTAGGACTTCATCGATTTTCTTTTGCATTGTTATTGCATCCTAGGGCTTCTTAAAGTTGCATTAGTGAAAGTATCATTTAGAGTTCATTATTGCATCTTATTTCATTACATCATTTCAAAATTCTTCATTTTTAGTCTTTATCTGCATTGTACAAACCTAAGCACATGCAAAAAAGTAAAAAATGAATAGAAAAAACTTAAAAATACCTATCTTGGGACTCATTCACCACCTTGAGTGAATTAGTCCTAGTGCACTTTTTCCATTAGTGTTTTCAAAATTTAGTTTCCTATTTTGCACTTTTCTATTTTAGTTTAGTTACTTTCTGTTATATTTAATTCATTTTCATAAAGCATCATTTCCTTTCATGGCATTTATGGATAGTATTAAACTTTTTCAAGTTTCCTTTTCAGCATTAGTTCCTAGTTCTTTTAGATTAAAGATTTGTCAATACATAACAACACAAAAATAGAAACATCAAACCAACCTTTCAAACAAATGATTCAATTTAGGAATACTATCTCATCCAAGCCTCTTAGTAGTGATGATGCAGACAAGTTAGATGAAGTTCTTTAGGACTTTATCTCACTCACTTCATCATCTAAACCTTGCCATGAGATGCCTCAAATGATTAATGATAACCTATCCCTCAAACCTTTTAGTAGTGATAACCTTGGCTTGTTACATGAAGCCCTTCAAGACTTCATCTTGCTTGAGCCATCCACTAAGGTTTGTTGTTCCCAACCTACAACAATGAACACTAATGTCTCTCAATTTTTCCATGACCAATATAACATACTCAATGATAACCTATCCCTCAAACCTTTTAGTCGTGATGACCTTGAATTGTTAGATGAGTCCCTCCAGAACTTCATCTCACTTAAGTAATCCATTAGGGTTTGTTGTGAATGTGATTCAACCTCAACTCATTCTTCACCCACCCTCGCATAAACTCCATCCTTCCAATAAACATGAATTCACTCTTTACCCACCTAAAATTGATGTGTTGTAAAACTCTAGTAATACTATTGTTTCTCATACATATAATACTCAAAACAATCCACAACCACCACAACCAATCTCACCCTCTTTACCTTTACCTAACCCACCTAGTGCTCATCAATTTCTCTCACACACAAAGGAGTATAATCTTGTTGAACAATTAAACAATACTCCTACAAAGATTTCCCTTTGGGATTTACTTTAGAATTCACCAAATTACCACACTATTCTTCAAACAGCCTTACAACAAATTGTGGTTCCTCCTGGTACAACTTTGAGTGATGCGACAACTTTAATACATGGAATGAATAAGGTTAATATTGACATTACTTTCCATCAACATGAGCTCTATCGTTTAGAGTTGCGAAAACAAAATGAAGCCCTTATGATAATTTCTCAATTCAATCGAATAGGTATCAAAAGAACCCTCATTGATAATGGTTTTACCCTTAATGTGTGCATTTTGAATCTCCTTGATAGATTGCATGTTGAAAAATCACAAAGAAAACATGATTCCTTATCCATTCAAGGATTTGAAAATACAACAAAGTGACCACTTGGTGTAATCACTTTTCCTATTACAGTTGGGGTGGCTACTATGCAAACTCCTATTCATGTCATGCCTTATGATCTTTTGTATAATCTTCTTCTAGGCAGACCATGGATTCATGAGATGAATGCAATGCCTTCGACCCTTCACCGTATAATGAAATATGTCTATACAAACAACATTTATCAAGTTGAAATAGACCCCGAGCCTAAAAGTTGCTTGTAGCTTGAAAAAGGAACTACAAGTCCTCTCAAAACATTAATTCCAACATCTCATATAGAACCTCTCAAAACTGGAAAACAAGAGGAGGAACCAGTGTCTAAATTATTTGGTGATGATTGGGGATCTTTAGAATTCACACCTTAATTTATGGGAAAATACATAATCATGCAAAAGAAAGATGAGAAACCCAACCAACCAATCATCATGTCAACTCATAATTCTGAATAATCTTCTCAAACATCTATATCTCCTCTAATTTGGAAGAAAATACAACATATACAACAATTTTTTATGAGATAGATTATCAATCTCCACCTAAGCTAAAAGAAATGGAAAGACTTTATGGAAAGGGTTATGAACTTATGAAACAATTGGGATATATAGGAAAAAGATGTGTAAAACATGAACAATGCATTTGTGTCCATATATAACCTAATACACAAGAGACACAAATTGGATTGGGCTATTATTTTTCTAAGATGACAAAAGTTACTCAATGACCATCTTTGAACATCAACACTATTACATGTCAACCAAAACACAAACCGACAATCAAACATCCTAAATTTCTTGATATGAAATTATCATCATCATGGTTGTATGTTGATAGTGATGAAACTATAAAAAAATATTAGTAGTTTATGATAACACATCCTCTACTACTCCCATGAAATGGGTTACTTGTGTTGTGATAATTTCCTAAATCTAATTTCCTACTCCCAAAAAGATAGTGATATCACTTAAGAACCATATGATTCTAAAGTTCCTATATCTAATGCACTCCCTTTAGGAGATATAATTGATGGGCCGATGGACATCGATGATAAAGACAAAGTTATTAAGATTGGGAAGTGCCTTGACGATGAAGAACAAGAAGACACTACAACTTTACTTCATGATTTTCCTGAAATTTTTGCTTGGAAATATTCTGATATGCCAAGAATTGACCCAAATATTGTGACACGTAACATCATTCTCATTGAAAATGCTAAACCTGTTCGTCAAAAGATACGAAAAATGCACCCTAACGTAGCCTTGCATGTTAATGTAGCCTTTCATTCAACCTATTGATTATTTTCCTTGGATCTCAAACATTGTCGTAGTTGCTAAACCTAATAATCATATTAGGGTATGTATGGATTTTCATGACTTAAATAAAGCTTCTTTAAAAGACCACTTTCCGCTTCCTAATATCAACATGATCGTGGATTCAACTGTTGGACATGCTTTGTTGTCATTCATGGATGGATTTTTTGGTTATAATCAAATCCTTCATTATTAATCCTTAAGATCAATACAAAACTACATTTACAACTGTTTGGGGAATATTTTGTTGGGTTGTGATGCCCTTTGGCTTAAAGAATTCTACCACAACTTATCAACGAGCAATGACCCTGATATTTCACGATTTCATATATAAAAATTTGGAAGATTATGTTGATGACATCCTTGCTAAATCCTTAACACAAAAAGACAATGTAAATGTTCTTTGAAAATTCTTCAAATGAATACGTAAATATAATATGTGATTAAATCCGAAAAAGTTTCTTTGGTGTAGATAGTGGTAAAATTTTTGGGTTTGTCATATCTCACAGAGGCATTGAGGTGGACATAAAGAAAATTGATGCCATTATTAGCATTCCACCTCCTAAGAACATTTCTCAATTACATATGTTACAAGGCCATATCCAAGCTATCCGTCATTTCGTTGCATCCTTAGCCAATCACACATTACCCTTCACACATCTCCTCAAAAGGGATGTACCTAGGATTTTGAGAGTTTAAAGGAATACCTTGCAACCACCTATTTTACAACGCACCATGCCAAACAAACTGTTTATATTGTACATAGTTGCATTAGCCCATGCTCTTGCAACATTGTTGGCTCAACAAGACAATCATGCAAAAGAACATTCTATTTATTACATTAGTCAAACTTTAATTGATTATGAAACTCGATACTCACAAATTGAAAAAAAATGCTTAGCCTTTGTATTTGCTACTAGTAAATTGTGACATTATTTACTAGATTTTGAAATACAAATCATAACAAAATTTGATCTCCTTAAGCATTTCTTTAATAAAATTGACTTATCTGGATGCTTAACTAAGTGGGTGATATTGCTAATAGAGTTTGACCTTAAGTTTTTTTCCCAAAAATCAATCAAAGGAAAAGCCTTTACCAATCACTTAGTTGATGCCCCTACTCCTCTCGCTTTACCTAATGTTAAAATGTGGGTATATTTTGATGGATCTAAGTGTAGAACAAGTTTTGGTGCCAAAGTGGTATTAATTCTTCCTGATGGAAACCCTATTCCCTTGTCCTATAGATTAAATTTCCTATGTAAAAATAACACAGTTGAGTATGAGGCATTAATTAGGATTGAGAGTTGCTTTAACCATGAATGCTAAACATATCAAGATCTTTGGTGATTCACAATTAGTAATCAAACAAATCACCGGGACATATCAAACTAAACATGACAAGTTATCGAAATACAAGGATCTTACAATGAAACTATTAGAGAAATTTGAATCATTCACCATTTATAACATCCCTCAAAAAAAATAATCGACATGTCAATGTGATGGTGAGTGCAACATCTCTTATATCCCTACATGATCCTTCAACAAAATTCACCTTTGTTATTCACTCCATCGTGAAACCTTTGATTGAAACTCATTTCAAAG
This sequence comes from Sequoia sempervirens, assembly GCA_007258455.2. Taxonomy (NCBI): domain Eukaryota; kingdom Viridiplantae; phylum Streptophyta; class Pinopsida; order Cupressales; family Cupressaceae; genus Sequoia; species Sequoia sempervirens. The sequence goes on along the minus strand of VDFB02000363.1, from coordinate 51,035,386 downwards.
ATATTTTAACAACTCAAGAAGACTTGTGAGAATGGTATGACACAATATATGATTATTTAAAAGATGGTACCATTCCCAAGCCCATAATGACAAACACTCAAAATCGTTTATGCAAAATAGCAACCAAATATGTGATCCTCTCTGATGTATAGTATAGAATATTGTTCAATGGTCTCTTAGTAAGTTGTCTTAAGGATTCTAAAATTCCTATTCCCCTTGAGTAGGCTCATGCTGGTGCCTGTGGAGGTCATTTTGGAGGATGATCATTAGTGAAAAAACTTATCCATATGGTATATTATTGTATACATTTGGAGAACGACTATTTTTCTTACGTTTAACGATGTCACAAATGTCAAGAACATAGCAATTTGATTCATGCCCCTACTTCTGAGCTCCTCACCCAAATTCACATTTGGTCATTTTCAGTATGGGGATTGGATCTTATTGGAAAAAATTCACCTCCCTCTTCTATTGAATATACATTTATCATAACCGCAATAGACTATTTCATGAAATGGGTGGAAGCTATTCCTCTTCAATCTATGAATGCTGAAGTAATTTATCATTCCATATTGGAACACATAATTGCTTGCTTTAGTCTTCCATCTGTAATCGTTTCAGACAATGGAACCCCATTTAAGAATAACGAGGTTAAGAAATTTCTTGAAACATTAAATATCCAACATCAATTTTCTACACCATATTATTCTCAATCTAATGGACAAGCTGAAAGCACTAATAAGATACTGGAACAAATCCTAAAAGAAACTATTAAAAAACATCATAAGGATTGGCATACACAATTACATTATGTGCTTTGGGCTTATCAAACGAGTGTTAGATTATCTACCTGAGCTACACCTTATAACCTTGTTTATGGCACTAATGCGCTCATTCCCTTGGAGTTAGAAATTCCTATGTTGTGAATTGCTCTTCAAGACCTTATTGATGATGCCACTTATAAAGACCAATGATTGCATCAGCTTGAAATGCTTGATGAAAAGTGCATTAAAATTCTTGAGCATCTCCAAGATTAAATTAAACTATTACAACGAAAACACAATACTCATGTCATTCCTTAAATGTTTCATAAGGGTGATTTCATTCTCTATGAAAATCAACATAATACTAATTTCAACCATGAAGACAGATAAATTGAGCCCTAACTGGTTGGGACCTTATATAGTTGATACTAGTTATGGTTTTGGGGCCTTTGTCTTAACAGAGCTTGATGGGACACCCCTCAAGGAACCTATTAATGTCACACATTTTCACCAGTATTATCTCTAATCTCTTTGAATAGTATGATTAATAAAGAAGTGTTGTCTAAAGTTATTCGATTTCATTCTAAATAACGTTCACATTGCTTTGTTCTTAATAACTAATCTTGTGTTTTTCTTGAACACTAAGGTAATTATTTAATTTTCTTTTATAAATACTTTAGGTTTCATACTATTCACCCTCATGTTATGTTAAGTTTGATCTTTATATGAGTTATGGGTGTATCTAATTTAACATATTCTTAGTAATTCAACAATGTTGTATCTAAAGTGAAGCTACAATATTTTTTACATTAGATCACATCAATCATGTTAAATCATGTAAACATTAATTAAATACTTTTACCATAAGTTATTTAATTAATCACATTTCCATTTAACATTCAAATACATTAAGAAAAAATATAACAACATCAAATGTGCATGTATATGTATATATCAAAAAGTTTTATGTACATCTCAATATCATATATAAAAAATCACCAAGGTCTATGAGAGCTAGAACCCTTGGGCTCTGGTGCCTATGATCTAGTCCTAAAATGTTGTGAGAGGGTCATTTGTGATCATGATTGTGATCCACTGACTCTAAGTGAGTACTCCAAAACTTGTACCTGACCAAGAGCCACAAGCCAATCCTTTGTCATTTGATCCCTATTCGCTCATACCTGTGCTAGCTCTGCATGTAGTCTCTCAACCTTTGCTGAGGTCTACGATGACTGTCCTACACTCTCATCTCGATAGAGTTGTCTCCTCATGCTCTCATATGCTTCCCACAACCTCATGAAAGGTCTAAGGAACTATGGCTCCTCCTCCATGATTGGTGGGGGAATGTAGTTAGGATCCAACGCCTCCTGATTGACATATGCAAGCACTATCTCCATGACATTCTGACGATAGAACTCTCACTAGTCTCTCATTGCTCCTACAAGATAGAAAGGGTACATAATTAGTAAACATCATCATGATATATATAATGTATCAAACAATCAAAGTACATGCATAAAATCAAATGTAATCATTTGTCTCTAGTTGGATGAAGAATATCAACCTCATCCTCTCTAGGGGGCATTGAGGATGTGCTAGCTTCTCTTTGATTGTGGGTGCTGATGTGTACTATAGCTACTGTATGTGATCTGGTCCTATGAATGTAAGAAGCCTCTCCATGCTTGTGTTGATCCTTGATCGCTACCTCATCACCCTCACTCAAAGGTGGCTCCTCCTCATCATAATCCACCTCATCCTCATCCTCCTCTCCTCCATCCTGGTCCTCATAGTCAGAATCAACCTCTAAAAAATACTCATCATTGATAACATCAGTAAATATATCTGTTGGCCTATATCATGCATGCTCGGCCCTATCCTCTAGCTCATCTAGTACTGGTCTTACATCACCTATAGGTACATCCATGGTAAATACATGATTTTCTCATGTCACTAACCACCATTGTTCACACTCATCTGTGCTACCAACATCATCAGTGTCAGTGAATGGTGGTTGATTGTGATATGAAGCATCAACATCACTCTCACAAACATAATCTATAGTGAGCCAAACAATATCACTTGGCCTCCAAGTATTCCTCATTGTCCACCTAATGAAGGGGCACACCCTTGGTGGTGTCTGCACCTACCCAAACTATCGTATGACTCATCCATAGTAGAAGGTTGTACAACATAGTCATGCCATCAACTAAAAACTTGTCCATTTGCATCCTCCTCAACTATCTTGTGGGATCTGGCCACTGTAACTTGTGAGAAGATAAGGTCTCCATAGGATCTCATCCTCCTCTAATTGGTCAAATTTCACCCTCCAAAAATGAAGATCTTTGTACTGCCATAAGCTTTGTAGAGCATAGCCGAAGAATTGTGGATATCCTCCAACTATAGCACATGGGAACCCGACAGGCCTAGTATATGTAATATGCTTGAGGTACCACACCTACAGAAACATGCAGTGCACCATATTATCAATCTCCCAAAACATGAATCAACCAAGATCATAATAAATATGTGCTAGGATGTAGCATCCCCAAGCATAGACAGTCCCATGCTCATGCATCCCTTGAATCAAGTGTACCAATCCTCCATCCAAGTGTGTCACTTGTCCATCAATATTGAGAACAAGAGTCATTGTATGCATCATAATCCATCTCACAATGGGGGCTCACGAATATAGAAGCATGGGAAGCTTGATTCATGCTCTCATGCACTCATCATGAACAGGTCCACCCAAGTAGTATGATATTCCCACCTTCTTCTCATGGAGTGACCAATCCCCTAAAAAACATACCCACTCTCTTTGAATAGGAATTCAGAGAATATGGTGCACATCCTCTATGGTGATGATCATCTCCTTGATCAAAAGATGAAATGTACAAGTATCGACGTCCTAAGACTCACATAGGGTCATCAACATGGTGTCATGGTATCTCATAGGTAGCATTAGATATTCCCAATAGATGCCTACTTCCTATAGGTGCTTTGTCTTTACTACTGATAATGCTTGGGATAAATCTCTAATAAATATAATCTATCTCCCTCCTAGTTGATGTCGTGGCCAGGTTGGAACCTATTGAAATCATAGCCAAATGCTCTAAAAATTTATCTAATATCTTCTACTTTTAACATTATTCATCATGAAAGTGTGCTAAATTTTATCTAGTGTGCTTTCCTAAAGGCCCTAGACACTTTAGAACCCTTCTGGGACACTTTGCAAAGAAATGAGACACTTTGCAAACACAAGGGACACTTAGCGAACAAATGGGACACTTTTTGAACAAATGAGAAACTTGGAAAAACAAGAGGACACTTTGGAAACTTATTCCAAGATCCTAAATTATCCTATAAATGCATTAATTTAATCATTAAATCATTATAAAATCACTAAGCGAAAGTTGCAAAATTGACTCACCTCATGGTATAGCTCGTTGCACACAACTTGCTCTCGAAGCTCATCCAGTCAAGAAGGCGTATAATCCTGTGTACTTGGAATCTTCTCATCTCACTCATCACTCTCAAGCTACATGAAGGTAAAACACAATATACTTAAGTTCCAAGTTACTTTCTTCTACCTCTTTCCACCTATTTTCATCACTTTTACTCTTACATATTAAATTAGGGTTATTTTATCTTAAGAGTTAATAATGCATCTTTTTCTTCGAACCAACATAATGGGAGCTAGGATACTCTATTTTTGATGTCATTTGATGCATTGGAATCATGATTCCACACCCAACATCATCAATTTTCTATCATTGTGTGGCATGGTACTTGGAAATGTCGTATGGTATGACATTCTTTATTTGACGAGGCTAGATTTCTACCTTGATTCCACCTTCGTAAAGCAAGTGAAATCAAGGGGGGGCATACATCTCCCCTCAAATTTGATTTCTAGAAGTTATATAAAAGGATGGACAATTAATGAATTTTTTCTATAGGATGTTAGTTCTTAATGTCATGGTTTTGTACATAACTACATTGGGGGCTTCATTCTCCCATCTTTTGAATGAGTATCCTTCTATGTAATAAAGTACATTGTTTAGAGTCCTTTAGCATACATATGCACATAGTCATATGGGTGCTAAAGTGGGGGCTAAATGTGGCATAAAAAATTGGACACTCTTGAGAAAAGAGACAATTTAATGCTTAGTTGGACCTACTTTTAAGTACCCCTGCGTTATTCATCCTTCAAAATAGCATTTATAAGCCCCTAAGACCCATTATTTTTTATCTAGAGGCTTGTTTGACTTCATAAATCACTTAAATCTCGACAAATAACACTTAATTCATGCATATCCTGAAAAACCCACCTTCAGAACCACTAGTGGGACCCATTTGCTAGCTTGGGCGAATGAGTCCCCTCTGGTGGGACCCATTAGCCAAGGGTGGTGAATGAGTCAGTTTTTAGGGAAATGTCAATTTTGAGTGGGAATTCAATTAATTCAACTTAATTTTTTGGTGAATGTCAGCCTCTTAGGTCTAAATAATGGGAAAATTAGGTTTTGATGCTTATAAATACTCATTTTAAGTGATTTTTTACATCTCTTAGTCATTTTTACAAAGAAAATTCTAAAGTCAAGTCTTCCACAATAAGTTTTATTAGCAAAGTTGAATTTTTAGGGCAGCAAACTAGGGTTTTTGCAGGTCTTGAAGCTCACTCTTCATTCAAGGTTCAACATTGCAAAGAGTTGATGATGGATTCCTATGGTGAATCATGGAGAAATCTAGGTTGAGTAGATGCAACTAGCCATCAAATCACACCTTAAGCATTGTTTTCAAAGTGATTCTATCTTCCATTTTCTCTCTATCTTCTAATTAAGCTTTGCATTTCATTTACATCTCTTTTGCATGTCATTTTATCTCCATTTTGGTGTGTTGTAATATTTGTAGGGTTGAAGTCTTGCATCACTTAAATCACATTTGCAAATCTTATTCTAGCACAATAGAATAGGGTTTTATCATATTTTAGACTTCCCTTGTCTTTAACACACTTAAGGCTAGGGTTTTATGCATATTTTTGTCCATTTAAGGTTTGATTACAAAACTAGGAGTTTGACCAAGGAAAACTCCCCATTAGACAACCACTTTTAAGTTGTTTTGTAGGAATTTTCCAAGATCCCGATTCGAGTTTTCGTCATAAAGTATTGTACATGTGTCAAGGTTTAGAACAAAGATCTAAATATTATAAATTTGAAAGTGGACTAATTCACCATGGATGGAGAATGAATCCCTCCTAAGGTGAATTTACGAGTTAGATGTAGATCATGATACCCAGTGAGCAAAAACCAGTTTTTGGGCAGAAAACCCTATCCTGGGACTAATTTTCTTAGGGTGGTGAATGAGTCCCAATAAACATAAAAATTATATTTACTAGATTTATCGAGTGCTTTCCAGTCATCTTTAGATTTATAGGTGCACACATTCTAAAATACATCTTTTTTTTAGTTTCATTTGCATTTTTGTTCATATTTTTAAGGTTTTTGCAAACCTCACTATGTTTTCAAACATTGCATATTACATTAGTTTTGCATTAACAATCATTCAATTACATCATTTAGTTGCATCTACATACTTGCATTAATATCCTCTATTTGAGTGAGTCATCACAATTTTTGGGTTTTACTCTCTCCTTTTAGGTGAAAGATCCTAAGAGTGCAAGTGAATATCATAAAACAAACAAAATTGCTGGTTCAATCATGCACTCATGGTTTCTTCTTCTTTTGTATGATAATTTTATTTTCATCACTTTCTTCTTCTAACTGTAAACCCTTTCCTTTTTCAGAAAAAAGGATTTATTAGGAGTAGTAAAGTGATTATAATTTGGTATTTCTTTTCTCTTATGCATGTGAGATGTATTGGAAGGTGTTTGAGGAGGAGGAAAATTTCATTGAATGATATGGACCAAGGAGCATATGATTTATATCCATTCTTTATGCTTAAGCATCATTTGTATGCTCCCTATGAGAGTAATGACATTACCAACAATAGGTTTGGTTCTCACAAAATTTTGTAAAATATTTAATTCTTCATCTAGGCTCCTTATGCTGTCTTGTGGGATATTAGCAATATAATTCACATTGTTTGTAGGAAGGGAGGTTATGGGAAATGAGGTATGCATGTTATGATCCATAAGGGGTGATTATTAATACTATTAGAAAGAGAGTTAGAAAACCCAAGATCTATTGCAAATGATGTATCATGGGATGACATGAGTCTCGAACTACATCTCACAATAGTATTGCTAATAGGAAACCAATTGTAAAGCTCATCCAAGATTCACAAACTCAATTCCAACCAAAAATGGAATGAGGGTACAGTGCAATGCAATAATGTGTAAATGAAAATTTCAAATTCTAAACAAGGTAATTTTCTGATTACACTATGCAAAAACCTAAAAATGAATTCTTGTAAATGAAATTTTCAAATAAAAAATGCACTAAATTTATCAAATTAAGATAGATATGATCAAACTGATGAAACAAAAATTCTGCAAATAATAACAAAAATCTTAAAGTAGCAAACATAGATACATAAATGAATATTTTAATACCCAAAAAATTATAATATGACCTAATCAGGGACTCATTCTCCTTAGGGGGAATGGGTCCTAGATGAGGGAATTGAAACAAATGTTTATAAATTTTTAAGTGATTTTCATTGGTTTTTAGATTCTAGCTTGTTACAACAAGTTTCAGTTTCAATTTTTCTATATATTCAATATGAAATACAAGTGCAAAAAATGATAACCTAGAACCCCTAATTTGATATACAATTTTGTTTCAATTCTCAAATACAAGTTCATATTATGTATATGATTTGTAAGATGACTGATTTTTTTTTGTATTTTTCTAATTTAAAGAATGTAAACATGCAATCCTAGAAACCATCAATGTAATGCAAAGTAAAGTGCAAAGTAGACACACTAAATCAGACCTAATTGAATGCAAAGATATGCAAATTAATGCAAGTTCTAAATCTAGGATGAAAGAGGACTCCAAAATCAGAAAATTACAATGCTCAAAATGTCGACTTCAAAAAAATTAAACAAGGAAAAATACGTTTATGAAAATGAAAAGTACGATGTACCCATTTTCCTTATTTCATTCAAAATATGTGTTATAGAGGACATATCTGAAAACTAATAGAAATAACAATCAAAATGTAGATATGGAAAGGGTAAAATGTTGTGTACCTATCACCAAAGATTATTTTTCAGACCTCACTGAGGACTCATTCACCCTATGATGAATGGGTCCTAGCTAGGGCTCCTGGAAAATGCTTTGTGGGTTCGCTCTTACTAGGTCTGCACTCCCATATTCCAGTTCTTCAATGTCGGCAAGTTGGAAATAAAACCTGTAGACTAGTTTCCATGATTTTACAAATTTAATTACAACTTACACAACTTTGCAACTTTCTTCAATTTTTCTCTTCAAATGATCTTCAATCTAAAATCTACAATCACACATCAAGAGAGAAAAATATTGTTTTGTTAGGGAATAACAATTTTCCTTAGTCAAACCTCATTTTGGTGATTAAACATTACAATGAAACAATGAAACATGAAGGATGAAATAATGAAACATGAAACAATGAAACCTTGAAACATTAGATAATAAATCTACAATCTAGCATTAAGCGGCCTCAATGAATGCAGATCTTTATGCCTTTCATATACTTTGATAGATCTTGAACACTAAATCAACATATTATCTCAAACAATATGCATGATGCAATACATCTTTGACATGATAAAATGAATCTTGATTGCTGCAATAATCTTCTATAAATCTTCCCTTGAATGAATGCTCTATCAATGCTCTTATGAAGATACTCTTGAGATTATTAAAATTTCTTAGATTCTTTGTTGTGAAATATAGTGAAATAGCCTAATATTTATACATATCTTAACATTAATTCCTAAAATTCAAATATCACTAGCCGACAATAAATTTTGTATTTAAAATAATTAAAATACCACCAAAAGCATATTCAAAAGAGGGGTCCTCGGTTTAAGTGAGGACCAACTCGCCATAGGGTGAATGGTTCTTAGGCCACTTACCTAGGGCACACATTGAAAAAGGTTAAGAATGATGGAAAATTAGGGTCCTAGGACTAAGTGAGGACACATTTTACCCATGGTGAATGGGTCCTAGGTCACCTATCTAGGACACACATCTTCCAAAATTAAGTGTTTTGTAATTAATAAAGTCCTAGATTAGTGTGAAAGTTTAAAGGTACACCTTACAACACCCGAAATAAGGAACAATTAAGTCAATTTTATTAAAAAAGGCCCTAAAATTAATGTGAATATGTAAAACATATTACAACACTAAATCAAGAAAACATTAGGCTCATTTTAACACTAATTATTCCCAAATTAAGTGTGGAAAAATGGATACATTTTTTGACACCACATCTATAATCCAAGGTTCAAATAAGGTTTGGTTAGTTGTTATATAGAGTTGTTCATTCATCATTCCTTCATGTTTCATTATTTCATTTTGAGGTTTAATTACCAAAACAAGGTTTCACCAAGGAAAACCACTATTCACCTAACAAACAATATTTTTCACTCTTTGATGTGTGATTGTAGATTTTAGGTTGAAAATCCTTTGAAGAGAAAATTTGAAGAAAGTAGAAAAGTTGTCAAAGTTGCAATAAAAGTTGTCGAATCATAGAAAATCCTCTATAGAATTTATTTTCAGTTGTATGATAGTGAACATATGGAATCTGGAAGTGGAGACACAACAAAAGAGAACCGAGAAAGCATTTTTCAGGAACCCTAGCTAGGAACCATTCACCATAGGGAAAATGAGTCCTTAGTGAGCTTTGAAAGGTGAATTTTAGTAAAATGTACACATTATTTTCCCCTTTCTAGATCTATGTTTTGATTACTATTTCTGTCAAATTTGATTATTGTTCTTCATTTACATTTCATGGCCTGCATTTTGGAGTTTTTTTAATGGTCTTAAAATTTCTCCCTAAAGTGCTATTTATCTCATACCCCTATCCTTGCATAGAGAGGAAATTTTGTAATTCATACCTTGATTTGACTCACCTTTTGGTTGATAGTCACTTCATTGTTTGGATGTCAGTTCCTTGAATGAAATTAGGAAAATAGGTCATTTTGGTGAGCCTCCTTTCATAACATTTTCCATCCAACAAACAAAAACCTATTTTTCTTTGTTTCATTATGGTGAACCTGAGTTTTATCATTGCATTTTATGATTTTGGAGTTCTCTTTCACCCTAGGTTTAGATCTTGCATTCATTTTCATCTCTTTGCATTGAATTGAGTCTCATTTAGGCACCATCTAGTTTGCATTAACTTGAATTTCATCTAGGGTTTTAGGATTGCATGTTTGCATTAGTTAAATCTAAAAAATAAAAAAAATCCATGATCTTGCATATAATTTGCAGAACGATGCATCATATTAACTTGCATTTTAAAATTGAAACAAAATTGCATATCAAACTATGTTTTCTAGGTTGTCATTTTGTCACATTTTGCATTTGCATTCAACATTGATTTCATAGAAAATTAAAATTGTAACTGGCCGTATCATATCAGATTCTAGAAACCACTAAATTTAACTAAAAAATCTGTAAAAACTTGTTTGAAAGCCCTAACTTAGGACCCATTCACCCTAGGGAAAATAAGTCCTTGATCAAGGTCACATTCTAATTTTTTAGGCATTAAAACATTCATTTCTACATTCCTGTTTGTTTTTTTAAGGTTTCTATTTCTGTTTACATAGTTTTTGTCTCATCAATTTGATCATATATAGCTTAATTTGATAAATTTAGTGCATTGTGTGATTTCAAAATTGCATTTACAATACTTCATTTTTAGATTTTTGCATAACTATGTAATTAGAAAATTACCTTGTGTAGAATCTAAAAAATTGTATTTACATATTGTATTATAGGTCATTGCATTGCACTTTAAACTCTCTTTCCATTTTGGGTGCGTACATTCAGTTTGTAAAAAAATTATGATGTAACATCCCGCTATGCAACCTGAAGGGTAAGATCCAAAAGAGGACAAGATAAATTTTTTTTGAAAACATAAGGAATAAATTGCACAATAACCAGTTTCCAATATGATATATCAACAAAAAAAATTGCCAAGCATGGCCGAATGCACTATCAAAAGGAAAGGGCTAATCCACTCTTTAGAGAAAATCTGAATAGGAGCAAAAAAATAGCTCCTAAAATTTTGCTTCGAAACCCCCTACTCTGGAATTTCCTACTCTAGAACTTCTTACTCTGGAACCTTTTGCTCCAAAACTTTCTACTTCAATACTTTCTACTTCGGAACTTCCTGCTTCGGAACCTTCTGCTCCAAAACCTTGTAGCAACAACACAGAACAACAAACAAAAAACACTAATGTGTTGAAACTTTGCAAACCATTGCATGAAGGAAATTACACAGCTATAGATCTGATTTTTTCATGATACTTAGGAAAGAAAGGCTATGAAAGAATCACCATAGTACATGCGAGTCCAACACCAACACCAGAACCTGTAAGCCAAATATAAAAAAACATACAAGCACACATTATGGTATGGTTAATCCCACACCCCAAAAACAACATATCCTCCATGGGTGGGTACACAGTCTCACCATCCCATCGACACACAAAGCAAGTACGAGGTAGTCACAACACTCAACATGTGCACTAACACAGGATGTTCACATAACAGGGAGTATTTTTTTCCAATTTCCTCTCACCAAAATAAAAAACCATTATCCTCCTCTAATTATGAAAAATCAATACAAATTTCCAAGAACATGTACTCCCAACATCCTTACAATATATCACAGTGCTACATGGATTAAATCAACAATGCCATAATATCTCTCACATTCACTTTCACTATTATTAAGTGGTAAATCACCTTACTACTCACATATGTTAACACCATTTATTTCCCACATATAGTGCAATATCATTATAATGTTTACTCAAGATAAGGTATGCAACATTATCATTCCAACATTCATTTAACATTTTGCATTTTGAATCCAAGTACAATAATTTAACATCTAAATGATTTCATAAAACTTGACAATAAAGTTAGGGAATATAGGCCTCACCAACAAGATGCACCTATTATGCAATTATCATTAACATGCAAATGTTTCACTATTCCCTTTTTCTCTAAATTTCCAATTAATGAAGAACAATTTTCTACTCATATTCATACATGTTCCATGGTTATGAATGCAACTTGGGGGCTTAGGTCCTTTACCCAAGGTTTGATCTAATAAAAAAACCTTCATGAATGTATAAAAATTTGCTCATAAGAGACAAGCATACCATGGATTTCAATACACCACATAATAAAAGATAAGAATCTTAGTTAAACCAATGAGAAGAGAGAGAGAGAGAGAGAGAGAGAGAGAGAGAGAGAGAGAGAGAGAGAGAGAGAGAGATTTCCAATTCTAACATAGGCACGAATGCAAACATGGTTTCATCATCACACAATCACTTTCACACAAATGCATCAATCATATGATAGTGTGCACAAATATTTATGAGCTAATAACATGATCAATCATTTTCTATTACCATATTTCATAATTCCTATATAATATAACATGCAAAAGAAACTCCAAAACCACATAGGGTCAATTAGTCAATCACTTGCACAATGAGGTAAAGCACAAGAAGACATGCACCATAAACTTTTCATGGTGAAGAAAAACAACAAGAATCAAGAAGAGAATACACACAAAAGGAACTTCTTAGCACCCTTAGGGTCAAATATACCTTCCAACAACATGAACAAAGAAACCAAGCAAGGTTAATTTTAGGCAACACATGTCACCTGCAACCCACCAACAAACTAAGGTCCAACATGCCCACCCACAACACAGGATATAGGAAAGTAATCAATCTCAACCTCGGGATGCTCTCAACCAAGGGAATCAATCCAATCCCGTAAGGTAAGGAAAGACCTAGGAGGCATCATCCCTCCATAACACAAGCCGGGGTTGGGAAACTCAACCCTCTAAAATGCCATACTGAGGCACTCAAGGCAAGAGGTCCTATGGCTATCTCACCACAACAAGAACTTGGAACACACCCATCAACACACTACAACCACATGGGTTACAATCACACTCAGGGAACACTCAAGGGTCACAACCCTTTACACAATGAAAGAGCCACACATCAAGAAGGAGACCAATTAGAACACACTTCTTGATAGGCTCGAGGGTCTAACTAAACCTCACACAAAAGTGTTCCTCAACATGACATGCAAGGGGTTGGAAACAACAACGTTTTTTGCCATCCACCACACACAACACACCAAGCATGTATCAACCTTAAGAAGGGATCCCAGTGCTACAACATGGGATCTACCTCTAACTCTACCTTTGGCTCTGCACCTAGGGGAATCCTAAAGGAAACAATGAACACATCAAAATAGATCATCATAAGGATGGTCTATATACCACACTAAGGCATGAACACTAATCAACAAGACTATGAAAAAAAAAGTATAGCAAGCTCACGCCAAACACAACATAACATAGAAGGACTAAGTATGCTAGAGCTCCCAGTATGTGAACATGGGCTCTAATACTAGATGTAACATCCCACTATGCAACCCTGAAGGGTAAGAGCCAAAAGAGGACAAAATAAATTTTTTTTTTAAACACAAGGAATAAATTACACAATAACCAATTGCCAATACAATATATCGACAACAAACATGGCCAAGAATAACCAAATGCACTACCAAAAGGGGAGGGCTAATCCACTCTCTAGAGAAAATATGAATAGGAGCAACAAAATAGCTCCATAAATTTTGCTTTGAAACCCCCTACTTCAGAACTTCCTCCTCCGGAACCTCCTACTTCAGAAATTTCTGCTCTGGAACTTCCTACTCTAGAACCTTCTGCTTCAGAACCTTGTAGTAGCAACACAGAACAACAAACATAAAGCACTGTTGTGCCAGAACTTTGTATACCATTGCATGAAGGAAATTACACAACTATAGATCTAATTTTTGCATGATACTTAGGAAAGAAAGGCTATAAAAGAAGCACCATAGTACATGCAAGTTCGATACCAACACCGAAACCCATAAGCCAAATATAAACATCACATTTCTTCTCATTAATCTATATGATTACATTTTCTCTCTCAAGAGAGTACAATATACACATAAAGGAATATACATGAGTACAATGGCATAGCCATGGATAAAATACATCAAGTGATTAAATACGAACAAGAGAGAACACCTCCAACTGATGCTCCAATAACCTGTACACTAGTCCCCAATGGCGGTGGAAATGCCTCCCTACCATGTGGACGTAAAAGGGGCCACCCCACCACGATTGGAGATAGTCACAAGGCCCAAGCAGAAAAACAAGGCAAGGGTAACATATAGCCAACACTCACATTAGACATGGAGTAAACATGGAATATAATGCATTAAAGCCAATGTCACAACATGAAGATGCACATACAATAACATGTTGGGTACTACTCATGACTACTAAGGTATGAGGTACTAGAGTGCAGATCGGAAGGAGTGTCATCATGTGTGCTCGAAGGGATGGTACCACACGGAATCAAGTACACCTCTCATACAAACGAGGAGACTCAATCATGCCCATATCAATGCCTTGTAGATAGATAACTCAATGCCCTGCCGATGGATAGAATTTTTTGTTTAACTAAATGAGGAATCCATATTAAATATGAAACACTAAAAAATCTACTAAAATCATCATAAAATCCATTTAACATAGCCAAACAAACATTGTTGTGAAATCATTCAAATAGTTGATCACATACGCCAACAAGTAGCTCAAATACCATCTAACATTCATCATTAACTTAATAAAAGACCCAAATCACATAATCAATATTAACCTCATTAAATAATCCCAAAAAATCACTTTTAAAAAATTTAAAACCACTAAGTGACAGTGGCACAAAGCATAGTTTCAACTACTATTCAAACGCATGAGAAAGAGGCAAAGAAATCTCATAAAAATTCAAAGTGCCCAAATTAAAAATTGGACAACAACCCAGTTCATATTTCAATGTTTCTAGATGGATTCCATATTTAATTTTCAATTTTATGACCCGAAATAAGGTGTTGTTAAAAAAAAAATCATTTAATTCATGGCTGGGCAAAAACATGAAAAATGAAAGTACTCGGATTAAAAATTGGACAAAGACCCAGTTGAGACATGGGTGTTTCTCCATGGAATCCAAATTTATTTTGTAATTATAATAGCTAGTTAAAGAGAATAAAAGAAAAACGTCATTTTAATAATAGGCACAAATTTGGACAAAAATAAAAGTGCCCAGAAATAAAATCTGTCAAAGACCCAGTTGAGATCTTGACATTTCTACATGAAATCAACCCTTAAAAGTAGTTTTTATCAAGAGGATAATGAGTGGCAAGAAAAAGACATTTTTACAAATTGGGCAAAAAGGAGAATTTGAAGAAGCCCATAAATCAGATTTTTCCAACCACCCATTTCATATTTGCTAGAAATGTACAAAAATATGGCATACAAAATACTGCAAGGAAACAAATTGAATTTAAAACATCCATCATTCAAACCCCAAGCAATACAAAAATGAAATAGAGGAGTTCCTCCAATTTTCATAAATTAAAAATAACCCAGATCAAAGAAATCCCATCCATACAAGAACACATGAGTGAATTCCCAAATTACCAGCCATACAAGATTGAAGGATAACAAAAAAATACCTCAATTTGCTCCAAAATAGAAATGGAGGAATACTCTAGCTATAAAGCACGACTAGGTTCCAAACTAGGACGACAAGGAGGAAATGGCATGCTAAAATCAACAATCAGATGCCCACAAAATCTTTTTCAGCAAAAACTCCACATTTGTCCCCAACTCTAACACCCAATTCATGGGGTTTTCCTTCTCCTTCCAAAATAGAAAAATTCTTTCATTCCAAAAAACTAATCCCTCAAAATAAAACCTCCTTCCCTTTTATATTTTCTTCTCTAAAATCATAACTCCCTCAAAAACAAAAGAATAAAAGTATATATATTCAAAACAAGGTTGCCCCCTCTTTTTTTTTAAAACTAACTCCTCAACACAATAAAAATGAAATAACTCATTTTATTAAACAAACTATTAATGCTCTCCAAAGCAATTAATTAACATCACTAATTATACAATATTCTTTATTTCATATAAAAGTAATAAGTTAAATCCACACGTTAAAATACATAAAGCCCCTAAATTAAATTTAAATAAGACTATGAGAGTTCACAAGATGGATTAATAAAAGTATTTAAAAATTTCCAAATGAAATATATCATTCTATTGAATGATAAATAAAAATCATTTAAAATATCATATTTAAAACCTCATGGAAAAGAAACCATTCAAATCTCTCATTAATAAAATACTATAAAATGCCATATTTAAAATCACATGAAGATGCCAACGAAACCACAACAAGACACTAACAACCAAAATATATAGCCATGTCATAATAGTTTAATGGAAGCCAAGACAAAATACCTCAATGAGACATACTAGTAAACCACATACCACTAACAGGTGCACCGAACATATGGCTAAAAGGTGCTTTAGACATTACCATTAGGTAACCAAATGGTAAGACATCAACCGGGAAACACTATCCTAACATGGTACAATGGGCTAGGGTAGGGGAAATTTGGCTTGTGACTACCTCTAGTAACCACCATTGGGGAATATGAGTATGTTTAGGCCTATGGATCGAGGCGGAGTCAATACTTGATACCTGCATCATCAGGAAGAGGGTCATGATATCATAAGCCTCTCAAGGATATGAGTGTTACAACATCATCCCTCTACTATCCATAATCATAAAAAAAATCAATGATAACAGTATATAAAAATTTAAGCATGTAATCCAACATAATAACTAATCATGATAACTTTTTCCATAATCATCAATGTCTAATCTCATTATAACAATGTTTAACATTTTAACATATCAAATCAAAATCAAAATGCTATCTTACTAGCCTAGGTTTAGAGAGGTGTTACATATGAGCTTTACAACTTGGTTTTCTATTAGAAATATTGTTGTGATACGTATTTCAAGACTCATGTCATCCCATGATACATCATTCACCATGGTTCTTGGGTTTTCTAACTCTCTTTCTAATAGTGTTGATAATTAACCCTCTATGGATCATATCTTGCATACCTCATTTCCAATGACTTCCTTACCTACAACCAATATGCATAATGTTGTTAATAATACCATCCCTACCATGACTAGTTGTACTTAAGATTTGGGGTGCAATCAAAGCCAAGGAAAAACTTGCATTCCTCCTTCCACAATACCCATCTCTATTCCTACTTAAACAAGTACTCATGTTACCACTACCATTCAACCTACTAGCAATGTCAACACTTCCTTAGGTATTTCCATAGGGAATTTGTCTAGCTTTGTGCATTCAAATTTCATTTCTCCTCAATCATCTCCCCTTACAAACCTATAATACACTTGCACTCCACAAACATACACCACTCCACCTTATTCCCTTCCATTTTCCAATACCAACAATCATCCCATCATTAACACACTTTTGAAAAACATGTCATCCCTTCAACAAAATATTGCCATCCTAAATCAAAACAACAATGGAAAACCTTCACAATACATAAAAACCAACTTTTTATCCATGGAGATATTGAGAACACAAATTCCACTAGGTATAGAAGTTTCTAGATTCGAGAAATATGGTGGGAAAGGAGATCCCGTTAGCAATGTTTCTACTTATACAAGCCTATGTAGTGACTTCATCTTTGAAGATAAGCTCTTGGCTAAAATCTTCCCTAGATCCTTGAAGGATATTGCTTTAGACTAGTTTTTCTCTTTACCAAACAACTCAATAAACTCATTCAATGAGCTTATTGATGCCTTTTACAACCACTTACACAATTATATGGGTCTCAAGATGACCCTAGCTAATTTAATGACATGTAATAAAATGATGATGAAAAGGTTACTAATTTTATAGCGCATGATAAGATGTTGTATTCATAAATAAATATTAATATTCCTAATTCCAACTTTCAACAAATGTTTATTTCCAATTTACAAAAAAAATCCAACCCAAAATTGAGATGTTGAAATTCCCATCCTTCACACAATTATGTATAGCCCTTCATGACTACTAGAATCTGGCTTATGGTCATGACATGAAAAATCCCCCTAGCCATCCTAAAAATTCTTAATCTACACCTCAAAATAGTTACCAACCTTTTAAGAAACATAATAGGGGCTTTTTACAATTTAATCCCCCTCAACCAAATCAACAAGTTGATAACCAAGTGGTTGCCATAAAGATGGAAAATCCTTTGGCCTTTGGGGATAGGAATAGATAATTTACCCCTATACCAAACACTCTTCATAATATCATGCTAGAACTCATAAATAAGAATATCATTTCCTTACCTCTTGTCAGAGCTCTCATATAAGTGCACCAAGATGGTTTCTGATGAGGGCGCAGCCCAAGACACAGAAAATATTCCATAAACAAGAGAATAATTTTATTATTTAGAAAATGGAGCTTCTTACATGTAGAGGATCTCAAATCCCCAAGTTCTACAACACATGCAAGTTATAGAAAGCTATAGAATAACCCCTTTCACAATATGCAAGCTTGTCCCCAAAAAGCTACACAAAAATTAGAAACCTGCCCATAAATAGAGCTCCTCTTTAGTTTGGAGCCAAAAAAACATTCAAATTTGAGTTCAGGTGGTTTAGCACCGAAAATTACAACTTGAAGTTCAAATTTCAAAAGAACATTTGCAATTGTATCTTCTAGAAAGTGTGCCAACTTCCTGGGGCCATAACTTTTGATCTGACACTCCGATTCACTAACCATTTGAACCGTTGGAAAGGTCTCATAGTCAATAACGTGCTCAAAATTTGCTACATTGATTTTAGAAAGTTTTAGGGCCATTTCGGGAAATCTAAGTGCCTCAAATCTAACTCGGAAGATTTTCAGGTGCAAATCTGGGAAACTAAAACTACAATATCTTTCAACCCAAGAATAGAAAATAAAAACTGTAAATTGGGAATTTCATTATGACAAAAAAGGGTAACCAAAAATGTTAAAAAATATAAAAACTGAGAAACTTGAAATTTAACTATTTTTGGGTGATGCAAGATTGCCCTTACACCATTGGATGCTCTTGCATCAAACACCAGGGTAATTTGAGAAGTGACCTCGCCACATCTCGATGGTTGAGGAAAACCCAACTGATCAACCATTGCCTTAGATAGCCAGGATGAATCTTCCACAGACCTTCCTCTCCATTTCACCAGATATTCTTCATATTGCCTATTTTTGGTACTCCTTCCCACATGACTATCCAAGATTGCTTCAATCTCCTCCCTTTCTGAAGTAGGTGCTGGAATACCATACTACCCTATTGTTGGTGCTTCCTCTGTTCCACCTTCATGATACTCTGTCAAATCTGAAATGTTGAACACAGGGGAAATGTTGATTCCATCATGCAACTCTACCTCATATGCATTCCCTGAATCATGCTTCTTCAAAATCTTACAGGGACCAAATTTCTTCATCTTCAATTTTTATAGGTTCCCATGGGAAACCTTTCTTTCCTCAAGTGGACCATTACTTCATCGCCAATCTGAAACTCCTTATTCCTCCTTTTCTGATCTGCCTTAGCCTTATATTGCATATTCATCTTATTAATGTGTTCTCATACCTTCTCATGTATATTCTTGATGTGCTCTGCAAAATCTTCAGCTTCAACATTTATTTTCTTCTCTTGGTCCATCTTCCTCAATTCTGGAGCTATTCTGGGGCTACCTCCATACACAATTTGGAACGGTGATCTACCAGTGCTTTTGTTGACAGAATTGTTGTAAGAAAATTCTTCCTGAGGTAAGATCAAGTCCCATCCCTTGGATTTATCTCCTACCAAACATCTCAGCAGGTTACCCAGACTCCTATTAACAACCTCTGTCTGCCCATCTGTTTGTGGATGGTGTGCAGAACTGAACTTCAACTCTGTCTTTAGCTTCTTCCACAAGGTCCTCCAAAAGTACCCCACAAATTTGGTGTCACGATTTGAAACAATATTCTTTGGTAGACCATGTAGCTTCACCGCCTCTTTAAAGAACAAGTTAGCAATGTGGACTGCATCATGGTTCTTCTGACATGGAATGAAATGTGTCATCTTTGAAAACCTATCAACCACTACAAAGACTGAATCATTCCCTTGTTGTGTCCTTGGAAAACCAAGAACAAAGTCCATACTTATATCCTCCCATGGCCTCTCTGGTACAGGTAAAGGCTGATATAAGCCTATATTTTGGCTCACTCCTTTAGCCATCTGACATACTTTGTAGCTTTGTACAAACTTCTTCACGTCCTGTGACAATTGAGGCCAATAATAATGCTCACTGATAGTGGCAATGGTCTTATCATGACCAAAATGTCCTGCCATTCCTCCACTATGCTTCTCCTTTATCAGGTTCTCCCTCATGGAAATCCTCAGGATACACAATTGACTTCCCTTAAATAACATGCCATCCTGGATTATGAAATCTAGTCACCTTGTCCTGTCCATTGTAATAGGTTCCTTGCAAGCTTTCCAAGCCTATGTAAAATCAGGATCTTCTGCATATAGTGTCTTGAGTTCATTGAACCCAACCACTTCAATCTGCATCTTTGTCATCAATGTATGCCTCCTACTTAAGGCATCTGCAACCCTATTTGACTTCCCACTCCTATGTTTCAAAATAAAGGTATAACTCGCAAAAACTCTACCCATTTCATATGCCTCTGATTTAATTTTTCCCGACTATTTAGGTCGCAAGGCTTGATGATCAAAAGATATAGAAAAAAATCCTTGCAACAAATAATGTCTCTATTTCTTTAATGCTTGAACTATTGCATAAAATTCCTGATCATATACAAAATAATTTCTCTTGGCATCATTTATCTTTTCATAGAAATAGGCAATGGGCTTACCTTCTTGGCTCAACACTGCTCCAATGGCACAACCATGGCATCACTATCCACCTGAAACACCTTGTTGGAATCTAGGAGGGCTAGAAACAGGTTGCTCTATCACCTTTTGCTTCAACAGTTCAAATTTTTGCCGCTCGTGCTCCACTTGAATTCTTTTCTATCCCCTCTCATTGTTTCAGTTAGGGGTCCACAAATACTACTGAAGTTTCTAATAAACTTTCTATAAAAACTAGCCAAACCATGGAAAGATCTCACCTCGGTAGTAGTTCTTGGGGTAGGCCATTCCAGAATAGCCTTCACCTTCTCTGGGTCCATCTTGAGACCTTCTGCTGAGACAACAAACCCCAAGTACACTAACTCCCTCTTCACAAAACTACACTTCTTCAGATTAATCAACAATTTCTCTTCTCTTAACTTCTCAAAGGCTCTCCGAATATGCATTAGATGCTCATCCAACATCTTATTGAAAATTAAAATATCATCTAAATACACAATAACAAAACTTCCGGAAATTCTTTTAGTACCTCATTCATGAGCCGCATGAATGTGCTCGGTGCATTGGTTAGCCAAAAGGCATGACTAACCACTTGTACAGGCCCTCTTTGGTCTTGAAGGCAGTCTTCCATTCATCTCCCTCTCGAATCCAGATCTGGTGATATCCACTCTTCGGATCAATCTTTGTGAAGTACTAAGCTCCACTCAAACAGTCCATCAGTCATCCATCCTTGGCAGGGGAAATCAGACTTGATTGTTATCTTGTTTATGGCTCGGGAATTTGTACACATCCTCCACTCCCCATCCTTCTTTGGTGCTAGTACTGCAGGTACTACATGGACTCAAACTCTCCCGTATCAAACCCTTTCTCAACAACTCTTGAACTTATCTGTTCAACTCCTCATTTTTGTTGGAGTCATTCTATGAACTACCTTATTTGGCAAAATGGCTCCAGGAATCAAGTCAATCTGATGACTGATCTTCCTTATTGGTGGTAAACCCTCAGGTACATTATCAGAAACAATATCCTGAAACTCATCCAACATCCCAGAAACTTCTTCTGGAACCTTCTCACTATCCTCCTTACTCACTCTAGGAATCAATGCATAACACACACACGCCATGCTTCATACCTTCTAAAATTTTTCTTCCATCTACATAACAAATTCTAGCACTACTGCATACCTTTTCTTTGGTCTCCTTCAGGGGTTTCAACTTGTGATGAACCCCATCCTTTGTCAAGGAATAAGTGTTTGCATGGCCATCATGTATAGCTCGCCTATCAAACTGCCATAGCCTCCCCAGCAACATGTGACATGCATCCATGGGGATGATATCATAAAGTACCTCATCATGGTAGCTCCCGATCTTGAACTTTACTAGGCACTGCACATTAACCAAAACTTTGTGGTCTTTCTGCAACTAGGCAATCTGATACGCATGCGAGTGCCTTTCCCTCTTCAGCTTCAACTCTGTGACCATCTCCTTTGACACTAGATCATTGGTGCTCCCACTGTCAATAATGACATCACAACATTTTCCTTCCCACTTGCACCTTGTGTGAAACAGATTCTTCCTCTATTCTGGTTTCTTTTCCTTAGTCACGAGGGCTCTCCTAATCACTAGGGCTTCTCCCCTTTCAACATCATCTGAATGTTCAGATTGGGCCTCCTCATTTGCATGCACAACCCTTCCACAAATTTCTAGCCTTTTGTCTGACCTTCCTTGGTGTTGTGGACATTCATATGCTCAATGCCCTTCTTCACCACACTAGAAACATGTCCCTCTGAAACCACCTCTTCCAGATCCTTGTCCATATCTCCTTCGTCCTCTACCTCTTTGATCACCACTGTTTTGATCATGAGGGTGGTAGAAGTTTTCATTCCTTTGTTTTCGGTTGGTACCCACATCTTCACTTTTCTTTTTATCATCATTTCGGCTTCCTGAAGGTCTTCCATTGCCCCTTGCACTTTGACCTCCTCATCCTTTTTGCTTGCCATCAAATCTTTTGTTCGGCTTCTCTTCCACCTTCAGAGCAAACTGATACACATCCTCAATGGTGGTCATTCTGACTAGGCTTAACTCCTCCTGAATGCTCGGTTGTAACCCATTAAGATTTTGAGCTACCTTCTCCTTATTGGCCTCTGTGTGACCAATTCTGATAATTATCTTGTGAAAATATTTAGTATATTCTTTCACAGATCTACTTCCTTGTTTCAACCCTTGCAATTTCTTCAACAGATCTAACTCATAGTCCACTAGTATGAACTGTTTCTTCAGTTTCTCTACCATGCGATCCTATCTGGTGATCTTGCATTTTCCTCTTCGATATCCTTCCAACTGGACCTCTTTCCACCAAATACTGGCATGGCCTTTCAGCTTCATTTTTGCAAACTTAACCTGATTTGGATCCTCTATTTCCTCATACTCAAAATATTCTTCTAGCTCATTGATCCAGTCGATCAACTCTTTTGGGTTCAGACTTCTAGAATAACTAGGGACTTTTGCTCTAGGTATTTTCCCAATCTTTGAAATGGCCCTTATTAGTTGCATTTGGTCTTGATCAATTTCTTCTTCTTCCTCTCCTTCATCCTCACTTTCCTCCCACGGGTTTAACCCTCTTTTCAACTACTCTTGTAATGCATCAATCTGTCTCTAGAGGGTTGCCAGTGCATCTCTTCCACCAACATTTCTACCACCTCGACCACCTTTGGCACCACCACACCTACCAGGCATCACTCTTAGAGGCATCTTTCTTGACCTTGACCCACAACCATGGTCCTGGTGCGAACTACCTCACGATCGACGATCTGTCCACACACTCAAGAAAACCTCGCTCTGATACCACTTGATGAGGGCACAGCCTGAGACACAAAAAATAACCCACAAAAAAGAGAATAATTTTATTATTCAGAAAATGGAGCTTCTGAAATGTAGAGGATCTCAAATCCCCAAGTTCTACAACACATGCAAGTTACAGAAAGCTATAGAATAACCCCTTTCGCAATATGCAAGTTTGTCCCCAAAAAGCTACCCAAAAATTAGAAACTCGCCCATAAATAGAGCTCCTCTTCAGTTTGGAGCCAAAACAACATTCAAATTTGAGTTTAGGTGGTTTGGCAAAAAATTACAACTTGAAGTTCAAATTTCAAAAGAACATTTGCAATTGTATCTTCTAGAAAGTGCACCAACTTCCCAGGGCCATAACTTTTGATCCGGGACTTCGATTCGCGAACCATTTGAACCATTGGAAAGGTATCAAAGTCAATAACGTGCTCAAAATTTTCTACGATGATTTTGGTAAGTTTCAGGGCCTTTCCGGGAACTCTAAGTGCCTCAAATCTAACTTGGAAGATTTTTAGGTGCAAAACTGGGAAACTAAAACTGCAATATCTTTCAACCCAGGAATAGAAAATAAAAACCATAAATTGAGAATTTCATTATGACGAAAAGGGTATCCAAAAATGTAAAAAATCTAAAAACTGAAAAACTTGAAATTTAACTATTTTTGGGTGATGCAAGATTGCCCTTACACCACTGGATGCTCCTGCATCAGTTTCTAAAAAGAGGGCTTAAGTGGCCACTTTTTTTTTTCTAAAATTAGGAAATATTGACCTTGGACATGAATTTGAGGATAGTTACACTTAAAATTTTGAGATGGAACAAAAACAAGGATAGAAGTGCTTCAAGTTTTCTCTCTAAACTAGGGTATGTGTAGAATCATGATGAGCCAAAAAGTGGCGATATGATGGGTATGTGTAGGGTATGTGGCTGATGACTCTTTTTACCCAAAATTGATGAAATGAAAAAGGTTTTTAAAGGATATTCTCAGCTTTCCACCTATATAAATTATTCTTTACTTTTAATTTAATAAATAATTATTTTTCATTTTCTATTTGAATTACGACTAAAGTCCTGATTGATAGGATGATTGAAAAACATCTATAGATTTCAAATGGTATCACATTTTTTGAATCCAAAACGTGTGTCACATTCTATGCTTCACATACTATAAGATTGAGAAAAAAAAGAATTTCATGAAGTTTTGACCAAGTTAAGGTGGTCAAACATACAGGTTTTTATATTTTTTAAAAGTTGTAATAAAAAATGTATAAGTAATTATTTATTTGGAAAAAAATTAGAAAAAAATATGCATCACATTGGGACACAATTCCTCTACTTATATCTAAAATATTATAAAAAAATATTATTATTTGATTGTGGTTAGGGTGGTCAGACAGACACCTACTTATTTTTTCTCTGAAAATTAAGTACTACTACATTGAAATTTCAAATTTTCACCAAATAGATTTTAAAAAAAAAAAAACCTAGAATTTTAGAAACTACATTTAATTTTTTACAGATTCTATTCTTACATATTTTTGAAATAATATAGACAACTTATTCAAATTTTTATGTTAAGTTGTCTAACTTTGATTTCTTTGAATTTTTTGCCACTTAAGGGTCTATTTTTTCCATGATGATCTTGCACATACCCACTACTAATTTATTTTTAAAATGGTTGATATTAAGGGGTTCAAAAGAGGGACGCACACAAATTGGTGTTGTTTTTTTAGAAAAACATAACATAGCAACTCTTGTATGACCTAAGCATGTTGAACTTTTTTGTAGTATTTTTAAAATTTCTATGGTCAGAGGTTCTAGCTAATAGTATCTAGTTGATGCATAATTTTTCTGATAAATTTTTAATGAATTTTTGATTCTTTACTAATTTTCTAAGTGAGAACTTCTTGAAAAGGAAAATTTTGGTTGTGCTCCCCCTACAAAATTTGGAAAATAATTTTTTTTTCTTTTTTTTTTAAATTTGTAGAATGGAGTTTAGTTTCTAAAAATGTATTTTATTTGAAATTTTGATGAATAGTTAATTTTTAACAAAGAAACACCAAACACTACTTTTCAAATGGAAAAAAAAGACATACAAACAAAAGAAATTATGGATGAAAGGCTTAAGATTGTCAAAAAGTGAAAAAAATTGCATCGTTGGATAGCTAAGAGAGAACCTAACATTATCCATGTGTTCAATTTTGTTGATATTGAACCAGATACAATCTTGATCGTGAGCATAGACTCAATTATGTGAAAAATTGTAGAATTTGAAAAAACACATCTCTGGCCTCATTGGGAATGCCCTCCAATACTTTGGGTTGGTATTCCAAGGAAAATGCTTTCATTCTTTTCTTTGTTTTTAATGTGAAATAACACAAGCGCGTTATAGCATTCTTGCACTATGACTTTTCAAAAAAAATTCAAAAGTGGTCACAAAATTGTTACCCAACTTCATGCACCCATCTATGATCCTAATAAACAATTACCCTCAAACTATAGAAAAAAATCTTATTGCCATTTCTACCAATAAAATGGACATTGATAAAGAACATTGTAAGTGTCTTAAACATCTTGTGCAAGGCCTCATTGATTATAATCAACTTCAAATTGGAGGTGTGAATGATCAAGGTAATAAGTCTATAGCTCCTCCTAACCAAAACTTACAAATCTTTACCAATCCCATGCCAAAACACACTATTTCATTTTTCAAAGCTAGTGATGTACAAAGAATGATGTTATGAATGTTGACACAGATGATGAAAACACAAAAGATGACAATGAAGATGAAATAATTAGACTAGTGTCCTTTATTGAAGCTACACCTTGAAAGGGCCAAACCAAAATTCCCCTTGATATTGCTTTCTCACAAAATGACATAATCAAACATGCACTCGATGGTACTCTTTACATATCTGGAAGAACCAATGACAAGCCTACTAATGGGATATTAATTGATCTTGTCTGTGTAGAGAACATGATCACTGAAGAATTCCTATTTGTGCATAAACCCTATTAAGAAATATATGAAATATTGAAAGCATGGATCAAAATGCATAATGGTTTTTCTTGCCCTATGATTGGCTCGATAAATCTCCCTATAAAGGTTGGACCGAAAACATTAAATTTATCATTCACCATCATCCCATTGGTAGACCAATTTCATGTGAAGTTATGTTATCCATGGATTTTCTCCATGAATGTTGTCTCGTCAGTTTGCATAAATGTTTGAAGTTTCCCTTTGGAAATGAAATCTTTATTGTACACTATAGTGGCTTTAATCATGTGTCTTCCCATGGTACATTTTCATTGGATTTATTTTGGCCCAAGCCAATTGAACCTATTAGATCACATGAAAACTTATTTTTCAAAGCATACCAAAATTTTAAGGCAAATCACATAGGAGGATTATCTCTTAGAAATATGCCTCAACCCATGATTGAACCAAAATCCCTTCCAAATATCCAAGAGTAACCTATGACTAATCCTCCTACCATTTCCTATAAGGCACTACAAGACAATCAAAATCATCCTGTTGTGCCTCCTAAAATCAAACAAGTTTGCGAAGCTAAAGAGAAAGTGGTTGAACAACCTCCCATGGTTCCTTCCATTCCTCGCCTAAGGAAAGAAAAGAAGCCTATGGCTAACAAACTTGCTCCTACACAATCAAAAATTGAAAAAAGAATGAAAAGAAACTAAAATGCTAGAGAGAGTAGGTGTAGATGTTGTACTATTGCTCGTATGAGACAAAATAAAGAAGAAAAGGGCACCAAAGAAAATAAAATAAAAATTCCTGAAGCAATACGTGATGACTCTATACCTTTACTACAATGTAAACAAGAACTTTCCATGGAAATTATCATTTAACCTCTTGTTGTGATTAATTTTGGTGATGCCATTGATATTGCAAAGATTGATGAACAAGTGCATAATTAGTTGAATTCATTGTTCTCCTCTTCCATGAACTTAAATGGTGATAAGAGTGTTGAACTTGGTGTTTCTCCTAGTTTTCCACTTGTCATTTTCCCTTTGGCTAGTTGTCTGCCTTTCGTATACACCTACCAAGATTGGGATGTAGATGATTTGCTATAGGATGACTCACATGTGCCTTACTAGTATTTTTCTTTATTTCTTTTTCATATTTATTTATGTGATTGCATCTGCATAATGTGATCCCCCATACTATTTTATTTGATGTATATCTCTCTTTTTGTGCATTCTTATATGTCATAAACATTTTATTCTTTTCTCTTGTCTTGCATTTTCATTTTGGGAGTAACGCAAGGTGTCAAGACATTTAGGTCTCTTCCATGTTGACCCAAAATATTTTTCTTAGATTTTGATCTTTATACATGTCATTCTTCCAATTCTATGAGTATTTCGGGAATAATGACATTTCTGAGCTCTATAACAACATTTTAGTAAAGACGTACTGACCCTGAATCCATAGATCCCTTATGTATTTTTGGGGGCAACCCCTCCATTTTTCATGGCGTAGTTCCATTTGAGAAACATTTCACTTGGCATAGTGCTTTTGAATAAGCTCTCCTATCTTAGGATTGAACATTGGCTACTTTAAAGCAATTGCTCACAACAATGGTATTAGCAACCACTTTAAAGTGGGGCATACATTGATAATATCTTTCAACATTTTCCATTTTTAATGGTTTGTTTTTATTTTTTCTTGTCATTCCTCCTTTTCTTGATGGTTTCATTAGGTTTGATGTCCTCCAAGGGTGTGATATTTTTTAGCATACGAGTTTCCTCTTATTAGTGATGTAACACACTGTATTCCCAAGGTTATGAATTTTTTAATCTTGACTTTCCGTCTCTTGAAGACATTAGGCATGATGTTCCCTAAGAAGAATACCTTACACGAAATAAGAAAAATCCATTTGAACAAAAAAATTTACTAGCATTATTGTTCATAAGTGTTTAGCATAGCACATATTGCTAACCTTATGAAGCTTGAAACCCCTATATTCAATCCCACCTAGTATAACACACCATTTTAGAAACCTTCTAATCAAGAGAAGTTGAGCATAAGGCGGAAATTCTAGAAAGGGTGTTAATAACTAGATTTATTTTACCCTTCATGTATTCTATGTCAAAATTATAGGCTTAGACCTTACTTACCTATTTTTTCTCCTAGTCATTCAATTCATATTTTGTGGAATAATTTCAAAGTGTTATAATCAATCTTCATCACAAATATTTCATAAAATAAGTATTATCAAAAAAATTCCAAGGGACGAATGATAGCTAGCATCTCCTTGCAATAGATGGAGAAACCCCTTTATGATTATTTCATCTTCCTTCCTTTAGATTCTATGGTATGAGTATTTACACTAGGAAACCTCCAATTCATTCCCTTAAGGAATCATCCTCATGAAAAATGGGAGTGGAAATTGGGAATATCAAGGATAGATAATAAACACACTATCTCCTTGAGATTATTGAAATATTCTTGAGTATTCTCTATCCACATGTAATCTAATTTGTTAATCATTTATATTAAGGGTGCTAATAGCTATTAAATCCCCTTTAAAAACCTTCTATAAAAGCTTCAAAGGCCAATTAATCCTTGCACCTATGTTAATATGGTAGGAGGAGGCCAATCTAAAATGGCTTGGACCTTTTATTTATCTACCTAACTACCCCAATAATTGAAGATATGGCTTAGCTTGTAAGATTTATGTCACCCCAAACTCATATTTAGATTCTTTTACAAATATTTCTTATTATTCAAACCTAAAGGACTATATCTAGGTACTTTAGATTATCTTTGTTGGTCTTGTCACAAATCAAGGTCTTATCAAAGAATATCAAAAAAAATTCCTTAAATAATAGATGAATACTTGATATATGCATGACTAAAATATAGTGGATATATTTTTCAAGATACATGATATGACTAAGAAATAAATATTTCCAAAATTATATAAAGTTTTTTTGTGTACATCCTCACCCCTCATTGGAATATGATCATAACATAATCTCTTTCAATTTTTGAAATATACATTAGTCCATGTAATTTATCAATTATCTCTTCAATGCTAAGAATGGGGTTCTATTTTTCATGGGTTTTTTGTTCAAACCTTTAATCAATACACATCTATATGGTACAATATTTTCTCTTCACCAGGACAAAATATAAAGCAAGTGGGCTAGAATTGGGTCTATTGTGGCCCATCTCCAAAAGATCCTTTAAGGATTTTTCTGTCTCCTCCTTGCACATCCTTAGGAAGTAGTGACAATTTTTCATGACTATTATAGAGTTTGAATCCAACTTGCTAATGTACTACAAACCTCTATTTGTTGGTTTGAATAAGGTTATTTCCATACCTCTCTCTACTATTGGGTCCTTTTCACCCCTTATAACTTAATTTTATTTAGAGAAATTTTAGAAAAAAAATAGTTTGTCTCATATCATAAGATTAAAAAAAAATTCATAATCTTATGTTGTCCTATATCTCACCTTGGCTTATATAATCAAGAGTATCTCTTACATTGTATATAAATTTTATAGATAGGTGTTTCTTTTCTTTTTGATAATCTAGTTCACCATTAAAGATGACCTTTATCTAATTAACTTAGCCCTTTTCAAGGAATCTATATTCAAGTTCCCATGTATCCTTCTAGGAAAAACATATGTTAGTGAAAGGTAGGAAAATAGGGGGTTAGGTTCACCACAATGATAAAAAATAACCCTATTTCTCCAATTTTATTCAAAATTCAAGCTATAATATGCAAATGAAGAACAATAATCAAATATGATAGAAATAGTAACCAAAAGGTAGATATGGAAAGGGGAAAACAATGTGTACCTTTCACCAAAAGTCACCTTTTGAAGCTCACTAAGGACTCATTCACCCTATGGTGAATGGGTCTTGGCTAGGGTTTCTAGAAATTATTTCTAGGTTCTCTTCTACTCGTTCCACATTCCCAAATTCTAGGTGTTTACTATCAGACAACTGAAAATAAAATTTGTAGAGGAGTTTACATGATTTGACAACTTTTCTTGCAACTTTGACAAATTTCTTTAAATGATCTTCAACCTAAAACCTACTATCACACATCAATGAGAGAAAAATGTTTTTTGTTAGGTGAATGGGGGTTTTCATTGGTCAAACCTTGTTTTGGTAATTAAACCTTAAAATGAAATAGAAAAGAGTGAAGGAGTGATGAATGAACAACAATGTCCAACAACTCACCAAACCTTATTTAAAACCTTTGATAAAAAACATACAAACTAGCATGAAGTGGCCTCAATGGATATAGATCTTGATCATGAAACTTTATGTGAAACAATGCCTTTGAATACTTCATAAATCTTGAACACTACATCACCATATTAGCTCAAACAACATGCATGATGCAATACATATTTGACATGATGAAAGGAATCTTGATTGCTGCAATATTCTTTAATAAATCTACCCTTGAAATCCCCTAAAAATGCTCTTGAATTGATCCTATGATGCTCTCTTGAATGCCTTTAGCTTTCTTGAAATCTTATAGGTGAAACTTAGTGAAATAACCTCTTATTTATACATATCTTAACATTAATCAAAATTCAAATATCACAAGCTGCCATTGAATTATAGATTTTAAATAATTAAAATACTGCAGAAAAATATTTAAAAGGGGGCTCTTAGGTCTAAGTGAGGACCCATTTTTTATAGGGAAAATGGGTCCTAGGCCGCTTACCTAGGACACACATTTCTTAGTGTTAAAAATTATGTAAAATTAGGGCCCTAGGTCTACATGAGGACCTATTCACCCTATGGTGAATGGGTCCTAGGTCTATGTGAGGACCTATTCACCCTATGGCAAATGGGTTGTAGGTCACTTACCTAGGATGCACGTCTTCCAAATTCTAGTCTTATGTAATGGAATTTATGAATGTCGGGTTTTATCCCTCAAAAATTATATTTATTTAGGTTTGGATTTGAATCAAAGGGGCCAATTAAGAAAAAATAACCTCAATTAATTAATTAATCCCTAGATTAATGTGAAAGTGTAAAGGTACACCTTACAACATAAAAAATAATCATTTAATTTAAAAGGGCCCTAAACTTAATGTGAATATGGAAAACATACTACAAAACTAAATTAAGGAAGCATTAGACTCATTTTATTTGTAATTATTCCCATGTTAAGTGTGAAAAGGGGATACTTTTTTCTACAATATATTTTACCCCCACTTTAGTGAGAGTAAGACCCCATGAACTCACATTAAAGTAGACATTCAAGATACTTATGTATGCAACAATTAAAAAGATACACAATCATACAATATAAAATACCGGGAAGATCAAGCCTAAATGGTTTGATTTGTGTGGAACACATCTAAGCTATCAGTTTTATGCTCACTCTAAGCTAGTAGAAATTTAGGTTGTCCACTTGGTGAGTCTCCAAATAAAGTGGCTTAGTGAGAAATTAATGCCTCTATCTCAGCTTCTCATCGTACTAACCATACCAAAGTTATCCCTCTGAGAACTTCAATAAGGTGCCACAAGGCAAGGCTCCACATTCAAGAAAGGTGTGTTATGCTAGGTGGCCTTGAGTTTAGGGTTTGAGCTTCAAAAGGCTAGCAAGCTACGTCATGCTAAATATGTATGAACATATATATATATATATATATATATATATATAGGTTTTTGATTAAAGGGATCTTGCTTATTTCATGTAGGGTCTTCTTCTTAGGGAACATCATGCCTAATGTCTCCAAGAGAGGACAAGTCAAGAGTAAAAGTTTCAAAACTTAGGGAATGTAGTGTATCGCATCACCACTAAGAGGAAAGTTACTTGCTAAGAAATATCACACTCTTGGAGGACATCAAACCAAAAGAAACCACCAAGAAAAAGAACACATCACAAGAAATAAGAAAATCACACCATTACACATGAAAATATTGAGAGATATTACCAATGTATTCCCCCACTTTAAAGCAGTTGCTCACACCATTACTATGAGCAATTGTTTTTGAAGTAGCCAATGTTCAATCCTAGGACATGAGAGCTTACTCAAAAATCCCTATTCCAAGTCATATGTCTCTAAAATGAAGCTACGATATGAAAAAGGAGACAAAGGTTTCCCCCAAAAATACATTAGGGATATATGGATTTAGGGTTAGTATGTCTTTGCTACAATGTTGTTATAAAGGCCGAAAACATCATCATTCCCAAAATACAAATAGAATTTGAAGAATGACACAATGAGAGTGAAAAAAAAAGAAAAATCCTTTTAGGTCAACATGGAAGATACTTAAATGTCTCAATGCCTTGTATCATCCCAAAAAAAAAAACACAAGACAAACAAAAAAGATAAATGTTTACGATATAGAGAAGAATGTAGGTACATATATTGGAATGCACAAAAAGAGAGAGATACATCAGATAGAATAGTATGGGGCATCACATCACACACATGTAATCACATAAAGAAACATAAAAAAAAAAAACAAAGTAAAAGGACTAGTAAGGCACATGTGAGTCAAACTATAGCAGGTCGTCCACATCCTAATCTTGTTCAATATATATGGAAGGAAGACAAATAGCCAAAGGGAAAACATCAAGTACCAAAAATAGGACAAGGCTATCTAACCCCTTTCCCCCACTAAGTGTAGGAGAAGGATAAGCCGAGATAACTAAAGAGAATGAGCTCCTTGTGATAAAAAGAATGATTTGCAATGAATGTATAACATGTAATAGTGAGGGTGCTATACCCTACAACTATTACATGGAAATGAGAAAAAGGCATGACTTTAAGGGATTATTTTTATGTTATCAAAATTCTCAAACATTCTTGGTAAAGCATGACACTCATCAATACTATTCCCAATAGTTCTATGATATTTGTGGTGAGACCTATTTGTATTATTAGGATTAGGATTTGGATATTCTCTAATTATTCATAATGTTATAAGTCTTTTATTTAGAAGTGTGTGTAATATTCTTTCATTTTCTTTCTTGATTCACCAATTTGTTGAGGTAGATGTTGAGGAGGAGGACATAAGATTTCCTTATCATCCTTGTGAGGCATTTTTTGTTCCTTAGGAAGGAGGACACTTATGTTGGGAGGAGGATCTTGATATCATAGTCCTTTGGTTTCTTCAATAGGGATTTTCTCTAAAATTTTATGAATTTCATGCTCATTAGTTATGTCATCCTTGTTTAGTTTAAATCTTAAAGCCTTGGCCATAAGTTTCTTCTAGATTGATTGTCCAGTGTTGGTCACTTTGTTAACATAAGATGGATAGGTATGCACTTGATTAGAGGAGCTAGGTTCACTGATTGTTGAAATTTTAGGCTTACTTTGTGAATCAGTTTTAGGGTGTAAAATACCAAACATCTCAAGTTGTGTTGGTTTTTTCGTGGAAGAATAAACACATGCATTATTTTCAAGATTGTTAAGGCAATCATTTGTGAAATTTCTCATGCTATCATCATCTTCTCCAATGATGTCAACATCACAAGGATGCTCATTAGGAGTTGGTTGAGTATGATTAGGTTCAATTACATTAGGATCATTGCCAAAAACACAACTTTAAACATCAACCAAAGAG
Organism: Sequoia sempervirens; assembly: GCA_007258455.2. Taxonomy (NCBI): domain Eukaryota; kingdom Viridiplantae; phylum Streptophyta; class Pinopsida; order Cupressales; family Cupressaceae; genus Sequoia; species Sequoia sempervirens. Next base: position 51,001,168 of record VDFB02000363.1, on the reverse strand, counting down.
AAAAAAGACATCCACACATTGCTAAAACACTTATCCATTTTCAGAGTTAAAGAATGCAATCCTAAAACCCTTAAATGAAATGCAAAGTTAAATGCAAACTAGACACCCTAAATGAGACTCAATTCAATGCAAAGAGATGCAAATGAGTGCAGGATCTAAATCTACGATGAAAGAGGACTCCAAAATCAGAAAATGTAATGATCAAACTCAGGTTCACCAAAATGAAAGATTGGTAAATAGGAGTGTAGGTTCACCACAATGATAACAAATAAACCTATTTCTCCAATTTCATTCAAAGTGAAAACTATAATATGCAAATGAAGAACAATAATTAAATCTGATAAAAACAATAATCAAAAGGAATATTTGGAAATGGGAAAACAATGTGTACCTTTCACCAAAAGTCACCTTTTGAAGCTCACTCAAGAATCATTCGCCCTATGGCGAATGGGTCCTGACTAGGGTTTATGGAAAATTCTTTCTAGGTTCTCTTTTTCTTGGTCTACACTCTCAGATTCAAGAAGTTCACTGTCGGACAACCATAAATAAAATCTATAGAGGATTTTCCATGATTTGAAAACTTTTCTTTCAACTTTGACAACTTTGCAACTTTCTTCAATTTTTCTCTTCAAATGATCTTCAACCTAAGACTTGCAATCACACATCAAAGAGACAAAAAATGTTGTTTGTTAGGTGAATGGGGGTTTTCCTTAATCAAACCCCATTTTGGTAATTAAACCTTGAAATGAAATAGAAAAGAATGAGGGAGTGATAAATGAAAAACAATGTGCAACATCTTGAACCAAACCTTATTTAAAACCTTGGATAACAAATCTGCAAACTAGCATGAAGTGACCTCAATGGATGTAGATCTTGATCATAAAACTTGATGTGAAACAATTTCTTTAAATTATACTTGATATATCTTGAACACTATATCACCATATTAGCTCAAAAAAAATGCATGATGCAATACATATTTGACATAATGAAAGGAATCATGATTTTTGCAATATTCTTCAATAAATCTTCCCTTGAAATGGCTTGAAAATGCTCTTGAATTGAATTCCTTTAGCTTGCTTGAAATTGTCTAGTCGAAACTTAGTGAAACAACCTCTTATTTATACATATCTTAACATTAATTCCCAAAGTCCAAATATCACAAGCCAACATTGAATTATGGATTTGAAATCATTAAAATATGACCAAAAATATATTTTAAAGTGTTATCCTAGGTCTAAGTGAGGACCCATTTTCCATAAGGAGAATGCATCCTAGGCCACTTACCTAGGACAATTGTTAAACATTATGTAATATTAGGGTCCTAGGTCTAAGTGAGGACCCATTCGTCCCATGGTGAATGGGTCCTAGATCACTTACTTTCGACACACATCTTCCAAAGTTCAGTCTTGTGTAATTAAATTTATGAAAGTCGGGTTTTATCCCTCAAAAATTGCATTTATTAAGGATTAGATTTGAATTAAGGGGACAATTAAGGAAAATTAACCTCAATTAATTAATGAAGCTCTAGATTAATGTGAAATTGTAAAGATACACCTTACAACATCAAAAATAAGGTACAATTAAGTCCATTTAATTTAAAAGGGACCTAAACTTAATGTGAATATGAAAACATATTACAACACTAAATTAAGGCAACATTAGGCTCATTTTATTAGTAATTATTCTTGAATTGAGTGTGAAAAAGGGATACTTTTTTGTACACTATAGTAACAAATTAGGATATTATGTTAGTAATCATCACAAATAAATATAATGAGAATTGCAACATATATAGATTTAAACACTTTACATATATATACATGGAGGAAACCCTTCAAGGTAAAACCTCTCATAGATCATCATTCTATTAAACAAAACTTACATAATGGTCTATTAAAACATAGATCAAACCTTGGCAAACACTTCTTACTTCCACATGGCCAATAATATCTCTTGTGCATAGTGATAGAATCCACTATTAATCTCTAAATTCCCATCCCTCTCAATGAGAGAGAAGGTCCTTAAATGTAAGAGAATAAGATGAGAATACCTAAATATATATTAAGTACACCTATTTGAACTACCATTTATAAATGATTAGTAATCTAATAGCCTAGGTATAATTACACTACATGTAGTATTAATGACTTGGAATTTTACCTAAGATGTTCAATTCAATTAATTTGAAAAAAAATATCTTTGTAATTGTAGGAGTCCCAATCATGTAGTGAGAAGATGATTAGTTCACTACACCAAAAAGTAAATTTAACAAAATGATATTATAGTTCTCTTCTATAATTAATAGAGTATAGGTCTCAATCATTTATAGTATGACTTATTAGTCATTTTCACTTTTTTCACCCTATCATAGATATGAGTATACAACTAGGAACAAGGGGAAAGAAGTAGAGTATGTACTTTGACTACAAGAAGAAACAAAAAAGAAGATACAAAGTTTTTCAAGGAGAGCAATAAAAAAAATATTTCAAGTGAAGGTTCTTAAGCATTACAATTCTTTCATTTTAATTGAAAAAGAAAAATTCAAGAAGGTTACAAGAGCCAAATTTCTCTCCAAAGAGAGATTGTTAGACTCCTTACATTAAACTCTCCATGAAGAAGTTGCTTAAATTGTGGAAATATCAAAAGGCCAAGAAAAGACATCCCTAGCACAAATGAAAAATTGCAACAATTAGCTTTAGAGAATCAACATGTAAACATTTGTGAAGTGGTGGTAAGAGAAAAAAGAACAAGATTAAAGTAGAGAGTAGAAATGTCTTCAACACGAAGATCTTAGTTACACATGAGATAAAATCATCAATAAATTCTAGTGCACAATCAACATGGATATCCATTGTAGCAATAAATTTATATACATGAAGAATAAAGACATTTTCAAATAATGAAAGTGTGTAAGAAAAAAATTAAATCCAAGCCAACATAGATACAACTTAAACAAGGTTCAAATCTACCATATTTAGATCCCTTTAAGAATTACTTTACCTTCATCAAGGGATAAGAAAACTTACAAAAAAAAAAAAGTGATCTATAATAAAGACATCCATTAAACCGAAACGTATAAGCATGGCATTCCATTGCAGAGTCTTTATTTGCAACACATAACTTCATGCATTTATACAACTAAATAGCAGAGACATCACTGGATAATGCAGCAAACAAAACAAAAATTAGATTTGAAATCAACAATATAAAAATAAGAATTCATTGTTCGCAAATTGAATTTTCAACTTCTAATAGATTTAATATAACAAACATAAAAAATGATAATTATAAATAAAAATTAATCATAAGATATTGAAAAAATTATGTGGTCTTAAAAAAACATTTTGGTCCTAGTTATGCATGCCTACCTACTCATCCTATTGAAAATAAGATGTCATGATTTTAACAACTTAAAATGAAAGATTCGTTGCAAGATAGACGGACAACAGTTTTCTATTGTCAATGTCATGACTTGCCGACACATTACTATCACGACGAAGAAAGGAACCTTCCCTACGCAAATATCTACTATCTGTAGAAATTTATGGGTTTGGTGCCGTATATGTTGAATTTTTGTACAGTTAAGAATCATTCTACACCGGCCCCATTTTGTCTCTAGGCAAAATTCCATAGAGAAAATTCTATTGATTGCACTTTCCATCAATTATTGCAATTATAGCAACTATCAGCTACAGAAGCTCTTCAGTATTATAAAATGCCAATACTCTAAAATCTTTCCCCACAACAACTTTTTTTATATTTTTGGAAGGAGAAATATAACTGCAGTTTATTTATTAAGCTACAGAATAATGGGTCATGAAGACTAATATTGTAATTGCATGCATTGCCTTCGTATTCTTGTGCTCACGTCCTATCAATGGGTAGCTCAGTTGAACATTTTACGATAAGATATGTCCCAAGGCATTGTCACAGTCAAAGCTACGGTGAAACAAGAAAAATGTATTGAGTGCTTTTTTGAGAAGGTGGTCCTTGTATTGTTCATGGCATCTCTAGGTCAAGCTGAAGTGATAGTTATATCAAGAGGCCAAGGGTCCCTCCCCTATCTATAGATAAGGGGCAATCAGATTTGATAAAGATTCTATCTATTGCAGATGAAAATCTACACCTTGACAACCTCTTCATAATATGTCAGGAGACATCAACCCTAATACAAGATGTCTCAATCCTTTAGAAATGAGAGATGTATTCTTTTAGTTGAGGGCCATAGTGTATAAACAATTGCTCAAATCTGTAGACACTAAGCATTGTGAATGGTTTATTGTCCACAATAGCTCCAAGAAGATATCAATGACCACATCAAACATATAATTGTGTGAATAGTGAGGTCTTAAATAGTTTAAAGCATATATGCGTAGCAAAGAGCATAGAGACTTTCATATAGTGAGGGATAGGCTTGAAATTCAGAATTAAGGTACGTTTAAATGATTTCTATCTCATTTTTTAGTAGTTTACTATAATTCAAGAAAATTATGAGCTTGTAGATCTATATCTCATTTGAATGTATATACAAAAAAATTATTGAATAGTTATGAACATGGTGTGAACTTGGTGTATATGTCTAATACAAAATCAACCCCACAAAAAGGTAAGTATGAATAATTCTTTTATATTTATAAACATGGCAATGTTTTAATTTATTGTGCAATCATACTTATCAAGTTCTACTTGTCTTCTAGAATAATCTAGAAATAATATCTTGAACCAAATGATATGGTCCAAGTACAAGATTTGTTTAACCTCCATGACCACTAGGTCAACTAAATATTATATATCGTAGTTTCCCAAAGTAAACCATTAAGGTAAAATCACATGAATAAAATGATTAATACAACTTAATTTGGCTTTGATACCATGCTAGAAATGAAATCTTAGGTTAGTAATCATTACAAATAAATATAAACAAAGAAAATGAGAATTACAAGATACATAGATTAAACACATTTAAACATTAATATACATTGGAAAAACCCTTCCAAGCAAAAAATACGATAAAGCATCATTACATTATAAAACACTAACAAGATGGTCTATTAAAACATAAAGTGAACAGGGAGAAAATTTTCTCCATACTTCTATATGTCCAATAATATTTCTTGTGCAAAGTGATAGAGTGAACACCATACATCTGCAAATTTTCATCTCTCAATGAGAGAGAAGATCCTTAAATATAGAAGATGGGGCGGTAAAATACTTGAAGAGGTATCATCACACCTATTCAAAACTATCATTTATAAATAATAAATAATCTAATAATTCATTAGATTATTAATTATTTAAATGCAATTTAAATTATAAAACATATAACATGCATAAGATTTTATAACTTTATATTAGAATTATATATAAATATTATAAGGGTATGAACTCCAATAACATTGTGTTCTAGAAACATAGATTCTTCTTTTCGGGATCATTCTTACCATAGTCATTTTCCTTATTGTAAGGACTGGAATTGTGATCTTCTATGGACTCAAATTATGACCTCTTTTTTTGAAACTTTACCTTATGCTATGTAGAGGTGGGTACCTTCATTGGGAATATATATTTTCTTTTTAGAACCAATGTCTTAAGTGTTAGAGATCTTATTTTTGTAAAGGGTGTGGGATCCAAAAGCCTTAATAATGCCTTTGAGGGGTTCAAGAAAACCCTCAACAAATAGAAAAGTGCCTATTTTCTTAGAAATATTAGATACATTCATTTAAATCACTACAATTTGGTGATGTATAAGACTTCATAGTGTATTTTCTTATCTCTATAATCTCATTAAATTATTCATTTTCATCTTTTAGCTCAAAATGATCTAGAATATTTTAAATGAAATCATTGGATATTTGTATAAGGCCACATCATTGAGTGAACAACTCATGGTACCAAAAATAATTGTTGAAATTGATTGATTCAATCCACAAATCCCATGAAACACCAGCAAGCAATTACCCATCATAATAGAGAAAGTTAACAAGCAAGATTGTGCTCAATAACTTGAGAATTGTATTGATGCAAATAACTTGGATTAATATTATAAATGAATGTGCATGCTTATATAAGAAATGCATGAGAAAACCCTATATGCGGATTAACAAGATCTAAGTGTTTTAATCTCATGTAATGAGACCACTTGTCCTAAATTTAGTCCAATCTAATAATAAGAATCAAACTAGATATTAAACATCAAATCCTAAGTTTAGCCTAAGTGAACTAAAGTAAAAAAGCCTCTAATAATTAATTAATGATTAATTAATTATTAGATAATGACTTATTTATTCCAACACCCCCCCCTTAAGGTCAACTTAGGGAGAAAATAAACAACTAATCTAAAGGAATATAAAATGGATGTAGAATGGGTCCCGACTACAAGGCCTAATGAGATACCCATGAACAAGCAATTGAAATCTATCATAACCAGAGAAAAAGAAGAAAACCTCATGGGAAAAGCTCCTCTCTGAAAGAGAGATAAAAGAAAGTGAAAACTTATATGTGACTCAGAAAAGTAGGACTCAAAAGTCCCCCAAGTTTTGCTTTGGTTACAAAGTACAAACAAGATCATCCCCATAGGAGAGAAAGGATTCAACAATGAATCCCCCCATAAGGTAGAAGCTCATTTGCTAGAAGTGAATGTTCGAAGAAGGATTCTGAAGATGATCCAACTATGACAAACATTGTTCCTACCCTTAGGAAGAAACACATCCAATGGTGCTTGAAGAAGAAACTCTCTCCTCAAAAATGGTCTCATGATTCCATGGAAGAATGATTAAAGGTCCACATGTCTGAATCAAATGAAGATGAAATCAAACAACTGTGGAGATGTTAGTAGAATAACCTCCAAAAGAAATGTCGATATGATGATTGGTGGGCCATATCTATCATTGAAAAGGAAGTGACTATCCTCAATGGTGTCCTCAATATCAGCAATGTGTGACTCAATGAATAACTCTGCAATGTTTGGCAAGTAGTCATACCATAAAATTGAAACTGAAAGATTGGACACATCTTGCTGAAAAGAACTGAAATATGAAGATGTAGGTGTAGGAGGAAGAAGCTCAATACAAGTCCCATGAACCAAAGTGGAAAATGGAAGTACACAAAAATTCAAGTGTTTGAACCTCTCCTCTGATATCTGATCCACTCTAGATGCATGAGAGTGAAGACCAGTCAATGATGGTTCTTGCTCATCTGGAGAAAAAATTGAGAAAACATACAATAAATAGGCATGATCTGTGGCCCCAACTGAAAGAATATCTCTAGTATGCAAATATCTGATAAGCACTGAATCAGGTGTGAACTCTAGGGTCTTACCTGGCTGACTTTGTATAATATGATAGATGGAAAGGAGATTAGAATTCAATGAAGGGACATAAAGTACATAGTGAAATGTACCATCATCAACATCTATGGATCCTTTCCTAGTACTCATGTAAGTGTTGTTTCCCCTGAAAATATATGGCAAAGAGCAAAGCTCATATGAAGAGTACATACCTGAAGATGCAACCATGTGATCTGTGAGGCTCCTAAATCAAGAATCCATCTGTTAGACTGAAGATTTGTGGATGCAAGGAGAGCATGGCCTTTCTTATTTTCTTCTCCACATGCCCTTTTGCCTAACCCTAATTGTGAAGGTGATGCAATGGAAGAAGATGATGAAGGTAGCTGAATCTTTTTTGCTGAAGAAGATTCTTCAACTCATCAATCTGCTTTGCATGAAAATGATGCTCATCATGTCATTTATTTTTCCAATATCCACATATAGGGAAATCATTCTTTGATGAATCCCTCTTTGAAGAGGTAGAAGAATTTGAGATATCATATGATTTTTATTCCTTAGCTTGCTCATTGTACTTGGAATCCTTCTGCTTTGGTTTCTTTCCTTTACCATGAGAAGCCTTCTAATTTGTAGTGCCTGGAGATGTAATAAGAGCCTTTGATGTTGGATATTTCAATGAACCCATCTATTCCAAATTTTCCTGCTTTTGAGTGATTGATTTAGCAAAATTGTCAAGTGAAGGCATAGTGAATCTAGTACCAAGTGCATCTTTTGTGGCATAGAAGGTAGAAACAAAAACTAAATAATCAAGACCAAGCTAGTGGCAAGGATTGAAAGAATCGAGTGTTATTCTTCTCAATACCATACTGTTTCAACTGTAATTTGAGATACTTGAGTTTGGTGAAGAAGTCCTAAATGCTACAAAAATCTTGAGGAGCCAAACTAATAAGCTCATTCTTCAACATAAATCCTCTCATAGTATCTTGCGTCCTAAACAAGGACTCCAATTGAGTCTAGATCTGATTAGGTGTGGTGCCAGATTCAAAATGAAAGAGAAGATCAAGAGACATAGACTAGCATAATGTACCAAATTCTTCATCACTTTTGTAAACCACTTTCTTTTTTCAGTAGCACCTATCAGTTCAAGTTCTATACCCATGGTAACTCTATGTAGCCCTACTTTCTTCAGATTTACCTCAATTTATGATTTTCAACTATAATAGTTGTATGGAATAAGTAGAGTAACCCGAGTTGGATCCATGCTTAAAGAATAATGTAATTAACTGACAGAACAGTATAGACCCCCTCAATGTAAAATTTTGAATCCAAAAAATTTAACTTGTTTTGTACATTTTCTATGAAAATAACCCAAAAAGAAAGATCTAAGATCTAGTTGAAATAAGAAATACGTGGTTAACTTTTTGGAAAATTAGGTTTGATAAACAAGGAAAAATTTATACCATCTGGAGTGAAAACAACTCATCTAACTTTAGAGGCCTATATAATAAAACATGATAAAAATCTATAAAAAATAATTTTTTCATTGGATTGGGTTCAAAATCACCTTTCCAATGATATATTGTTTTGAAAAAACTGAGATTGTACACACATTTTATACTTAGTTTACTAAAAATGCTCAAAAAATCCCAATTTGGCCCTTAGGGAGCACTAGGGACAAACATAATAATCATCCCCTAGTCAAATGCATGACCAAGGGGTAGCGGTTTGGGGCTGTCAACGAGGCTCCTAGTCTCAGATATGACCATCGTTGGAGCTTAAGGGTTGATTGGGGCTAGTGCTTAGTAGGTCACATATACGAGCTGATTGCAAATGGGAGAGCCCTCTGGGGCTAAATATAGGGTGATGGTGTTGATGAGTGGCACTTCCATTAGAACCACCAATAATGGCTAGATGTGGTGGCCACCTCCTTAGCTGGTGGAATGATCGAATTTATGAGCGGAGCACTCAAAAACTTTTTAAAAATAAAAAATAATTTTAAAAAAAAAAATCATATGGACAAGCGTTTTGGAGGCCGTATGACCTCCAAAACCAAATTTGTTTTTATTTTTCTACTCTTGATTCAAAACTAGGCAAATTATATGTCAAAATTCATGCAATTGGTCTCCTAATTGTGATGGTGAGGTCGATTTTGCTCCAAAATGTACCAAAAAAATGCTCAAGGCCAAATCTCTTCAAAAATTGAATAGGGGGCTACAGATATGGGATCTGATACCATGTTGGAATTAACTGATTCAATCTGCATCTCCCATGAAACACCTACAAGAAATTACCTATCACAATTTAGAGAATATCAACAAGCAAGATTGTGCTCAATAACTTGAGAATTGTACTGATCCAAATAAACTCGATTAATATTACAAATGAATGTGCATGCTTATATAAGCAATGCACAAGCAAACCCTACATGTGGATTAACAATATAGAGAAAAAAAAAATTGATCTCATGCAATCCTAAATTCAGTCCAATCTAATAATAAAATTCAAACTAAAGATTAAACATCATCTCCGAAGTTTAGCTTAAGTGAACTAAAGTAAAAAAACCTATAATAATTAATTGATGATTAATTAGTTATCAACTAATGACTTATTTACTCTAAAAATAATAAGTAACACTTATATGGTAAAGGTAGAGAATTGATAGTTTTCTTCTCCATAAGGATGAGAGTGAAGTATTTCTATATTTTTAACAACCTATCCTATGTAAAGGTCATACTACCACCATTAAAGGTAGGGCTATTCAACTTATTTTATATTATAGCACTTTTCTTCACTATTTTTATTGCCATAAAGGGTCCTCCCATTAGGTATTATCTTTCCAATGATGTCAAGGTAACTAACAAAACACATTGTATTCCTAAAATCCCTAAATTTTCCTTGGTATTCATTAAAAAATAGTCAATCTTTCTCTATAGAAGGGCCTTCAAGTCCCTTTTCTTCCTTATTTTATTTTTTATAAGAAAATAGATCTTGATCATTTGGTATGAAGTTAAATTTATATATTTATTATTTGTGAATGTAAACCCTTCACTTTGGGAGGCTTTATTTGGATCTATATTTTTCAATTCTTTCAAAGTATGCAACATTTATGCCATTAATCCTGACAGTCCATTTTTTCCTTAATGAATGCTAACCAAGATTTCAACGAATAAGGATTTTTTTCTTCATCTATTAATGTTACTTTCCTCTTCCCCCTTTTAGCATGTTTCCTTCCTTTTTTGGACCCTAAACTTTTAGCTTCCCTTTCTCTCTTCCTTGAAACCTACTTTCCCTCTCACTAGAAAGCATCAACAACATTGTTTAACCTACTAGCTTGCAAGATAAATGATTTCATACCAATATGATGACCCAATCCAAAATATTCTATAAAATTCTTAAATCTATAATACCCAAATCATATATTTATATTAAATTCCCAAAAAAGAAATACCATAAATTATATCTATGTAAAATGGATAAATATAAAGGGTATGTGCAGGATCATGATGGGCCAAAAAGTGGCAATATTATGGGTATTTGTAGGGTATGTCGCTGATGACTTTTTTTTTACCCAAAATTGATGAAACGAAAAGGGTTTTTAGAGGAGATTCTCAGCTTTCCACCAATATAAATTATGCTTTAATTTGAATTTAATAAATTATTATTATTCACTTTCTATTAGAATTATGACTAAAATACTGATCGATAGGCTGATTGAAAAACATCTATAACTTTCAAACGGTATCACATTTTTTGAATCTAAAACATGCGTACACATTCTATGCTTCACATACTATAGGATTAAAGAAAGAAAAATTAAATTTCACGAAGTTTTGACCAAGTTAAGGTGGTCAGACATACGAGTTTTTTATATTTTTTAAAAGTTGTAATAGAAAATTCATAATTAATTATTTACTTGGAAAAAAATTACAAAAATTTATGCATCACATCCGGACATGAATCCTCTACTTATATATAAAATCTTATAAGAAAATATTATCATTTTATTATGGTTAGGGTGGTCAGACAAACACCTACTTATTTTTTCTCTGAAATTGAAGTACTACTGCATTGAAATTTCAAATTTTCACCAAATAGATTGTATTTATTTTTAAATAAACATAGTAGTCTAGAAACTACATTAAATTTTCTACATATTTTTGAAATAATATAGATAACTTATTCAAATTTTTGTGTCAAGTTGCCTAACACTGATTTTTCTGATTTTTTTGCCACTTAAGAGCCTATCTTTTCCATGATAATCTTGCACATACCCTGAAAATTATAAATTAATAAAATAAATTTGTGCACTTAATTTTCTAATATTGACAATTTATTTAAATATTTTAGTCAAATATTTTATTTTTATTAATGGGGAAAAATAGGTTTTGATGGGACCCAAAAACTAATACAAATAGGTTTTGAAGGGACCTAAAACCCTATCAAAGAAAATGATGCCACTAAAATTTTAAACAAAGACAACCAACAACCTAATAGCAATAGTCTTGTAGCATAGAAAAATAACCCATTTTCACACTTAGTTTTAGAACTAACAATTAATGATAAAATATACTTAATTGTGCCTTATTTAGGGTGTTGTAAAGTGTTTTATTACACTTTCACACTAATCTAGGGATTCATTAATTAATTAGAGATTAATTAGCCCTTTAATTCAAATCTAAGCCTTATTAATTATATTTTTCAAGGATCTATCTTGACACCCATTAATGATATTGCATGACATTTAATATGGCAAAGATGGAGTCCTAGAAAACTATGCTAGGATCTATTGACCATTTTGGGAAAATGGGTCCTCCTAACCTAGAAAACCCCTTTTTGGCATACTTGAGATGGGTTTTTGATGTTACTTCATCTCCCCAAAGCTTGGTCTTAGAAAATTGTGCTAGGACCCATTCGCCCAAGGTGGCGATTGGGTCCTCCTTACTTAGGACACCCCTTTTTAAACTTATCTGTGGCAAGATTTTAGTGATTTTGAATCCTAGATCTAATGTTGGCTTGGAATATTTGAATTTCAAGGTTAACCCTTAGATTTAGTATAAATATAAGATTAATTCACATAGTTTCATCTAAGCAACCTAGAATATTTCATGCAAGCTAAGAGAACTTTCACAAGCGCGCTTCAAGAGAATTTTAAAGGCACTTAAGGGAAGATTATCAAAGTTTCATTGCAGCAATTCAAGATCATGTCATCATGTCAAAGGCATAGTGCATCAAGCATGTGGTTGAGATAATATTGTTGATGTAGCATTCAAGATCCAAGTTAAGCATTTTTTCATATCCAATTCAAGATCAAGATCTACATTCTTCATGGCCACTTGTACCATGGCACACATTGTTTTAGCCTCTCAAAACCTCCCGCATTGTTTCTATTATAGTTAAGAGTCCTTTCTAATTGTTATTTATGCATTTTATCCATCATAATTGAGTGAAAAATCCTTACCAAAAACTTATGGCTCATCATCTTGTTCATTCATTTTGATAAGCCCCCTATATTTTTCTTTGTTTCATTTTGGTGAACCTGACCTATTGAATATTGTAATTTTATGATATTGGAGTCTTTCTTCTCGTCCTAGGTCAGATATTGCATTCATTGGAATTCATTTGCATTGAACTAGATCTCATTTAGGGTGTCCTACTTTTCATTCAAAATTGCATCTCATCTAGGGTTTTAGAATTATATTGTTTTTCATTCTTTAAATCTAAAAACCTACAAAAAAAAACCAGTCATCTTGCATATCATTTAGATCATATAAATTTGCATTTGAAAACAAAAACAAAATTGCATTTCAAATTAGTTCTTTGCATTCATCATTTTATCACCTTTTCAAATTGCATTTCATAGTACATTTGCAAAAATCTAAAATTGGAAGTTACTCTTACATAACTAAAACTGAAACACATTGAAAAAATCTTAAAAATCAATCAAAAATAGTTAAAAAACCCTAATCTAAGACCCATTCATCCCAAGTGGCGAATGAGTCCCTGATCAGACCTAACCTACATTTTCTAGCATCTAAAACCCATTGAAAAACACGTAAAAGTCAATCAAAAACATTTCAAAAATCCAAATCTAGGACCCATTCACCCCAAGTGGTGAATGAGTCCTTGATCAGGTGTTGATCTGAATTTTTTGGAATCTGAAATCTCTATTTTATGTTTTTGTTTGCTGTTGTTAGATTTTTGTTTCAATTTTTCAATTTTTTGTTTCATTAAATTCATTGAATCTAGCTTAATTTTCTTCATTGAGTGCATTTCTAGAATTCAAAATTGCATTTAGAAAATTCCATTTTTATTGTATTGCATTGCATTGTTTACAATTTGAAAATTGCATTTCATTCTAGTTCATTGCATCGTCTTTTTTCATTTTGGGTTTGCACACTAAGTTTGTAAAACCTGTATGAGCTTTACAACTTGGTTTCATATTTTCAATACTATTGTAAGACATAGTTCAAGGCTCATGTCATCCCACAATATCTCACTCGCCATGGATATTTGGTTTTCTAGCTCTCTTTTTGACAGTATTGATAATCAACCCTCTATGGGTCATAATTTACATACTTCATTTCCCATGAATTCACTTCCTACAACCAATATACTTAATGTTAACAACACTATCCCTAGTATCACTAGTTCTTCTCAAGCTTTGGAGTGCACTCAAATCCAAGGTGGAACTTCAATTCCATATTCTACATATAATAATACTCAACCTAGCACAACCCTTCAATATACCGCCTTTCAACCTTGCAACCTACCACAACCTTTCAACCTACCACAATAGCCTAACCTACTAGCAATGTGAACACTTCCTTAGGTATTTCCACATGAAATCCTTCTAGTTTTATGCATTCAAATACAATATCTCCTCAACCAACCACCTTCACTAACTTACAATTCACTTTCCCTTCACATACATACACTGATCCACCTTATTCCCCATCATCTTCCAATCACAATGATCCTTTCCTTAACTCACTTTTGCAAACCACAAGATCCCTTCAAAAAAAAGTGACAACCTTACAACAAAACAACAATGGTCAACTCTTACAATACATTAAAACCAATCTACTATCCTTTGAGATATTAAGAGAAAAAATTCCACAAGGTATAGAGGTTCCCCAATTTGAGAAATATGGTGGAAAAGGAGAGTATGTTAGCCATGTTTTCACATTTACATCCTTGTGTAGTGATTTCATCATTGAAGAAAAACTCTTGGTTAAGCTATTTCCTAGGTCTTTGAAGGATATTACTTTAGAATTGTTCTCTTCTTTACGGAATAATTTAATTTGTTCATCCAATGATCTTGTTGATGCCTTTTACAACCACTTCCATATTCACATGGGTCCCAAGATGACCCTTTCTGATTTAATGACATGCAAACAAAAGGATGATGATAAAGGGACTAATTTCATAACAAGATACCAAACACTTTATTCACAACTAAACATTAAGATTCTTGATGTTGACCTTCAATGAGTTTTTACTGCCAACTTACAAAAATAACTCCAAAGTAAACTTGAAATGTTGAGATTTCTATTGTTTAGACAATTATGTATAGCCCTTCATGATTATCAAAATATGACTTGTGGTCATGATGTGAAAAATTCCCCTAGTCATCCTAAAAAGTCCAAATCCACAAGTCGAAATAGTTACCAACCTTTCAAGAAGCAAAATAAGGACTTTTTATAACTAAATTCCCCACAACCAAGTCAACAAACCAATAACCAAGTGGCTGCTATAAAGATCAAAAAATATTTTGGGGATAGGAATAGAGAGTTCACTCCTCCACCTAATACCCTTCATAATATCATGTTGCAACTTATTGAAAAGAACATTCTTACCTTACCTCTTGTTAAACAGTGTGATCCTCATATACCATTTCTTGAAGGCTTTCAATGAAACTCTTATTTCCATTATCATTGAAAAAATAGAAATGTTATGAAATATTGTAAGAGTCTTAAACATATTTTGCAATAACTTATTGACAATAATAAACTTGAAATCGGGGGTGTGAATGATCAAGGTAATAAGTCTATAGCCCTTCCTAACCAAAATTTACAAATATTTACCAATCCCATTCCAAAGCACACTATTTCATTTGTTAAAGCTAGTGAAATAAAGAATTATGTGATGAATGTTGACACAGATGATGAAAAAAAAAGGATGAAAATATGGATAAAATGGCTAAAATAGTAGAATTTATTGAAGCTAGACATCGTAAGGGATCAACTAAAAATCCTTTTGATATTGTTTTCCCACAAAACAACATACTTAAATGTGCACCTAATGGTATTTTTTTCCCACAAAATGACATACTTAAATGTGCACCTAATGGTCCTCTATACATAGCTAGCCGAAACAATGATATGCCCACTAATGGGATATTAATTGATCCCATATGTGGAAAGAATGTGATCACTGAAGAATTCCTAGTCAGGAATGAATTTTATCAAGATACATATGAAAAATTGAAAGCATGGATCAAGATGCATAATTTTTTTTCTTTTCCTATGATAGGCTCGATAGATCTCCCATTAAAAGTTGGATCAAAAACATTAAATGTCTCATTCATTATCATCCCGAAATCAAACCAATATTGTGTGAAGTTAGGCTATCCATGGCTTCACTCCATGAATGCAGTCCCTTTGATTGTGCATAAATGTTTCAAGTTTCCATTTGGAAATGATATATTTACCATGTATCATAGTGGGTTTAATCCTACTTCTTCTCAAGGGAAATTTTCATTAGATTTCTTTTGGCGCAAGCCTATGGAACCTATTAAACCTCATGAGGACTTCTTTTTCAAATCATATCAAAATTTCAAGGCAAAGTGTATAGAAGAATTATCCCTTCAAAACATACCTCAACCTATGACTGAGCCACCTATCCATGAAAAAACAATGGTTGAACTGAAAGCCCTTCGAAAAATCCATGAACAACCTATAACAAATCTTCCTACAATTTCTTATAAGAGACCACGGGATAACCAAAACAATCTCGTTGTCCATCTTAAATTTTTTTTTTTACAAAGATAAAGAGAAAGTGGTTGAACAACCTCATGTTGTTTATTTCATTTCTCCCAAGGAAGAGAAGAAACCTATGATTGAAAAACCCACTCTTACACAAACACAAATTGGCAATAGATTAAAACAAAATCGTAGTGCTAGAGAGCGTAGGTGTAGACATTGTGCTATTGCTCATATGATATAGACTAAAGAAGAAAATCTAACAACATAGAAAATTCAAATATGAACTTACCTAAAGCAATGCATGATGATCCTATAGCCTTGCTGCAATGTAAACAAGAACATTCCATGGACATTACCATTTGACCTCCTGTTGTGATTAATCTAGATGGTGACATTGACATTACAAAGATTGATGAACAAGTGCATAATGAATTGAATACATTGTTTTCCTCTTCTATGAACTAAAATGAAAAATATCCTAAAAGGAGTGTTGAACCTGGTGCTTCCCCTAGTTTGACACTTTCCATTGTCCCTTTGGCTAGTTTTCCACCTTTTTTTTATACATACCAAGATTGGGATGCAAATGACTTGATAATAGGTTGAGTCACATGTGCCTTACTAGTCTCTTTCTATTTCATGTTTCTTTATGTGATTGAATGTGTGTAATGTGATTCCCTATTATGTTTCGTTTGATGTATCTCTCTCTTTTAATGCATTCCTCTATATGTACCTAAATTCTTCTCTATGTTAAATATTTTCCTTTATCTTTTCTTTGTCTTGTGTTTTCCTTTTGGGGATGACACAAGGAATCGAGACATTTAGGTCTCTTCCATTCTAACCCAAAGGAATTTTATTTTCTTTCACTCTCTTTGTGTTATTCTTCCAGTTCTATGAGTATTTAGGGAATGATAACAATTCCAAGCTCTAAAACAACATTGTAAGAAAGACATACTAACCCAAATTCTTAGATCTGGGCCTATGTATTTTTGGGGGCAACCCCTCCCTCCTTGATTGAGATGTAGCTTTATTCTAGAAACATATGAATTGGCATAGGGCTTTCCAAGGAAATAATCATGTCTTAGGAGAAAACATTGGCTACTTTAAAGCAATTTCTCATAGTAATGGTGTTAGAACCTACTTTAAAGTGAGGGCATACATCGATGAATTTTTTTGACATTTTGCATATTTCATGGTGTGATTTTTCTTTTCTTGTGATGTGTCCTTTTCTTGGTGATTTCATTGGGTTTTATGTCCTCCATGAGTGCAATATTTCGAAGAATATGATCTCCCTTGGTGGCATTATGCGAATGAGGCATCCCATAAGTGGAGATTTGATACTCTTTGAATTTTCCTCTCTTGGAGACATTAGGCACAATGTTTCCAAGAAAAATACCTTACATGAACAAAGAAAAATCCCCTTTAACAAAAAATTATAGACATAACATTAAAAAAAATTCAAAAGAATAGCATTATGGTTCCTTATCGAAGTTGTCAGGAGGATAACTTTGGTATAGTATGGAAGGCTAATATGACTCTCATTTTTCACATCATTGGGATAACTCACCTTGTGGATGGCCTAAGGTTCCACTACCCCAGAGTGAGCACACATGTTACAAAAAACATCCTAGACTTGGTCCACATAGTGTTGGATAGATTGTCGAAGCTTGATCCTTTTTCTTGGACAAACATCCACATTCCATGTATTGTGTTGGAATGGTTGTGCTTGATACTGCATTTTCTTTTATTTTTCTTTGTCTTTGATAGAATATGACTATGTATCTTTGTTATATATGCATGCTTAGGTGTCTTGAATGCCTAATTTAGTGTGAGTTTGACATGGGGGAAACTCTCACTATTTAAAGTGGGGGAAAAATGTAGCATAGAAAAAAGTAACCCTTTTTGACGTTTAGTTTGGGAACTAACAATTAATGATAAATTGTACTTAATTGTGCCATATTTAGGGTGTTGAAAAGTGGTTTATTACACTTTCACACTAATCTAGGGCTTCAATAATTAATTAGAGCTTAATTAGCACTTTAATTCAGATCTAAACATTATTAATTACATTTTGAAAGGATCTATCCTGACATCCAATAATGATATTACATGACATTTAATATAGAAAATATGGAGTACTAGAAAAATGTGCTAGGAACCATTTACCACTTGGGTGAATGGGTCCTCCCAACCTAGGACACCCCTTTTTTGGTATATTTGAGATAGGTTTTTGATGTTATTTAATCTCCTCAAAGCTTGGTCCTAGAAAATTGTGGTAGGACCCATTCACCTAAGGTGGCGAATGGGTCCTCCTGAGGAAACCAATTTTTGAACTTATTTGTGGTAGGATTTTAGTGATTATAAATCCTAGATCTAATGTTGGCTTGCATTATTTGAATTTTAGTGTTAATCCTTAGATTTAGTATAAATATAAGGTTAATTCTTATAATTTCATCTAAGAAACCTAGAATATTTCATGCAAGCTAGAGCACTTTCACAAGAGCACTTCAAGAGAATTTTAAAGGCATTCAAGGGTAGATTATCAAAATTTTATTGAACCAATTCCAGATCGTGTCATCATGTCAAGGGAATAGTGCATCAATAATGTGGTTGAGCTAATGTTATTGATGTAGCATTCAAGATCCAAGTTAAGAATTGTTTCATATCCAATTCAAGATCAAGGTATACATTCTTCATGGCCACTTCGAGTTATTTTGCAAATTTACATTCTAAGGCATCATCCAATGTATCATTGTTTCATGTTTCATGTTTCATATTTCATGTCCTTGTTTCATTATTTCATCATAAGGTTTAGTTATGTAAAAGGCGTTTGACAAAGGAAAACCCCTATCATCTAAAAATCAACAAGTTTTTCTCCTCTTTGATGTATGTCTACAAGATTTAGGTTGAAGATCAAGTGGAAAACAAGATTGAAACAAAATTGTCAAAGTTGTCAAGTAGCAAAGTTGTCATCCATATTACAAGAACAAGAAAACAAGGCTATATAATTTGTTTCATATTTTTGGGAGCTAAGTACCAAGGAGCTGGAAGTGCAAATATCAAGGAATAGAACCCATAAGTCATTTTTCAGAAACCCTAATAGGGACCCATTCACCACTTGGGTCGAATGAGTCCTTAGTGACCTAAAAACAACAATCTTGTAGCAAGCTAAAAAAAAATTTAGCCTCTCAAAATCTCCCTCCTTGTTGCTATAATAGTTAGGAGTCATTTCTAATTTTTATTTATGCATTTTATCCCTCATAATTGAGTGAAACATCCTAAGTAAAACCTTGTGGCTCATCATCTTGTTCATTCATTTTGATAATCCACCTATATTTTTGTTTGTTTCAAGTCCTTAGTAAGATAATCAAGACAATCTAATAGTGAAAAAAAGGTTAAAAATGGAACCATGAACCCATTAACAACAAGGTTTTTCAAGGACCTAGAACCCTAATTGACCAAAAATATACCAAGAGATAGTTAGGCCACAACAAACTAAGTACTTAGAGAAATATTTTTTTAGCAAAGAAAAACAACAGTACTAATGATACAAAATAATATCATCAACTAAATTGGAACTCCACCTCTATAGGAGAATATACCATGAAAACCTTGTCTACAACAACCATGACACTTTAGTGTAGGAGTATCCAAGCAAATGAAGGATACAAATGGAGGTCAATATGCTAAGTATAGGTGATAGGTATTTTTTTTGGCACTAGATAGGGTATATTAATATTAAATAAGGTCTAATAAGACCATTTTATATGTAATTTGGAGGTTTTGAGTCACTAGTGTCAAATAGGTAAAAGTTGCAAAAAAAATGTAAATGTTGTCATTATAAATTTTTTTTGCAAAAATAAAACTTTTAGGAAGTTAGAGGGACATAGAAGTTTAAAAGATAGTTATGAACATTCTTTGGTTATAATTTGAATGCAATAGCTATAAAAATCCTCTACAAGGCTTTGAGGATGGATTATTCAAGTCTTTTTTAATCATCCATATCAAATACGAGTTTTTTTGTAATTCTACTATTATTGTGCACTTTTTTTGGATCTGTACGACTCGTACAACCTAAGTTATGATTTGAAGTTCATTGTATTTTTTAGAATCATGTTTTAACTCTTGTTTGAACTAGGTTTGAGGTTTTATCATTGAATATTGAGAGAGTTCTCTTCAATTTTCTGTAGCAGCCCTAATAACTTTGTTTTAAGGGTTGAAGGTCATTTAAAATGTTGAATTGACCCATTCCACTCAATTTCCTTACTGTTACTCATGGAATGGTCCAAAAAATTAGGTTTTAGGTGTTCTCATGGTTTTATAGGGGGAGGAATTAAGTTGTTGGTTTTGAGGTGATGCCAAGTAGTGTTGGACAATGCATTTTTCATGTGCAAATGAGGAGTTAAAGAAGGGTTTTGTCCAATTGTTGAAGGATATGTCAATGTAATGGTTGTTTGACCTTGTGTGGGTTATTTATGATGTGTTGGTGGCATTGGTTGAGTTTGGTAATCCTTGGAGTTAATACTCTCAAAAAACCCTAGGTTTTTGCATGTATAGTGAGGGTTTGGTGGATTAGCATCCTATAATTCTTGAATCTATGAATTGATGATGGATTTTGTTGTTTTGGAACAAAAATAGTTACTTTCTATTGATTTTGAGTGAAAAATTGATGTTTAGGAGGTACCTCCTTTGTAAAAGAGGGCTATTTGGTGGCCCAAAAGGTAGGGTGGTCTATTGGTTCTCAATAATGTTACAAAGAAACCTTATAGGATCTTTTGGTATGTTGTGTTAGGTCCCCACCACCTAGGTTTCAGAGCTCAATTATTAGATCTTTTTTAGGTGATTGGTTGATTTTTTTAAGTTGGAAGGTGAAAATAAAAACTTATAAAGATGCCTTCGAAGAATGATGGTGCTACTAGAGAGTTGCAGGAGTTAAAGGAGAAACATGCCAAGCTTTTGGATTCACACAATTCTATGTTTCCCAGGCTTCCTACCTTGGAAACAAAGAAGAGAAGATATGAAGCTAAGAGAGAATTAGATGAAGAAGAAGATGAAGATTATAAAGATGTATATGAGAAGTTAGACTTTGAAGATCAAAGGATGGAAAAGTTGCTCAAGGCAGTCAAAGGTGATTCTCATAAGGTAAAGGTCGATCTACCTATGTATGGTGGAAATTTGAATGAGGAAGAGTTGCTTGATTGGATTGTAGTCATGGACAACCACTTTGAAAGTGAAGACATTTTATATGAGAAAAAGGTGAAAGTAGCAACTACAAAACTTAAAGGTCATTCTATTCTATGGCGGGACTACAAGAAAATAGAAAGGAGAAAGAAAGGTAAGTCAATGATAGTTTCTTGGGATAAGATGGTAGCAAAAATTAAAGGTAAATTTCTTCCTAGAGACTATGAAGTGCAACTATATTAGAAATTACAAGGTTTGGAGCAAAAGGATTTAGATGTTAAGACCTATACTAATGAATTATAAAACTAAGTATAAGGTCAAGAAGGGATGAAGATGAAGTTGAAAAAGTGACTAGATACTTAGGTGTCCTTAGATTCAATATACAAGATGAATTGGTTGTTGCTAACCAAAATATTGTTGAAGAGTGTTTCCAATTGGCTATTAGGGTGGAGGAAAAGATAAAAATAAGGCAAGAGAAATCTATTAGAGGTAGAGGAAATAATACAAGAAGGAGAGGATCAATCCCTACATCAAAGAAACCATTTGAGGAACAAGAAGAAGCAAGTAAAGGTAAAGAGCAGGGTATTGATGCAAGAGGAGGGTTTAGGGGCTCTATAGGTAGACTTGGTGGAGGAAATGATAAAAATAAGGCAAGAGAATCTATTAGAGGTAGAGGAAATAATACAAGAGGGAGAGGATCAATCCCTACATCAAAGAAACCATTTGAGGAACAAGAAGAAGCAAGTAAAGGTAAAGAGTAGGGTATTGATGCAAGAGGAGGTTTTAGGGGCTTTAGAGGTAGACTTGGTGGAGGAAGAAATTCAAATATCTTTATAGGAAGATGTTATAAATGTAATGAGTCTGGGTATCCTTCATTCAAATGCCTTGAAAAATTTGGCACTTCATATAGTGGAGGTGAAAGGAAGACTGGAAGGAGGGATCAAATAGTACAAGAAGAGGAATGTGAAAGTAATAATTCTCCTAGTTAGCATGTTGCTCCTCAAACAGGTAAATCATTGATGATGAAGGAGACCATACTTAAGGTAGCCAAGGAGATGGAACCATTGCAAAGAAAGAATCTCTTCAAGACCACATGTAAGTGTAAGAACAAGGTATGTAAAATTGTCATTGATTCCTGGGCTCTATTGAGAATATGGTGTCAAGTGAGATGGTTAGTAAAATGAATTTGCAGCAAAAGATTCCTCATGAATTTCCATATAAGGTGTCTTGGTTGAGTGATGGGCAATCTCTTTTGGTTAATGAACAAGTTGTTGAATTTAAAATTGGTTGATATAAAGACAAGGTTGTTGGAGTTAAAATGACATTGAGAGGGGGGGTGAATCATTGTCTTGCCAGATTTGACCAATTTTCAAAAATTCAAAAACATATCTCAGATTTGATCTCAATATTACTCTGATTAATGCATTCATGAGTTGAATGTAATCATTCATAAACAGAATTGAGAAAAGTAACAATTCAGCAATGAACTGAAACAACAACACAGTAAAGCAGTAAGAAATCATATGAACAAAGAGACACAAGATTTTGCCAAGTGGAAAACCCTCCTTGGGTATAAAAACCACTCCCGAAATGCCTTCCAGGCTTAATCCTTTAAACAATTGTTCACAATGCCTTATAGGCTGAATTTTGAGCACCAACTCAAGGAGCACCAACCCCTCAATTTGAGACACCAATCTCAAGGAGTATAAACCCCTCAATTATGTTTTGAACAATAAAAACTAACACAATATTTCTCTATTTTCAGTTAAGCACATATCTCTTTGTTTTCTTGTCTACAGAATACCCTAAGGATTCAATAATTGAATCCTTAAAATATTACATAGAGAAGAAATTTACAATATCTCTGCATCTTGTTTATTTATTGCACAGTTTATCCATACATTTTCATATAGTCAAGGAATGATAATCTCATAATTACAACAACAAAATAGAAAAAACATTTTATGTTTCTATTTATACATCCTTTTTTAGGTATTAAGACATCAATGAACTTTGTGGTCAAAGGAGCATTGAGTAAAGATAACCCATTTTGAATTAAATGCCATAAAAGTAGCTGTCTTCAGGAGTAATGGCGGAACAAACAAGAGTCGTTCCACCCAGCTAAGAGCCATCCTCAACACACTATAAGTCATAACCTCTAATGCATGAAAAACCATATTTTGTCAAGACAACATTTGCCACATTCGTAACTGAAATGCAGAGAGCCTTAAAATGGTGAATACAAACTAGTAAGTGCAGTATGAAACACATGAATATTAGACAGAATTTGTTGCTCCCATGATTTCCTTCAACCACTGTTGAGCTTCTAGCCAGTGAAGCGCACCAATCATAGCATCCATACCATTCATTACAGAAACAGTAATGAATTTCATCTTTTCCCTAATCTCTCCTTTTCCATCACAGTAATGATATGCCGAAGGAAACTTATAATGTGATGTGTTATTTTTTTTTGTTCACAGTTGCCGTAACATTCAGATATCGGAGAGACCTCATGTAGGCAAGACATTTTTTTGCCGAGAGCCCCTCATTATCAAACTTGTCGCTATGACTTATCATTCTTGGGGAGACCTCTTAAAGATGAAGCTTCGTTATACTGAAAGACTTCATCTACACAGAGTTGCTAAGACAAATCATTTTTTATGCTGACAAGGAGCCTTTAGTTTTCCATCGGTGAGACCGAGGTCACTCATCGTGACCTCATACCGATATCGCAAACTTTAATCGATAAGCCTTTTGTACCAAGTCGGTAAGACACCACGAGATCGCCATGATATTTCATCAAAGCTATAACTCTCACCGATAAGCCTCCTCTATCGCCAGTCGATAAGAAAAATCACACTAGCCAAGATATTTCATCGTTGCACATGAGTCATACCGAAGGGTTCTCTTAGTTGTTGGTCAGTGTAACAATTTAAACTCACCAAGACACATGACGATGAATGATTACTTATACCGAAGAACCACCTCATCTATTAGTCAGTGAGACCAATTGAAATTGCCAAGACCTCAGCCTGATACCACTCAGTTTGGCTGAAGTTCTCTCAAAGAGTTGTTCGGTGAGAATCCTCCCGAAAAATAGATAAAAACCTTTTGTGCACGAGTTGGTAAGACAAGAGAGACTTGCTATGACATTACCCCAAGGACAATTTCCTTTGCCGATATGCCCATTTTGAAGACGGTCGGGGAGACATAATAAAATCGCTAAGACCTCATCCTGATAGCTAAACTCATGCTGATATGCCTATCCAAACGTGGGTTGGTAAGACATGACATGTTGGATGAAACATTACATTGAAGACCCCTGGCTCATGCCGATAAAGCTTTTTTCACCGAAACAACATGTGTGTCATGCTGAATGATGAACGCACAAGACCTGTGATCACTGTGACATCAAATAAGTCTTGTCGATAGGAAAAATAGACTTATGCAAGCAGAGAAATACCAATGTGCCGAAATGTGTATCAATGAGTAACCTTTTTAAAACAAAAAGAAGAACCACACAATTACCAGAAAATGTAATCCAGTGAAAGCCACCTGTCTGCACATGGAAATCGAAGCATTAGTGCACAATAAACTAAATCCATGAATAAGTGTAGAATATCAAAACCAACTAAGTCCATCTGAATGTAAACCAATGCTAAAGACATCAAAGAACATCTGAATGTAAACCAATGCCAAAGACATCAAAGAAGTGCCATAATAAAGCATAAGGATCCAAACTGAGATTGATCAACAAAGAGAACCAACTGAAAGTGATTTTGTCATCAAGGACAAACCATAAACACAACTGAGATCCAACAAACTCCCCCTTTGTCCTTGATGGAAAAACACAAATGAATCCCCCCTTTTTGCCTCAATGACAAAGGATAGAAGAGAAGAATGTGCATTTCCTTGAAACACAACTGAGAAGCCAACCAAATACCATAAGAATCGGCTGCAAATATAGCATTAGTGCAGCAACCAAGATTGTATGAGAGCTGCAAGTGAAACAAAACATATAACATGCTCCCCCTAAGTAGTAGCATGGAGATTTAGTGAAGTAACGATTGAGAGATAACTCCCAATTGAAGTCTCAACCTTTCAAATAACTCTTTTGCTAAGGGCTTAGTGAAAATGTCAGCCACCTGATCTTGTGAACCAACAAACTATAAGCAGACATCATTAGCCAGTACCTTTTCTCGAAGAAAGTGAAACTTGATAGCAATATGTTTGGTGCGAGAGTGCATAACAAGATTTTTTGATATATTTATCGCACTAGTGTTATCACGGAGAATAGAAACAGGTTTAGGAACTTCAATACCCATATTTGAGAGAGTTTGACTCATCCAAAGAAATTGAGTACAACATGAAGTGGCAGCAATGTATTCTGCTTCAACAGTAGAAAGAGAAACATATACTTGTTTCTTGTTGTGCCATGCCACTAAACGATCACCAAGAAAGAATGAAGCACCACTAGTGCTTTTCCTATCATCCAAACAACCAGCCCAGTCAACATCAGTCTAAGAAATCAAAGAGAAATCATTGCTTCTAGGATACCAAAGACCATAATCAAGAGTGCCCTGAACATATTTAAAAATAATTTTAACAGTAGTGACATGGGATTCTTTAGGTGATGCTTGAAACCATGCAATAGTGCAAACTACTTGCATAATGTCAAGTCTAGAAGCAGTTAAATATAACAGATTGTCGATCATTGATCTATATTCAGTTTGATTTGTATCAGGAGAATCATCAACCTTAGTAAGTTTGCATCTAGTAATCATTGGAGTGCTAACTGGATGGCATTCATCCATCTAAAATTTCTTAAGCATCTCTTTAGCATATTTAGTTTGAGAAAGAAATATTCCATTCTCACATTGAGAGATTTGAAGAACCAAAAAGAAATTTAATTCTCCTAACATTGACATTTCAAACTCAGATTCCATTATCTGAGAGAAATTTTTATTCAAAGTAACATTATTGCAGCCAAAGATAGTGTCATCAATGTAAATTTCAACAACCAAAATATCAAAACCTTCAGTTTTAACATAAAGATTGTTGTCTACACCTCCTCTAACAAAACCATTAGAAATAAAAT
Source organism: Sequoia sempervirens (assembly GCA_007258455.2). NCBI lineage: Eukaryota > Viridiplantae > Streptophyta > Pinopsida > Cupressales > Cupressaceae > Sequoia > Sequoia sempervirens. The sequence continues at coordinate 50,974,623 of VDFB02000363.1, read as the reverse complement.
GACTATCCAACCTAGAGTACCAAGCTTTAGGTGCTTTTTTTAAGCCATAGAGGGCCTTTTTCAATCTGTAAACATGATTAGTCTTATCTTTGCAAATAAATCCTTTAGGCTGTTCAACATAGACCTCTTCATCTAAATAGCCATTTAAAAAGGCAGTTTTGACATCCATTTGGTAAATAGTAAAGTCTTTATAAACATAATAAGCCAAGAATATTATGATAGATTCTAATCTAGCAACAGGTGCAAAGGTTTCACCAAAATCAATACCTTCTTGTTGAGCATAGCCTTTGCAGACAAATCTTGCTTTGTTGCAAAAAACATTGCCATTTTCATCAAGCTTGTTTATGTATATCCATTTGCCTCCAATGACATTCTTGTCATATGGTCTTGGGACTAACTCCCAAGTCTTATTTTTCTCAATTTGATCAATTTCTTCCTACATAGCATTAAGCCAACATGAGTCTGTGAGAGCTTCATTAAAAAATTTAGGCTCAAACTGAGTAACTAGACAGAAAGTTATTTGTTCCTTTTCATTAGATTCCGCAACCTTTCTTCTAGTTTGAACCCCTACATTTTTATCCCCAATAATCTAATCTTTGGGGTGATATATAGCTAGAGTTTTCGAAAGAGCTTTTGATGCAACCTTTTTAGGACTTGCTTTTTCATTTTTAGGGCTTGCTAATTCAGCAACAGACTTTGATGTTTCAACTTCTTCTGAATTTGATTCAAGTTCAAGTCGTTCTTCCTCATTATCCTACAAGATGTCAGCATCTAAATGTAATCTTTCATCAAAATTTACATTCACAACTTCAACAATCTTGTTAAACCTTATGTTAAGACATTTATAAGCTTTGTTGTGAGTTTATTGTCCCAAAAAGATACCCTCATCGCACTTAGATTGAAAGCTTCCAAGGTTATCATCATCTTTCTTGATAAAACACTTACTTCCAAAAATTTTAAAGTATTTGACAAAAGCAGTTTTTCCATACCAAAGTTCATAAGGAGTGTGTTTAGATTTCACCCTAAGCTGCACTCTATTCAAAATGTATACAACTGTATGAATAATTTCTTTCCAATACATATCAGACAACTTAGCTTCATCTAGCATGGTTCTAGCCATTTCTTTTACAGTTCTATTCTTACATTCAACTACCTCATTTTGTTGAGGTGTTTTAGTTGCAGCATACTATCTTTTAATGCCATGTTGTTCACAGTAATCAATAAACTCTTGAGAGGTGAATGCATCTCCTTTGTCAGATCGCAGACATTTAAGTTTCAAATCAGACTCCTTCTCAACCAATTTACAAAATATTTTAAACCTTTCAAAGGCTTCAGATTTTGCTTAAGAAATGTTACCCAAACCATTCTAGTATAATCATCCAAAAACAACATAAAGTACCTTTCACCATTAATAGATCTTGTTCTGGTTGGTCCACATAAATCAGTATGCACAAGCTATAAAGGTATTGAAGAAGAATGTTCTTTTGTTTTGAAGCTGATTTTAGTTTGTTTACCACTTAGACATTCTTTGCACATAGAATTTTTTGGCTTGTTAAGGATTGGTAAACCTCTAACATTCTGATTCTTACTAATTCTAACCAGATTTTCAAAGTTTATGTGTCCTGATCTTTTATGCCATAACCATCTTTCTTCAATTTGGCCCATTAAACACATACCTTGGTTATTGTCATTGCTTGATGTGTCGAGAAGATTGTACAGATTTCCTTTTGTCCTCCTTCTAGCTGCAATATCCTTTCCTAGCTTGATCTTAATCTCACATCCCTGCAAAGTGAGAAGAACATGATAATCACTATCATAGATTTGACTAGCACTTAGAAGATTGTGCTTGAGACCTTCCACATAGTACACATTATAGATAGGAGTGTCTTCATTCAGAAGAAGTGAACCTCTACCTTTAATTTGAATACCAGAGTTATCACCAAACTTAACATATCCACCTACATAATCTTCAAGATTTATAAACTTATCCTTGTCACTAGTCATATGGTTAAAACATCCAATGTCCAGGACCCATAAGTCCTTTTTCTTGGAATGAAAAGTTGTTTGAACCAACATAGTTTGCTCAATGTTGTTGAAATTCTTAGGTTTCCAAAGCTTTTTAATTTTATGTTGTTTAGATTGCAGATCAATTCTGCATTGTTTGACAAAATGTCCCAAAGTATAGCATTCAAAACATCTTATCTATCTTACAAAACCATAGTGTTGCCTAAGACCAAACCTGGTTATTCTAGGATTCATAAGTCTACAACTGCTCACCTTATGGCCAAATTTGTTGCAAAAAAAACAATAACCATAGAAGAAAGGATTGACTCTATATGAAGATCTATTACCTCTTAAAGACTCAACATGATCCTTACCAAATTTTGAGTGATTTGAACCTGAACCTTTGACTTCAGAAGAGGGGTTTTGTTTTGCATGGTCAATTGAGCATTCACCCTTTTCAAAACCAACACTAGTTTTATCTTTATACATCTTCTGCTTGCTGAACATCTCATTCAGTTTTAGAGTGCTTTCATATTTTTCAATTTCCTTCCTAAGACAAACTACTTCTTGTTCCATTTTTTGAATTTCCTGATCTTTGGCAGTTTACAGTCACTCGAAGATAGTCCTCAACTCTTTTAGCTTCTTCAAGTTGAGTTTTTAGACAGACTATTTCTTGATCTGGTTTATGTTCTTGAGAAAGAACTTGTTTTTTGAGTTTTTTGACCTCTTCTAAAGCACATTTCAGCTCACTTTCAAGATCTACTTCACCTTCTTCAATTTCAATGGTTTTTGAATCATTTTGTTGAGTAATTTTAGCCATGAACAAAGTTTCATCTTCTTCAACTGATGAATCTTCAGACTCAATATCAGATTCATCCTTACTAAATAGACTTTTCTTCTTTTTGAAATTGAAGTTTCGTTTAGGTTTGAAGGCCTTCTTCTTAGGTTGTTTTTCAGTTGTCTCGTTGTCATAGATTTGATCATCATAGGGACACTTTGCAGCAAAGTGACTTATTTTGCCACAATTAAAAAATTTAAAGGGAAGTTTTCCCTTATATTTTCCTGATCCCTTTTTAAATCTTCTAACAAAATGGGATTCTTTAGAATCAGACAACTTTGATTCACTGACCTCAACATTTTCTTTCTTTTCAATGTTAAAGGCAATTTCTTTTCCTGTTGAATTGTTTTTGCTAGTTCTCATTTCATAGGCAGTAAGTATTCCTTGCAGGTTGTCTAAGGTAAGTTTATCAAAGTGTTTCTTTTCTTCTAGGGCTGAAACCTTAGTTTCAAATTTGGATGGTATGGTTCTAAAAACCTTTGTGACCACATCAAATTCATTAATATCTTGACTGAGACCTTTCATTGCATTGACAACTTCATCAACTCTTAGGAAATATTGAGCCACTTTTTCATCATCCTTCATTTTCAACTCCTCAAGCTGATGTTTGAGTGTAATGATTTTTGATAGTTTAACTTTCTCATTCCCTTGATATATATTTTCAAGTTTTTCCCATATTTCATGAGTAGATTTGCAATGCATTACTTTAATGAACAAATCTTTAGTTAACCCACACAAGATGGCATGCTTAGCTCTAGCATTTGTTTCATACCTATTTTTTTCAGCAGCATCAGTGTGAATAGAGGATGGTACATTGTAATCAGTTAAGATAATGCTCCAAATATCAACATCAAAAGAAACAAGAAAAGCTTCCATTCTAATTTTCTAGAACAAATAATTTGTTCCATCAAATAACAGAGCTCTGGTTACAGAGGCACCATCTTGAGAATGTGCCATTAAAAAAAAAAACAAACTCCAAGACCAAAATCAATCCAAGGTGATTAAAACCTATCAGAGGACCCTATGCTCTAATACCAATTGTTGTCCAGTTAAAATGGCACTGAGAGGGGGGGTGAATCAGTGTCTTACTAGATTTGACCAATTTTCAAAAATTCAAAAACCTAGCTCAGATTTGATCTCAATATTACTCTAATTAATGCATTCATGAGTTGAATGTAATCATTCATAAACAAAATTGAGAAAAGTAATAATTCAACAGTGAACTGAAACAACAACATAGTAAAGCAGTGAGAACTCAGATGAACAAAGAGACACAAGATTTTTCCAAGTGGAAAACCCTCCTTGGGTATAAAAACCACTCCCGAAATGCCTTCCAAGCTTAATCCTTTAAACAACTGTTCACAATGCCTTATAGGCTGATTTTTGAGACCAACTCAAGGAGCACCAACCCCTCAATTTGAGATACCCATCTCAAGGAGTACCAACCCCTCAATTATGTTTTAAACAGTAAAAACTAACACAGAGGATTTCTCTATTTTCAGTTAAGCACATATCTCTCTATTTTCTCATCTATAGAATACCCTAAGGATTCAATAATTGAATCCTTAAAATATTACATAGAGAAGAAATTTACAATATCTCTGCATCTTGTTATTTATTGCAGAGTTTATCCATACATTTTCATATAGTCAAGGAATGATAATCTCATAATTACAACAACAAAACAGAAAAAATGTTTTCTGTTTCTATTTATACATCCTTTTTTAGGTATCAAGACATCAATGAACTTTGTGGTCAAAGGAGCATTGAGTAAAGATAACCCATTTTGAATTAAATGCCAGAAAAGTAATTGTCTTCAAGAGTAACGATAGAACAAACAAGAGTCATTTCACCCAGCTAAGAGCCATCCTCAACACACTACAAGTCATAACCTCTAATGCATGAAAAACCATATTCTATCAAGACAACATTTTCCACATTCGTAACTAAAATGGAGAGAGCCTTAAAATGGTGACTAAAAACTAGTAAGTGCAATATGAAATGCATGAATATCAGACAGAATTTGCTGCTCCCATGATTTCCTTCAACCATTGTCGAGCTTCCAGCCAGTGAAGCACACCAATCATAGCAGCCATACCATTCATTAGAGAAACAGTAATGAATTTCATCTTTGCCCGAATCTCTCCTTTTCCATCATAGTAATGATATGCCAAAGGAAACTTATAACGTGATGTGTTCTTTTGTTTCATTCACAGTCATTGTAACATTAAGATATTGGAGAGACCTCATGTAGACAAGACTTTGTTTTGTTGAGAGCCCCTTGTTATCAAACTTGTCGCCATGACTTATCGTTCTCAGGGAGACCTCATATAGATGAAGCTTCGTTATACTGAAAGAATTCATAGTACACAAAGTCGTTGAGACAAATCATTTTTTATGCCAAAAAGGAGCCTTTAGTTTTCCATTGGCGAGACCGAGGTCACTCGCCATGACCTCATACCAATATCGCAAACTCTTATCGATAAGCCTTTTGTGCCAAGTTGGTAAGACACCACGAGATCTCCATGACATTTCATCGAAGCTATAACTCTCACCAATAATCCTCCTCTATCGCCAGTTGGTAAGAAAAATAACGCTTGCTAAGATATTTCATCATTTCACATGAATCATACCGAAGGGCTCTCTTAGTTTCCGATCGGTGTAACAATTTAAACTCGCCAAGACACATGCCGATGAAGGATTACTTATGCCGAAGAACCACCTCATGTATTAGTCGGTGAGACCAATTGAAATCGCCAAGACCTCAGCTTGATACCACTCAGTTTGGCCAAAGTTCTCTCAAAGATTTGTTGAGTAAGACTCCTCTCAAAAAATAGATAAAACCTTTTGTGCATGAGTTGGTAAGACAAGAGAGACTCGCTATGACATTACCCCGAGGATGGTTTCCTTTGCCGATATGCCCATTTTTAAGATGGTCGAGGAGACATAATAAAACCGCTAAGACCTCATCCCGATGGCCAAACTCATGCCGATATGCCTATCTAAACGCAGGTCGGTAAGACATGACATGTTTGATGAAACATTACACCGAAGACCCTGGCTCATGTCGATAAAGCTTTTGTCACAGAAACAACATGTGTGTCATGCCGAATGATGAATGTACAAGACCTATGATCACTGTGACATCAAATAAGTCTTGCCTATAGGCAAAATAGACTTATGCAAGCAGAGAAATACCAATGTGTTGAAATGTGTATCAATGAGTAACCTTTTTGAAACAAAAAGAAGAACTACACAATTACCAGAAAATGTAATCTAGTGAAAGCCACCTGTTTGCACATGGAACTCGAAGCATCATTACACAATAAACTAAATCCATGAATAAGTGCGGAATATCAAAACCAATTGAAGCCATCTGAATGTAAACCAATGCCAAAGACATCAAAGAAGTGCCATAATAAAGCATAAGGATCCAAACTGAGATTGATCAACAAAAGAACCAACTGAAAGTGATTTTGTCATCAAGGACAAACCATAAACACAACTGAGATCCAACAAAGGTAGTGTTTGATATTTTTCCCATGGATTGTTGCCACTTACTCCTAGGTAGGCCCTAGCAGTTTGACAGGCATGAATTGTATGATGGGAGAGAAAACACTTATACCATAGATAAATATGGAAGTACATTTTTTTTCACTCCACATGTGGAAGAAGATAAAGGTAAGGGTAAAAAGGCTAAGGTAATCACGTTTGGAAAGAAGGAACTTGCAGAGGTTGTGAAAGGAGACAAAAAGATAGGTACTATAGTCAATTCAAAGCTTGAGAATGCTCTGACAACAAGTGAAAAGGTTGATTTAGGTTTGTTGATAGTTAATTGGAATGATAATGTTTTGATAGGAACCATGGTGTGTCCTTTGGTTGGAAGTAAGGTTGCAAAACAAGTAATATTTTCAGGTATAGTAGGTTGTAAATATGATAGTACAATGGTACAAAATGCTGACAAGACAATAGGACTGATGATAATGATGAGAGGAAAAAATGGACAAGAGAGTAAGGGTAGATGCAAGCATGAAGATGAGAAAAAGGAGAAGAAAGTTCAAGGAATCTCTAAAAATTATTTTATTGCAGGTATGAAGCTAGGAACCTTATCAAGTTTTGGTCAAGGGACTAACATAAAACAACTAGCAGATTTGATTGCAGAAATGGAGACATATTCAAGTGCAAACAAGAACAAGGATGTAGGGAAGATTACAAGATCACTATATATGAACCAAGGAAGGAGATTTGTATACTAGAGAGTGTATGGAGTTGAGATGAAGCATGGTACAAGGCACAACTCATGTGAGATGAGTTCTTTTTCAATGGGGTTGTATGGTATAGGAGTACCCAAGCAAATGAAGGATACAAATGGAGGTCAATATGGTAAGTATAGGTGATAGGTATTTTTTTTGGCACTAGATATGATTTTTTAATATTGAATAAGGTCTAATGAGACCATTTTATATGTAATTGGGAGCTTTTGAGTCACTACTATCAAATAGGTAAAAGTTGCAAAAAAAATGTAAATGTTGTCATTAGCAAAAAAAATTGCAAAATGCAACTTTTAGGAAGTTAGAGGGACATAGAAGTTTAAAAGACAGTTATGAACATTGGTTCATTAGAATTTGAATGTAATAGCTATAAAAAGCCTCTACAAGGCTCGAGGATGGATTATTGAAGTTTTCTTGAATCATCCATATCAAATGCAATTATTTTTTTGTAATTCTACTATTATTGTGCACTTTTTTGGATCTATACGTTTTGTACAACTTGAGTATTGAGAGAGTTCTCTTCAATTTTCTATAGCAGCCCTATTAACTCTATTTTAAGGGTTGAAGGTCATTTAAAATGTTGAATTGACCCATTCCACTCAATTTACTTACTATAACTCACGGAATGGGTCCAACACATTAGGTTTTAGGTGTTCTCATGGTTTTGTAGGTGGAGGAATCAAGTTGTTGGTTTTGGGGTGATGCCATATGGCTGGACAGTGCATTTTTCATGTGTAAATGAGGAGTTAAAGAATATTTTTGTCAAATTTTTGAAGCATCTATTATTGTAATGATTTTTTGACCTTGTGCAAGGTATTTATGATGTGTTGGGGTCATTGATTGAGTTTGGTAAGCCCAAGAGTTAAGACTTTCAATAAACCCTAGGTTTTTGCATGTATCATGAGCGTTTGGTGGATCAACATCCTATAAGTCTTGAATATATGAATTGATGATGGATTTTGTTGTTTTGGAATACAATTAGTGACCTTCTATTGGGTTTGAGTGAAAAATTGATATTTAATAGGTACCTCCTTTGTAAAATGGGGCTATTTGGTGGCCTAAAAGGTAGGGCAGTCTATTGGTTTTTAGTAATGTTGCAAAGAAACCTTATAGGATATTTTATTATGTTGTGTTATGTCCCTAAGAGGATCTCAAAAGGTTCCAAGAAGGTATCTGTATGACCTTCTGTAAAATATGTTGTGAAAAGTCAAATTTTGAGGGCTACAAGCCTTAGGTTTATGTTTGAGACAAAGGAAATGAATTGTGTTGCAAGGGCTGGTTTCTTTTTGAGTTTGATTATTTTGGATTGGTTTGGTGGTATCCATCACCTAGGTTTTTATCACACTCCAATAAAATGAAACTAAACCTCAATAGGAGTTGCAAGAGAGAAAACTAGCTAACAAAGTGTGAGAAACTCACCATCCCTACAAAACATTTCACCACCTCAAAAGGAAAAGTCTCCAAATTAATTAGAGAGGTCTGCACGTCCATATGAGACACCAGCTATAGAATTTTTAAGAGTTACAACACTCCTATAGAGAGGTTAAACTTAGCATCCATATGCAACATAAGGCACCACACCTAAAGAGACCAAGAACAAAATCCTCTCAACCACACCACCTAGTGCCAACTCCACCTCAAAAGAAGGGATATCTACCTCTATAGGAAAGACATATCGAGGAAGAGATACGAGAGAAAATAACAAGGATGATAGGGGAATAAAGGCTCCCAAAAGCAACAACTTCAACTGGGACAATAGACATAACTTTGAGTTTAGCCCAAGCAATAGCACTAAACTAGACACAAGGGAAAAAAATGCTCCCTTCAGTGCTATAAAAATCTTGGACATGAAAAAAATCTTTGAACATAGCCCAAAAAATAATTTCAAATCAAAAGTTAGGGCAAAAACAACTCCCTTAGAGAGGTTTATCCAATAAATTCTCACAACATGAGAGAAAAGAGTGCATTTGTAGGGGAAAACCTTAAAAACTACTACCCATAGGATAATAAAAATAGGATCTAGATGTAGGTCCCCAACCACCCTAGAGGGGAAAAAACTAGAGGTCTTTAACCATCAAGAAAACCACCATTGAAGGACCATGCACCATAAGGAAACAAAGAAAGTTGCAACAACACCATCACATGACACACCAAAGATCAACAAATGTGAAAATATCTTTGCACCCTAGATTAGAAAACCATAACTACCCAACCATCCTCTCACAGGAAAAAGAGAAGCCATTTGAGTAATAGAAAGACCTCCAATACTGACAACAACCACTCCATTTCCTTCAAACTAGCTGCCAAGAACTTCCAGTTGTACCCACCAGAGATGTCAATCAACAACAACTATAGCCAAGGTACAATAACCATCCACCTTTTCCTTACAATCTGCTTCACCCTTTCCCTTTGCAACAAGGGAATTCAAATTCCCACTACCACTCCTTTTCTCACTTATTGCTCCCCTTTGCTCCATTCTAAAAATTACTAGTATCAAATATATGATTATTTCAAATGATTACAAGTATTTCAATGATGAAAATATATTGAAGAAATACCCAAAATTCTAAAATTCCTCAAATTATAGAAATACCTCAAATGTTGAAACCTCCACATCATTGTTATTCTTCCACACTTGACATGTAGATGCAACTTCTAGATGAAGCTACCCATAAGAACTTCAAGGATATTTTCCTCTAAATTCTAGGAAAACTAATGGGATTTTTTTCACTAATTTCCAAATTCTAAGGGTTTTCATCCTCATATTTAGTATATTAACACAATTTCACATCTATACTTGTTACGGTTTTTGTTTTCTTTGATGGATTGGAAAAAGAAGAAAAATGATGGATTTGACTCCCCTAAACAGAGATAGAGGTCCTAGTGTGGGGCTCATGCATGTTTGTATTTTTTTTATATTTTTCCTCCACTTTATCATGTTTAAATGAGGACATTAATAACATCCTTGGTCATGTGGAATGGTAGGTTAAGGCTCTTGAGCATGTGCAGAAAGATGGGGGGCCAAAAAGTGGCCATAACCACTTTTTGGTCTATTTATGGCATAATATTATGGCTTGGTAGTGATAAGCCTAGGCTTAGTCACTACCAAACCAAAATGCAATTTTTTTATAGCTTGAGAAAATTTAAACATACTCATGTTATTTCTATCATAGAAAAAGAATGCATAGTCATTAATCTATCACACCCTTTATATCTCTCTATAGCTCTCTCTCCACCTTCCTCTACATCTCTCTATCTATTCCTCTCTATCTGTCCAACTCTATCTACCCTTCTCTATCAAGTTTACATATTAATTATTCTATTTTACAAGGAAATTTAAAAAATATCTTTGGGGGTATTTCTCCCAAACCTTTGCTAGGGGCCTCTAGAATTTGTCACCACCCCTAAGACATCCTAGCAATAAAAGTGAGGGGGAAATCCCTCACACCCCTATCGGGAACTAAGATACAAATATAGCTAAATTTTTTTATGATATTTAGTATAATAGCACAAGTTCTCATATATACTTGTTAGGGTTTAGGTTTTCTTTGATGGATTGGAAAAAGAAGAAAAATTATGGATTTAACTCCCTTAAATAGAGATAGAGGTCCTAGTGTGGGGCTCATACATGTTTGTATATTTGTTATATTTCCCTCTAATTTATCATGTTTAAATGAGGAGAGTAATAAAACTCTTGTCCATATGGAATGTCAAGTTTAAGCTCTTGGCCATGTGCAAAAAGATGGGGGACCAAAAATGGCCACAACCACTTTTTGGTCTATTTATGGTGTAATATTATTTCTTGGTAGTGATGAGCCTAGTCTTGGTCACTACGAAACCATAATGTAAATTTTTTACAGCTTGAGAATATTTAACATACTCATGTTATTTATATCATATAAAAGGAATGCATAGTCATTAATCTATCACACCCTTTATATCTCTCTATCTCTCACTCTCCACCTTACTCTACATCTCTTTATCTTTTCGATTCTATCTCTTCCTCTCTATCTCCCTCTCTCTATCAATTTTACATATTCATTATTTTATTTTATAAGGAAATGTTTAAAATAATATTTGGGGGTGTTTCCCCCAAACCTCTACTAGGGGGTCCTCCAGAATTTTTCACCACCCCCAAGACCCCCTAGCAATAAAAGTGGGGGGAGGAACTCCCCACACCCCTTTCAGGAACTAAGATCCTAATATAGGTAATAAATTATTAGAATTAGAAAGATAATTAAGCTCCATTACCAACATGACCTCCCTATCTTTCTCTATTTTTATCTCTCCATCTACTTATCTCTATATTTCTATCTAATTTTTTTCCTTTCCATCTATCTTCCACTCTTTATCTCTATCTCTACATACCTCTCCCTCTATCAATCCATCTCTCTCATTCTATTTATTCCTAGACCTCTATATCTATATCTCTATTTTCCTTCATCTATATATCTCCTCCTATCTCTATCTCTCCATATTTATCCTTCTATCTCTCCATATCTTTATATCTATCTCCTTATCTTTCTATCTCTCTATTTCTCTCCCCCCTCTATCTTTCACTAGTTATACATGCCTCTATATATCTCACTCCCTTTATCTTCCCCCTAAATATTTCCCAATTTATATGCATGGATATATCTCCATCTTTCTGTCCTATCTCTCCCTATCTCTATTTATCTCCATAGATCTCCCTCTTTCTATATATCTCTCTAACTCATATACACACAATCTCTATCTCTACCTCTCTCCCTCTTTCTATACCTCTATTACTTTTCTCTATCACCTTCTTTCTCTCATTATTTCCCCCTCTATCTCTATCTTCCTATCTCTCTACCTCTCTATATATATCTCATTATCTCTCTCTCTCTCTCTCATTCACTCCATCTCTCCTATTCTCTATGTATATCTCAATCTCCCTCTTTTGTCTTCTCTTTTTCCCTTTCTATCCATTTATTATTCTACCTCTATCTTCCTACGTCTCTATCTCTCTTCCTATCTCTTCCTATCTCTTCCTATCTCTCTAATCTCCCTCTCTCTATATATCTCCCCTATCTAGGTTCACTCTCCCTCTCTACCTACTCTTTGTTGGTATAGGTTTTTATTTTCCTAGTGGGTTAATTTATTTTCCCTTAGTCCTAGGTTTTTCCTACAGTTTTAATAATTTTTCTTAGGATAATAAAGTGATTTTGTTATTTCATAACTAGGAGATAAGTGATGCGCTGTCCCCTTCCTTAAAGGGTAGAATTAATTTCCACTTTTGGAAACATCCTCCACTTTTCTGGTTGATTCCTATTGGTTGGATTTGCCACATAATTCCTCTCCTAATTTCTATATAAATTCATTACCTACCTTGTATTTGCATCCATTGAACATAGATGCATCTTTGCTTTGTATTTTTTTAGTTTGGAAGCTCTTAATGCAATATTGTCACATCAACATTACATAATCTCTTGGAGTCCTATTTTACATTCTTATGTTTTTCTAGTTTATATAACTTTGATTTTCTCTTTAAAAGTTCCTTGGAGTATTCAATATTTTAGATTTCTAACATGGTATTAAAGCTTTTATTTTGGGAAATCTAAGTTCATAGATTCATGATTGATAGATTAAATTTCTTGTTAAAATCTTGTAAATTCTCATATGTTTTTCTCTTGCATTCTTGAAAGATATGAAGAATCAGAAAGGGTTTGCAAAAATCTAATAACCTCTTCATATTGCAAATGTGTTTTGTTTGATCCAAGTGATTGCAACATTTCTTGTTATACTGGAAGCTTTTTTTATTATTCCAATGCGTCCAAAGACACAATAAAGTCAGATTTGGCTTTTGTTTCATCCAAATTTGAGATCATTTGACATAGTTGTAGACAAGGGTTTGAAGAAAACCATTTTTCATTGGAGCCATTTTCATTTTTCTTCTAAAATCTAGCTTCCACTCATTTGTAAGAAAAAGCATTTCTAGGTTTTGTAGCTAGGGTTGAAATGTCATATGGATATCTTTTATATTTTTCATATATTGAAAAGATATAAAGAAAATTTCTTTCCAAAAAGTGGTGCATATAATTTTTCTACAAGTTGAATGTTAAAAAAATCATTTTTTCATCTTCTGCTTGCTAGATAAAAAATGATTTATGGGTTTTCTTCTTATAGTCAAAATATTTCTAGGTTTCTATTATTTTCTACTCATAGAGAATAGATTTTCCAAAAATCAAATCAAAAGGGTTGTGTCTACATTGTCAGCTAGCACAATTTATCCCTTTTAAAAAAAATCATAACTTGAGCATATAGCGTCTATTTTTTGAAAACTTTATATCGTCAAAAAGCTAATTGCATCCTATATAAAAATTTGAGGCTATTTTTCATATTGAAGGTATATTTGAACATTCATCAATGCATGCATTGTTTCCTTTTTGTGTGCATTAGGTTTGCATTTTCTTAGTACTTCATTTGAGTTTCAAATCATTTTTCAATCAACTGTTAGTTGATAGATTCTAGAGTTGTGCTAGTTTACAAGTTTTTTATTGCTCCTTAGCATCGGGTCTACTATTGCTTATCATGATTGTGACCTAAGTCCTTGAGTGACTCTAATATGGTTTCTGGCAAACAAAAGTATCTTTCCTTGTTTGTCAAATTTAGGATTCCAGTGTTCCTCCACAAGTGTGCATCTACTGCTTCTTTTTGTAGTAGGTTATCTCAGTATGGGGGGGTTTATGATCTCTCTTTTCATCCTTTATGTGGATAGAGATTGATTGGATTTGTGATAGATATCTTTATTTCCTTTCATATCTTTTTTTTGGGGAGGAGTTTAATCCCACTGGGTTTCTCCTTTTGTCCATTTGTGAGAGATTGCATTTCATTTGTACATGGGTACCTAACATGGTCTAAAAGATAGGACCCATCCTTGCATATTTGTATATTAATATTCTCTCCTAAGTTGCACTTAAGGCAGAGTGTTGGTGTGAATAAATTTCTTGTACCTAGTTAATTCAATCACTAGGTAATTAGGGGAGTTATTCACATGATTAAACTTACTTAGGATATAAGATTCTTATAGAAGTATTATCTATAACTTATTTTATCTATGCATCATTTAATAGGTAGTAAGTTAGTTGCCACATGTGATAGGATTAAGATGCTCCTCATGATACTGTCTAATCATATATGTCTCCTTTCTTATATAAGCAAGGCATCATATGTACTTTTCCATATTTAGTTTGCATCATTTTAATGATAGTATGATATTTTTTCAATTTCTTTCTTGTGGAAGTTATTTTTTCTTGCAGGTGATCCTAGGATGTTTAATAGAAAACTTGTTTGCTATAGGCTAAAATTAGCTAAGTTTTTTCAAAAACTCATAAATTTTACTTCAAGCATTGGATTTCAACAAATAAAATATTATCAAAAAGCTAGGGATGAGCACCTTCGATCTACAGAGGTACTGAGAAGATTTTGTGTCATTTTGTACTAGATGTTTCAAGTTAAAGTTGTTTGTTGCTAATTTCTTCACTAGACTAGAAATTTTTTCTTAGTGCTCCATTTTTCATAAACAAGTAGGAATTGGAAAGGTCTTAAAGAACACTGCACTTCCATAAGGCTAATATTTCTAGATTTTTCTCAAGTCCATTTTGTCTCTAAATATGTAATTTTGGCTATTTTGGGCCTATTGAGCATTGTATCTTGTAAAAGGCTTTTAAAATTCACTAAATTATAAAGTGCCAACCTTATAATATTTAGGGGGTGATCTTTGATACTAGTGAAAAGGGTGGGAGTGTATTGATGTTCTCTTTTGGTGATATTTTGTAATCATTTGAGGATTGTATCATGGGTTTTTCTACTCATTATTTTGTGATAATTTTGGATAAGGCTAATTTTGAGTCCTGGAAAAAAAGAATTCTAATCCACCTCAGATGGCTAAAATTTTCTCCTTACATTTATGGGCTCATGCTTGAACTAGACACCTATAGAAGTAAATAAGTATGGGGTAATAGAATTGATCATGCAATGGGAATAATTGGTTGTCATGTTGATGAGTACACTCTATTGTCTTTGGTGGGTATTGAGTGTCCTCACATAGTTTGGACCAATATTTGGGAGATGTCTGGAGAGTCTCATATTTCTCCATTCCAAAATGATCCTACTATAAATTGTCTCATTTGACTTGATGATAAAGATAATATTCCCTTTAATGATGATACTTTAGAGGAGCTTAAGTATTATGCATGTCTTGAATTTTTAGATGACATAGAAACTTCTCTTGCTTCTCATCCTTAGGTTGAGATTACATCAACATCATCTATTACAGATTTAGACTCTAGAGATGCTTTTCCAAGAGCCTCCAATGATACATTACAACAAGATAATTTATGTCTTATAGATTCAGTTCATTGGGAAAAATTTCTACCAAACATTTATTTCTTGTTTATAGAGTCCCTCATCTTGGATCTGGATGACACTATTGAGGACATACATATTATTTTTAAGGACCACTCTTTTTCCCTTGAATCTACTATCATTACTTCAAATTTTAGTTGCTTCTTTGAAATATTCTAATGAATTCTTGCAAAAAGACATCTATAGTCTTCCTAATTCAACTTGGGACTTGATCTCTTTACAGGTATTTCAGACTTGTTTATAGAGACATATTGCAAATCTTTTAGAGACACTATTGAGTGTATTCATCATCTCTTTGATGAAGATGATTCTTCATCAATTGTTGTGAGGGAACAATTTGACCCTCTTTTTCAATCTATACATTATCATTCATCACAATTTGACATGAGTTTGATACTTTGGATCAACATTTGGAGGATACTTATTTGGAGGAGATATTTGAGTCTTTACCTTATGCTTTATATTGGCCTCTAGGAGATTCTAATTTGTCATATTCAATAGTGTGGCCTAGAATTCCTGATTTTATTGTGACATCTTTCAACATCAACATGGGGATACTTGAGCTGACTTCAGAGACTTCATATATTTTACACTTTCTTCCTACATATTCCTTTCATGAATTGGGAGATCCTTTCATACACCATTAGTTATGTTTCTTCTTAAGGGGAGGAATTTCATTTGAGGATTATGGACCATCTTCTACATCCATTTTTGATCATCTACCATTGGATCTCTTTAGGGGGCTTCTTTGTCCTTTGATTTCATTTCTCTCTCTATTATGGGGGGCACACTTTTTGTGGGACAAGGCCTCTTCTTCTTTGGGGGGATTTTAATATGTACATGGGTACATAACATGGCTTCATTTTTTGGAACCCATAATCTTTTGCATCCTCCTAGGCCATGCTTAAGGGGGGGTGTTGGTGTAGTTTTTTATTTTCCTATTGGGTTAATTTATTCTCCCTTAGTCCTAGGTTTTTCCTACACTTTTATTAAGTTTTCTTAGGATAATAAAGTGACATTATTATTTCATAACTAAGAGATAAGTGATGTGGTGTCCCCTTAAAGGATGGAACCACTTTCCACTTTTGGTGACATCCTCCACTTTTGGTGGTCCATATCCACTTTTTGTGGTTGATTCTTATTGGTTGGATTTTCCACCTACATCCTCTACTAAGTTGTATATAAAATCACTACCTAGCTTCTATTTGCATCCATTGACAATAGATGCATCTTTGATTTGTATTTTTTTAGCTTGGAAGATCTATTGGTACTCAAATCTGCTATCAACTTCAACCCTAAAAGGATACTGGAGGCCTAATTGTCAAATTCAAGGAGAGATTTGGCCAACGAATGGGAGAGTGAATAAAATAGCCCTTTCTCCCCTACACTTCAGGCTTTGTTAAACCTAGGAGAGTGATCCCAACAATGTGCTTTCAGATACTTATGTGTCAAAGTATCAAACAAATAGTGAATAGATAAATCTTCTTTAATGTCTAACAGACACAATACCCTAAAGGTTTAGCTGACCTTTTAGGAAGTGTCCAACTTAAAAATGAGACATGTTATGCATTAAATTCCACACACCCCCACAATAGGACTGATAAGTAAATTTTGATTTAAAATGTAGCTGCTCACAAACAATCTCAGGAAATTGTAACTTTAAAGATCAGTGCCTAATCCTAGGGTGGTGTCACCTAAATCAAATAATTTCCAACTTATCTCAACATTCATTATGTCATAACTATGCTTATCATATGATGCATTACACCATTGATACTAGAAACCAAAATAGTAATACTTTGTCCATCCAAGCATACAGTTACACAAACCTCTGTTTATGTTCATACAATTACACAAAACAAACATTCATGGAAAAACTAGAAGACAAATAATAGAAACCCTTGATTTCCTTTATTCATAATCTATGCACTATGTATAATGGAGACAACTAACTTAGAATACATAACCATTTACATGCAAATATAACATTGCTATGAATAAGTTCTTCATTACATAACTCAGAAAAAATTTCAGAAACTTGAAACTAAAACTATACAATTGAGACCATGCTAAAAAATATGTTTTCCCATGAGACGGAAAAGAATGAGCAACCTCCCTTTTTGAAAAAAAAAAATTGCACTTAAGGAAAGTGGAAACACCCTAAATGAAGATCTCCCAATGATATCTAATACATTCAGGTCCATAGATTAGTAATTACCTTTGCTTGCTGAAGAAGTTCTAATTTTCTCTTTGATTCATCATCTTGGCTTTTCCCTGTAATAGAAAATATTCCTCATGATGACCCTCTTCAACTTGTCTTCACTTGAAAAGCCCGTGAAAAAAATTACGTGTATGTAAAGACTCACTTACTGGCTCTATTTAAACTCAGAAGTGAAAAGTATTAACTTTTGAGTCAAAACCCATTTACCTAGTTGTTAAAAATTCCTTTGAAAGTTAGATTTTAACCTTCACGTAGGTAAACATTTTACCCATATGCTGAATTTAATTTTTGGATCATGAAAAAATAGTTTTCAGACAATTTTTACCTTATTGACAACCAGAAAATATATAGAAATTCGCCCAAATTGCTTCCTATTAAATATAAATAGTTTAGGTAACTTTCTAGAGCATAAAAGAGCACTTTGTAGCCTGTACATATGTTTAAAAACTAGTCGAAAGCCAAAAAAATGTGATTATATTTTTTGGTTTAATTTCCCCCCCAAAGAATGCATAATAGTTGAAGATGCCTAAAGAAAATTAAAATCTGCCAGGGGCTACATATTTCTCATCACTTAGACCAAGGCATCATTGTTTTCTATTTGCTTCTTCCATCCAAAATGGAGATGAACGATGTTGTAAAAAAATAAATGAATTTAGTTTACCCATAGCCATCGCTCAAAATAAGCCATTGTTGATTGCAAGAGATAAATAATCTCACAATAGAGATGGGAAATAGAACTTTTATCCATCTCTAATTTGATTTAATTCCTCCATCCCAAAATGGAATTTAGTGATGCTACCATGAGAGTTGGAGAATTTTCATGAACTCTCAAAAGTTTTCCCAACCAATAGGGAGCAAGAATTAATTTTGTCATACAATGAACATTTGATAATATTTTATATTATTCAAACATGATGCTCACATGCCAATTAAAAATTTATCCCTCCAAGAAGGCCATCACTGATTGCTTTAGAAGGACATGCTACCAATTAGTGATGGGAAATGGACTCAGCACCTCATGTGAAAAGGGAGATGTACAATGATTGTTGATTCCATGAGGAAGAATATAACTCAATCCATGATGGGAAATGAAGAGAAAAAACCATCTCTAATCACCAATACAAATGAGATATACAAATAAAAAATAGTGATCCACGATGAGTTCATCCATGCATAGTGAAAAGCCATATTTCAGCCAATTAGAAGCAAGAATTATACTTTCTTTTCCTCAGAACATTTGAAATGTATTTTATTTTTTCCCTAAATACATTTTTCATATTTGCATAATGTTTAAAATATTCAAAAATATTTTTAACATAAGCATTTGAAACTCTAGAAAAAATGCAAATTTTAGTTATGCCTATAGGCCAAACAAAGAAAAGTCACTGTGCACAAACGATGACCCCTAGAGCCGAGATTTTTTGCATGCAGACATAAATAATTATTTAAAAAAAATATATTTCCTCAAACTTTTCCCAGTCATTAAGAATCATGTACCTCTTTTGTAAACTAGCCCTGGGGATGTGTTTGCCACACCAAAAGTACATTAAAATAATGTATCAAATGACCTCCGATCTTGATGGAAATGGAGTTGTAGAGGTTTTAGACTAAAAAAATAAATGGGTTGTCCTTATAATTGCAAAATTTGAAACTTTCTAGAACACCATTTTTGGCCTTGTCACGATCGAAAAATGATTAACTAACCCATCAAAACTCATCCTGGGAGCCTAAAACTGAGTATGCATGTAGAAACTTGACCAATAATGTAATGCAAAAGATGGTTTGTAAAAGATGTCTTTAGGTGAAATTTATTCAACGTTGAAGTTGCTCACTCAAGCATTTCTACAACTGCACATGTTTAACACCAATCAGGGCTCTCAAAGTCACCACTTTGAAAAAATATCAAAACAACTTCTGGGGGGATGCCACTGGAAAGATAAGCAAATATACTAGAAGGGTCAAAGATGACCACTTTGAAGCATTCTGAAAATGTAGGTGTAAAAAGTGAACAAAATGTATTTGTTTTTGACCTGGTAAAAATATCAAATCTGATCATGAGACTTTGAAAATAGACCAAGGAGAAAATGAATGTATGGAGAATGGAGAGTAACAATCCTTTTGAGACAAAAAATATCCAGTTGCAAGATATCAACTCAAACAGGAGGCCACTTTGCAAGATTGACAATATGCAAACAACAAAAAAGTTTCAGAACCTTCTAGCTTTGCTTTTCAAGAAACTGTCAAAACTCATCATGAGAAGTTGAAAACTGACAAGCATGTTCACATATGTCAAGTAAATGAGTCCACCAAGGGGTTTGGCTTGAAAATCAATAGGCTTCGAATTGTAGTCCTTCAAAGTAGGTCACTCGAGCAAATTTTTTTAGGTGCACTTCTGAGTGTGAAAATTAAATTTTTTCAACATGGGCACTTCAAATTTTGTAGAATTTTGAAGGTGCCATCAAGCTCTTAATCTAATATTATCACATCAACATTGTGTAATATCTCAAAGTCTTAGTTTACATTCTTATGTTTTTCCAGATTATGTAACTTCAATTTTCTCTTAAAAAGTTCCTTGGGTTATTTAATCTATTTCAAAATTCTAACACTTTGTCTCTATATATATGAGTAAAAGTACAAAGTTGTGTCACACTTTTGGTCAACTTATCAAGACAAGTGAGTTTAAGTATTTATAACTAAAATTTTTTTGGTCAAACATATGATATAGCTATATCCATTGTAGCTAAGTTAAATATTTTTATAATTTTAAAAAATGTTATTTACATATATAAGATTTGTTGAAACTAGTTAGTTTTCATATTTTATTTTTTATTATTACTAATAGTAGGTTTTCGGCACAAAAATTTAAGATTGTCTATCTTATCAAGAAAACATGCTAATATTTATTAAAATATGGTGCACTAGATAAAAGATTTTATAACAAGATGGTATAAGTTTTTTACTATTTTGAATAAATAGTTAAGAAAAATGGTGACATCTCATGAGAATAGTTGTGTTTTCAATACACACACATTTTAATATTTATTTTAAAAAAATGAATTTTTCAAAATTGGGAAGAAAATAAATCCATGTACTAAAACTTTATCTTATAAATACACAATAAAAATTGAAGGAAAAAAATAAAATTTATTATATTGTAGCATCATAAATTGTCACCCTTGACAATTTCACACTATGTTGTGCTCCCATTAATTTATTAGACCTGATTAAGCACCTAATTTCCAAAATTATGCATTTTATGGATTATTTTCAATGATTACCAAAAAATTGCAAGTGAAAAAAAATGTATCCATTTGATACTTTACGCCCAACACCTTAATTTTTGAAAAATAGGGCAAGGAAAAAGTCACCCTATGGAAATAGTTTCTCCTTATTCTACTTGGTCCTAAATTTGTATATGTCATTGTTGACATTTTATCATTTCCAATTTAAGTTACAAATGTTAGCTATCGGGATCTAATTTATGAGAAATTAAATAAATTCCTATAAATACCTAGTTATTGCATCATTAGAAATCTAACAATAAGAAAGAGGTGAAAATTATTGTCAAGAGCACTATCAAGCAAATCAAGAGCAACATTTTTTATCTTTATTGCAGCAATTCAAGATCCAAACATCATGATAAATCATATGTGAGTTTATGTCTATTTATGTTATTATTGTTTATGAAGGCTAACCATTTTGTAGGTCTCCAAGCAATTCAATCAATTCAAGCAAGATCCAAGACCTTGATGTCATGTGCATGACTTCAATCCTTCAAGGAAGCCACTAAAGGGTGGTGAGTTGCAACACTTTATGGATTAATAATTCCTTCCTATAATTTATCTTTTCATCATTGACATTTCCATAATGGAAGTGGAAACACTAACACAAGGTTTGACTAAGGAAATCCCCTAAATCACACAACCCAAGTCCTCTCTCTTTGAATGTACAAGTTTTAGATTTGGAGTATATTGAAAGAATCTTGAAGACTCATTTTCCATTATTACATTTAAATCCCTACACCTTATCAAGCAACAAAAACTTAGCTACAAAATTATCCAAAAGTGATCCAACGAATTTACATGTAGAATTAGGAATCTCATATTGAACATTAGAGGACTATGAAAATAGCTTCATTACACCCCTACAAGGGCATAGTTTTCCTTAGGTGGAACTACCCTCCAATTTAGACCATCTCTAAATTTATAGAACAAGTGCACAAAGTTCTTCCCTTCTTAGATCTTCTTGCAAACTTTTGTATTTTTTTTCTAATTGTCGAATTCTTATATTTTCATATTAGGTCATTGTGACCAAGGATATTAGCATGGTTTGATTATGCTTGATCCATCAAGAATCAAAGCATAATGAAGCCACTAATACTCAATCTAAATAAGATCAATCAAATTGAAGTTAAACTAAACATTCATTAAAACAAAGCATTCTAAATTATAATTTTTTTTTAAAATGTCTATTCTAACCCATTTGAAACTTATCCCATTTTTGGAGTGGTGTCGCATTGATGTGGAATGACGATCCTTTCTCAATCCTATGATCAATGAGCTTGTTTCAATTGATTCTACTGAAGAGAATCAATGAAATAGTTGTGAGATGTGAATGAAAACCTGATTTATGCTAAAATGAGTATGATGCAAAAGCTAACCTGACATAATTTATGCTAAAATGATTCAGATATGTAATTGATAAGCTAACCTAAATGAGATTTAAAGTAAAAATATGCAAACCCTAATTATATAATTATCTAAATGGATGCATTATGTAAGCCATCAATGAAAGCTAAGCTATAATTTATGCAACTAAAATAAACTAAAATATGTTGAATGTGAGTTAAAAATGAGTGTGAGTGTGAGTGATTTCAACAACATAAGTTTTATCTAAAAAAAATGGATCCATTTGTCTCCAAATATTTTTCTATTTATAGGAAAGCAAATGAGAAATGAAGGGTTGAGATCAAAAAAGCTAATCAACGAACAAGGATAGAGGAAATTGGAGGCATGGATCATGGATTATTATCAATGGGAAAGAATGCAAGATGAGATTTAATCAAGGGATCTCATTCCTTCCAAACAAGCACACATTTGACTTGTAGAATAGGTCAAAAGTTAACTTGCACATGAAGTCACAAGTTAACTTGTATATGAAGTTGGGTGAGAATATTCCCTTTTTCAAATGATTGGAGGAGAGAGAATATTCTTTGGAAAATTCTCATAGGTGAGAGAAAAGGATATTTTGCAAAATAAAACAAAGTTTAATTGTGCAAAAGGGGAGGGAATATTCCATGGGAATATTCCCCTTTTGGATTAATGTCCAAAGGAGGAATATTCCATTCCATTGGAATATTCCCTTACAAGTGGGGGGGAATTAGATTAATTAGATAATTGCTAATTAAACAAGGGTTTAATCATGTAGTTAGGGGATTTGGAAGAATAAAGTGATATTTATTAAATTAAGTAATTTAATGAAAGGGAGAAAGGAGAAATGGCATTTAATTAAATAACTTAGGGTTATTTAATTAAATAAGAAGACTTAGAGAATTAAATTAAATAGTTTGATTTATTTAATTTAATAAGATGGAATGTTAGTGTGAAAGGGGGAATTAACCTGATTAAATGAATTAGTTTAATAGATGCAAATGTTGCAATTAATTAAATAGCTAGGATATTTTAATTAATTAAGTGAAAAGAGGATGTGTTCCAAGAGGAAATGATGTTAATATACCTGATTCAAGTGTATGATATGATTCAAGACATTTTTTAGTGTCTACATTTTGCCCCTCTTTGAAGTGAGGTAAATCAAGCGAAAATTTTGAATTTTGTGTTGATTTATTGATAAAGGTAAAAGGCTACCCCAATGGTCCAAAAAGGCTTCGGGATGCAAGAAACATGCCAAAAATGTGAAAAGTGATGCAAAATAAGCTTCAGTTTGGAAAAATTGGTAAAAATGATGAAAACCCTAGCTTCATGGTTAAATTAGGGAAAAACCCTAATTTTCTAGCATAAATAGGCCAAGAAGGGTCACTTTATATTCATTTGTGCATTCACAGTGCCTTAAGGAATTCTTGCAAATTGAACTCTGAGCCTCTAGTGATATGGTGTGATGTGTGCTCCCACAACACATTTTCAATTGGGTTCGCAAGTACCAAAGGCTTCCAAGCATAGGACCGATAGTATATGATTCCAAACTTGATTTGAAATTTGAATTTTTGAGCATTTATTGCATTTTATAATTTAAACTTTGGCAACATTGTTGTAGAGCGATGCTAGTTTGAATTCTAGTGACACATATGTGTATTATGACATAGTTTGTAATTTAGAATTAGGGTTTCCAATTTTAAATTGTGAAACATATGTTTATAGTGACACATTTCTTGATTTGAAAATTAGGGTTAGGGAACTTTCCAAAGTTTAAATCATGATGCACATGTTTTTGGTAATATAATTTGTGATTTGCAATTTAAATGTCTTGGGTGTCGCTATTTGAAATTTGAATTATAACACTATCATAAATAGTGACACTATTGCCATTTTGAGGATGAAAATTCCAAATTTATCTAAATTTATTCAATTTTTTTTACATCGTGCACCTTGTGGGTGCAGGAGGCCATTCCACCTTTGATGTCCCTTGAGCACCAACCCATAGTTTTGGAGAGACTTGGTGATTTATCTAAGTTTCACCAGGAGCACTTGGGGGAGATTGGCCTATGGTACATTGTGTACATTCCCATCATCTTGATGCACTTGGCTATGATGACCACGTTGTGCGAGCAATGGCATAGTGAGACTTTGTCATTCCACCTTCTCACATAGTGACACTAGAGGATGTATGGAGGATATTGTGTTTTCCAATACATGGTGAGCATGTGATTTGTGACTCTAATGCCGGTAACAATGCCTACAATGAGGTGATGGAGCTAGAGGACATTGTTCTTTTCAGTTCAAAAATAGACCTCGAGATGTACAAAGGTTGAGTTCCCACTTTCAGATTGATCATTGTAGGTATTATCTCTAGTTTAGTTGCTCTAGATCGACAAAGCTGAGGGTTCAGCCCAGGATGGGGCTTGGCATGGCACAAGATGCTCTACAGGAGGACACTATTTGTGTGGGGGCCAGTGATGTTGGTCTCATTGTATCACAATATGCATGATTTTATATAACATGATGGTAGAGTGATCAAGATAGGAGTTACCTTGCTACACATTTGGGCTTGGGAGAACATCATTGTACTATGACCGATCATTTAGATGGTGGATGTAGAGTCAGATGATCTTGTCATTTGGCGATACAGAGGTTCCATCACTTTTTAACAAACTAGGAAGCTTTGGATTTCATATTGATGCATTGAGCTTGATGATATTATAGCCTTCAGATGGATACCCTAGCTTTAGATGCCAGTGTGGTATGATGATGTCCAACAACTCTTCTTTGCCAGATAGACCTAACACATGTAGGTTTGAGAGCACACCATCATAGAGAGATATCTACTAGATAGGGTGGCCAGATAGTTTGGAGAGAGGCAAGATAGGCCAGATGATGCATACAAATCCATCTTTGCTAGGTCAGCATGAGAGGTACCCATGTGGGGACCTACAATCCTAGCTGTTGAGGTGGCTGATGTATTTTGGTAGTTGGTTGCTTAGCCATGGGCATATGATCAAGTACTGGTGAATGCTTAGATGATGCCTGCATATGATGCATGGTTCACACCCCCTCACCAGTTGACAGATCCAATAGGTATACCTCCACGAGGGAGATTATGAGGGAGGGATGTAGATAGAGGTAGAGGTAGGGTACATGATGGTTCTGATGACCATGACTAGTAGCATGGAAAGGTCCCAGTAGTGCCACTAGGGCATCAATAGCCTCCTCAAAAACCTCTCATTTAGCAGTAGTTAGGGAAACAACAACCAACATGACCACCATTGTTGTGGCCAGATCCCCAAGATTTATAGATACAACAACTATAGAAGTAGGTACAAACTATTACGGGTGAGAGGGATTAGGCCCATTAGCAGGTTTTGGTCATTACTACTAAGAGAGATCAGGTGCGGAAACAAGTATAGACTATCACAATAAAGAGAGACCACAAGTGGAAGCTTAGACAGACTGTTGAGATTCAATTAGCTTAGGAGGTCAAGCACCATCAGTAGCTTAAGACCATGACAGCTACAACTTAGGGGAAGATAATTTCTTCCAAGTTATACTAAGAGGATATAACTGAGGTAGCCTACTATAGGATGTAGTATTACAAGGATGTCTCATAGGCACTTAGATAGCCAAGTTATTCTCAAAGGAGTAGGGCACACCCTAGAGTAGAGGATTAGCTAGAGAGAAGCTAGAGAGGGTAGTAGCCATCAAGGCTAGCCTACATGTACATACACTTTTGATCATTGCATGATTCTTTTATATAGATATACATGCATTTTCTCTTTTTTGATAGCCTTGTGGTTATTGTATTTATAATTGATATACATACATTGATTTAGATATTATACCATGACAATCATTTTTTATATATACAATATGGAGATGAATTCAATGTGATGTGATGTGTTCACTTTATTTCATGCTTTATGAATGCATATGATGTTGATATGATGTGATGTGATATGCCTATTATTGATCATCAAAGCTTGCACCTCTCCTACAACCTTATGGGAAATTCAGCAAGTGGGGGACCAATTTGTGCCTCATTGAATACCTCTAGTATTTTTATAAAAAGCCAACTCTTCTTTGAGTTTGGAGAAAAGGTAGAAGGAAATGTAAATATAAAACATGAAAATAGAAATGTACCAAAGTTTTTACAACATTTCAACCTCAATTCTTTTCTTATGAATGATATAATGCACACAAAATTCCACAAGCCTTCATTGTTGGGAAGAGAACAAGCAACAAAGGCTAAGTACAAGCATAGTGCAATATTGTAAATCTCCTCACCGGAAGCGCTCATTAAGGTCCAATCAAGCGTAAAAGCTCCAAAAGTTAATAGAAATATCTAGAAATTATAGAAACCCTTTCTCTTTTTATAGTGTAATATGGAAAAATAACAACCCTTAAAGAAAATGGAGAAGTTCAATATAGAAATAATCCAATTTGTGAAAGTTATCATTAGATCATAGAAGCCTACAGTATGAAAATCAATTACTCGAACTACCAAATTAAGCTTAACACAATGTTTTTATCATGAAAGAAAATATAAAGGAACTTGAAAAAGGCCATAATATGCACAATTTCAAAGATTTCTTCCAAATAGATCATAGTTAAATATCAAGTGAACTTAAAAATAAAGGTCAGATGCCAATCTGATGATAGTTTGAGTTAAGACAATATAACATTCCAGAGAATAGTAGTCTTAAGTAAACTTTAAACTTCTAAAAATATCTCGAAAAACTAAGGAAAACTAAAATAACTTTTAGAGAAGCTCTTCTTCTATGTGTTGTAACCTCCTATTTATAGCAAGAAAAAGAGAAAACCACCACAAACATTCCAAAAGAAAATACTACTAGATGCCTGCATCTGATAGCTCATGATCCAATCATAGATCTTGATTAGATTTCGGAAATCCTTTCTCATTAATTCTCAACTCCCTCATTAATTTTTTTTAAATATTTAGTAAAGAATACAATCTAAAAAACAATTGGATCCTAAAAAATTTCTTGGGAAACTTTGATTGACTAGTCACATAGATTGACGGTGCCAAATCAAAGGTTCCAACCCAAAAGCAAGAAAGACCCAACATGCTTCAACAAAATCCATCCAAAGAGATCACTCCTTAAAAGTGCAACTTTCCAAAAGAAAAGAGATGACATATCAAGCAAGCAAGGAATCTCAGATTTATTAAAATAGCCCTAGAGAAAATTCCCACCAAGCTGACACATGCCCCAACTTGCTCTCGAAAGGAAAATGATGAAAAAAATACGTGTAGCCACCACGTGGCACATTGTGTGCCTTACAGAACAATTTTTTTCTTTAAGCGTAGATTCATCCAAAGCCAAAAATATATGAGTCCAAAATCAAAAGAAGATTAAGGGAAAAATAGCTTTATAGTTCTAGTGACTCACATGGGGGCCTTCACTTGTGGAGGCATGAACCTAGAGCTTTGGAAATTTTTGGAGTTTGAGGAAGGAGGAATGCTATACCCCCCAGTCCAAATCAGTGGGCCAAATGAGAGCATGAAGGAGCTTGTATGCTTGATCTAACTCAAAGACTTCTCTAAAAGAAACGACTCCCCATCTTGATGAAACAACTTGAAGGTTGTAATAAAGATTAGAAAGAGGAAAGATTTCATTCTTTATTTCATCAATGGTAGGCATTGGGCTTAAACCTAATAGTTCTGTAGAAGTCTAGACCTTATTTATGATTACATCCATGATTTTCTCAACTGATAGCACCTCTCCATCTGGTGAGAAAATGGAAGGAAAACCGAAGTTAAGTAGAACATTGAAATCCTTTTTTTTTTCATTGACCCTTTTATTCAACACTTATTGGAATTCCTTGCTCTTTGTCATGACCTTATGGCAGTTCATTAATTTTCTTTCTTTTCTAGAGGCGACCCTTCGATTCAGAATCCCTGCACTTCTTAGAGCCTTGTTAACTTGGCCATACACAATCTGGAAATCAATTTTTGTGATTCCATAGCTCAAGGAGCATATGTCTGCAGAATTTGGTTGGTCACTGGGCCAACCTTTTCGTTTAATTCCTGAGCATCCCTTAGAAATTGTAGGACTAGCCTGAGAATAACAACTACAACTATGATCCTTTCCCAGTGCATAGATATCAACATTTTCAATATCAAGAGGGTCCTGGACCCTTGTACAATAGCTAACTCCTAATGGAACTGAGCCTCTCTTGCTCTTATATTCTCCTCCATCTAATTTTTCTCTCAGAGGGAATTTGTTAGTTCAGAGTTCAACCTTCCAACTTTTCAATTGCAAGCTTGCAAATAAGACTTGATCTCTTGTTTCTCTTGCCTTGACCTTTTTGCTTCCACTTGGGCCTTTTGTATATTATCAAAAGCATGGGATCAGATCTATCAAAATATTTCTATATTTTTTCTTGAGTACATTGGTACTCTGCATTTGTCTGGTACTCAGAAGCAAGCTCAATGCATAACCTTTCAATCTTAGCATACAGTTGAATCTATTCACTTTGGGCATCCTGGAGCAACTTAGTTGCTTCTCCTTGTTGATCATATATTTGTCTTATGTGGACCATCTTGACATCTTTGTCCTTGATCTCCATCTACAGCTTGCTCACCGTATCTCTTACATTTACCAATTATGTCTCATGCTTCTTTGATCTCTTTTCTAGCCTCTCATAATCAGTGTATACCACTTTTTGGGTGGCCTTACCTAGAAACACCTTGTCACGTGGGAGAGTTTCATTTAAATCCAAACCAATGGCTTCTATGTCATAATATTCCATCTGCATTTCTCCTTCGAGGTTGGATATGAGCAACTTCATAGTAGAAATTAACAAATAATTATGCTCCTCATTGAAGCAAGCTTCAATCTTCTTAGTAGCTAGCTATGCGGCAGATTTTATCTATAGTTTCTTATTTCTGGCCTATTGGGCCTACTTGGTTGCATTGAAATGGCCTTGTAGACTCTATGGGGTGTCAATTCTTTGAGTGACAATGGAATCACCTGGAGGGAGAATGAATAGGGTGACAAAAGGAGAAACCTTGATAGTATGAGATTGCGGAGAGGAAAACAGGAGCATTATCATAGAAAATGATGTGATACCAAATTGAGATTGAGCAAAGGGAAAATCCATTGAGGTGAAAAGGGAAGCATGATGAAGGAGAGATGTTTTCCTAGAAGTGGATCAACCTGGAGTAATGGGAAGCATGGATGTTTTAGCTCTTTCAATGGGGGCCCTTGACAAGGTGATTAAAGAATCAATAGTGGCTGAAGCAGATGATAATCATTCGATGCACAGGGTTACTTCACAAGATTCATTGTTGAAAATGGTCTAGGTTTCATTCAAGACCAAAAAATCAGGGTCCATGGATGGAGGAATATTCTCCACAAATGGGGGAAGAGAAGTAACTAGAGATGTAGAGATAGAAAGAAGAGAGGGATTGAGACTTACACAGGCCACAATGACTGAAAATATTGTAAAGCATACTCCACTTCTTCTCCTTTAGCTGATGCACTGGGTCTGCCTAGATCTTGGACATGTCTTCTATTTGTATGATAAAAAATGGTACATTTTGATCCTTTGGTGGTTGATCTCGCTGAAACCTAGCCTTTGGTAACCACAATGGACCTCCTTGGGACCTTCAAGCTCTTTTTCCTTTGCTTCAGGAATTGAAAAAGGATGTGACTTGTGAGTCCTTTTGCCTCGATCTTTTTCTTTTTTCTAATTCTTGAGGGTGGGAAGCATGGAATGAAAGCTCCTCTTATTTAATCTCATGACTATTCTTAGGGTTACTATTGTCAGTATTGGCTTCTTTGTCATAAACCTCATCAAACCTTTCATCGTGTGGCTAAAGATCTCCAAATAGGGCATTGGGGCATCTCATTTCTTGTCAAAACCTCTAGAAATCTACTTTCTTTCTCTCCAACCACCCCAAGTGTTTCAATTGCATACTGAGGGATTTTCCCATTGGGAGGTTCTTCTGATACTCCACAGTTTGGACATAAAAGTCCAATCATGGTGGTCGTTTGAATGGTATGTGGGCCAAGTCGATGTATAGTCCTGGCCTTTCTTAGGTTGGATTCTTCCTTGACTCAAAATACATGTTTCAAAGTTGGGAGGTGCCCTGTAGGATTGTAAGCTCACCCTGTTCCCTTTGCTTCATGAGTGTTACTTGACTGCTGGCAATGTTAAGGGGAGTCAGGTAAAGCCCTATCTTGTGCTTTCCAATGTCATAGACATTTTCAAAAATATTTTTTGATGGCATGCCTCCAAAGAATAAACTCTATCCATACAAATTTGGGGAGTTTGAAAGGATCCTTGATGAAACCATGGAATCTGATAAAAGTGAAATTATCACCCAGGAAATAATCTACCAGGGTTTGCGAAGTCTTCATCCATTGCAAGATCTTGGGAGAGAAGCAACCCAAAGGGAATGGGAACAAGTCTAGAAGCATTGGCCTCAAAAAATAATCTACAAACTAGTAGCAATCCCATGTCTTTGAGAACACATGATTCCATACCAAAATGGGCTAGTAGAAACCCTTTACATTGAACCTAAATAATGACAAACATATCTTTAGAAATTAAGAATTTTGATGCAAGATCAAGTGAACCAAGAAAGAAGAATACCTAAATTTACACTCATATTGTAGGTCCTCAATTTCTCTAGCATCCCTTCAACTATTGCATCATAAAAATCAAAATGCTTCTAAATTTTATCCTTCTTAATCATGAAAGCCAAGCCCATCTAAAAAGGATGGACCTCTTCATCATCACCAAGACCATAAGTCCAGGCCAACATTGAGAAAACAAACCATGTATCCTATTTGAATTTTTGTACGTCAAAGGAAAAGAAAACTAATCTTTCTCTAACCTTTCCTTTATTTTGTCCTCATAAAATTGCACCTGCCTAGTTCTAGTTTCCTAGAATCCTTCCATTTCTTCCTTGTCAAAGCGCTCGACACCCCAGATTGTAGGGATACACAACATACCATGTATGGCTGCTACAGTAATTGTAACCTTTATCCTATTACCAATAATAACCTATGCCTCCTTGTCGAATATTTTAGCACACATGTATAGCAAATCTAGGCATGGGTGTATAGCGGGCAACATGAACTGTGGAAAACCAAAATTACAAAGCCATGATATAGAACCTTTAGGTGACCCATGTTTAATCATTCTTTGTAATTCCACTTCCCTAAGGCTTTTAGGGTTAGTCACCAATTTTGGGTCAAAAATGTTTGCCAAATCCTACACCACCTCTCTTATAACATGATCATTTGGTTGCACTAGTTTAGTATAATCAAGTTGTCATTCTTCTAGTGCTAGGGCATTGGAAAATGAATCCCTCCCAAAATATTTGTGTACCTTGACCTTTTGGATGAGGTTCTAACCTTTCTACCAGATGTTGATGCTTTTTTCCATTGCTGTGCTAAGAAGTTGTGGAGAGTTTCTTCAGTGAAATGACCACTTGTTGTTTTACTACTTAGCAAAATCTACTTTTGGGTGCAATGAATTATTTTTCATGTACATGCAGTTAAGGCTCTATCATTACCACTTGTCCACTAAATGCTACCAAAAAGGTGACTCATTTGGATTTGGGATTTGTATCCCTTGGGAATGCCAAATTCACTGTGAGAATGGAATTAGTACATTCTTCTTGCCACCTCTTTCACAAATAAGCCAAATGTATTGGAAATCATGATTTTAGCTTTGAGAAGCATGATTAAGCAGTGTAAGGTACTTTGAGAAGACATGCTTATTTAATTCGTTAGAACTTAATGCATTAATCAATGTATTTTTGTATAAGCAAGCTAGCTAGTGTTGATGATGGCAAAGGACACATGGCAACAATCGGCCTACATGATCATTTACTCCCAATGCCCAAATTTATTTCTAAAGGCCTCTTGCTAGATTTCTCATATGATTCACCTCTTTCCCTTTGGCTGCTTTGATATCTTCTCCATTGCCATCTAGCCAAAAATTGATTTTTCATTGGTTGGGTTCACCAGCATGTATTTTCTATAAATAGCTATGCCACCTTATTACAATATTCATTCAAAAATGGCTTTTTAAGTTTAGCAACATTTTCTTGCTATCTCCCATTTTGCTAGCCTTAGCTTTTACTCTCGTCATACCATCTAGTCTAGGAACTCATATTCAGCTCCTTCCACGAAGGCCATAATACTCTTTTGTAGGTGAAATTACCAGCGATAGAATCAAGCACCTAGCAAAAAAAGAATGAACACCTCATTGTCATTGCATTCAAGTGGGACCTTGGAAAGGACTATGTGAAGTATGAAAACCAGCCACAATGCAACTCCAATGTTATCTCCCACTTTGTGGCCTTTCTTCTTCACCTATACATCACCAAGGCCAGGATAATTGTGTTGTGTCATGTCATGTTCGACTCTTTTTACTTGGATGGGTTCAGAGAAATTGTTCAAGTGGCCATCCCTACTGTTGGTATCCAAAACACCATGGACCTTCATAGGCACGTAGATTATGGGGAGGACATGGTCTGGATACCCTTCCTTAATGACTTTTGAACCATGGACCTTGAGAGGCATCACTCACTTTCTCATCTTGTGGAAACCTTCATTCTGAGGGAGTTTGGCATGGAGCGTGTTGGTGGGCTTGACTGGAAAAAGAACTTTGAATTCCTGGTGTACAACCATGGGAATGAGGACTAAGATCACTAGTGTATTGAGCTTGTGAGTGTTGTTTCAACCCCCTTTTCATCCTATCAAAGAAGAAGAAGGAATAAAAGAAGAAGAAGAAACCGATAAAGGGCCACCTTTGAATACTTAGTGATGGTTAGAGGTTTATGAATCTTACTATTTTTTGCTTGTTTCCTCTCTTTTTTTCATTTTTGTAGTATAACTCTTTTTGGGTTTTCAAAAGAAGCTTCAACTTCTCTTGGAGCCCTAGGCTTGTAGTATAATGTAAAATTTTCAATGAATATAATATAGTACCTTTTCTATTTCTTCTAGCATCATTCTCATGGCTTTATTCTAAAAATTAAATCATATTATATATACAAAATTTTTACATATAGTAAATAGCTATGAATTTTTTTAAAGAACTTGCACATTTTAATGGAAAATTTTTACATAAATACCATTCACTGATATATATAGAATGTTACCTTCCATATCTTCTAGCTCATATACATTCTTTCCCTTGCACACATTCATACATAAGGATCCCTTCCATAGCACTTCAAATGTTGTATGTTGTCCTAGTTCCATAGTGCACTCATTGTACTTTAGTACTAGGATTTCTTCCTTGAAATCTGGGTTGGAGGTCTTTTCTTTGAACCATCATTTTACTATGTATTGGCAACTAATAATGGCTTCACAAGCTTTTTCCCTATCTTCCTCAAGGTTTAGGAGTTCTTCCAACCTTACTTCCCTTCCACCACTTTCTTCAACCTCCAGGGCTTTTAACAGTTACAAGGTAGGGATCTCTAGTAAAACTACCTCTTTCCTATATACTAATTCATAAGGGGAGGCCTCCATGATCTACTTGGGTGTAATCTAGTTGGCCCACAGAGCAGCTCGCAATTTCTTGTTCCAATCCCTTTGTTGTTTTGACCTGATGTGCTTGATAAACCTAATTAGGTTTTTGTTGGTTGATGCCACTAACCCATTTCCTTGTGGGTAGTAATTTGATCAAGTTTTAAGGTAAATCCCATGTTTGAGAGTGAAATCCAACATTTCCAAACCCAAAAAATCTCATGGTTTTTTAGATATGAATGTTTTTGGTGAACCAAATCTTGCTACCAGCTCTTCCAGGAAGTTGACAATCTTACCTTCTATAGCATTTTTTAGGGAGACGACTTAAATCCACCTCATGAACTAGTCGATTGTCGTAAGGATCCACTTATGGACAACACTGGAAATGGGATTCATCATTTGGATAAAATCCAAACCCCATCGAGCAAAGGGTTCCTCAATTACAATTAGGCTAAAGGGTAAGGTGGAATTCTTTCTTTTTCCAACAAAATATTGGCACTAAGTACACTTTTGCACCAAATGGTGTGCTTCAAAAAATATGGAGAGCCAATAATATCCTACTTGTATTATCTTCAAATAAATAGTCTTGATGGAGAAATTTCCACCCTTAGGACAACTATGAAATTCATTAAGAACTCTTTTCACATGTGGCTTATTCAAGCATCAAAGTAAGGCACCATCATAATTCCTTTTAAATAAGATACCTTCAATTAGTATATACTTAGTGCCTTGTAGTTAGTAGTATCACCTTTTGTGAGGTACAAGGTATGTCAGGTATTGCCCCTTTTACATATATTATGTTTGATCCATCACCTAAGACTCGTCTGACTTGAACTGATTTGTGTAGACCTGATTAGTCTCCTTCTTAGCTAAGGAGCTTGATTGTTGTGCAAGATATTCACACATATCTCTTCCTTGAACCAGCTTGGTTGATTTAAAATCCACATCATATTCTAGGATCTTAGTGATCTAGTTGGCCTTCTTTTCAGTTATTTCACCCTCAGTGATATACTCCCACACACTTGGATGTGCGACGAGAATGGTGATTCTATTGGTTGATACCAGGTGTCGAAACTTCTTTAGGATTTTAACAATAGAAAAATCCTACTTTTCAACAAAGTTATACCTAGCTTCCTATCCTTTAAGAGTCCTAGAGTGAAATGAAATGGGATGCTCTTCATTATTTCCTTCATCTTTCTAAGTGAGTACCAAAGCTATGCTATGTTGGATGTTGTATACATAGAGTAAAAAAATTCTTAGAAAATTTTGGGTTAGCCAAAATTGGGGTGGAAAAGATGGCTGCCTTTATCTAACTAAAAGCTTCTTTTCCTTTGGGGGTCTATTTGAACATTAGGTTCTTTTTGAGCATTAGTGTGATAGGTCTCATGATGCCTGTGATGTTTGAAATGAACCAACTAAAAAAATTGATCTTCTCTAGAAAAGACTAAAGCCCTTTCTAATTCATTAGTAGAGGAAAATCCATTATAGATTTCACCCCTTCAGGGTCTATTGCTATTCCCTCCTTTGATACCACAAAATAGAGTAGATTGCCTTGGGGCATTTCGAAAACACATGTTTTGGAATTCAAGGAAATATTGAACCGATGAATTTTTTGGAAAACCTTTTCCAGATTGATCAAAGTGATCATCCTTTGATTTTGAAAAGACTATTAGGACATCCAGAAATACTAAAATAATATGATTAATTAATCCTCTGAAATTGATATCCATTGCTCTCTAAAAATTTGCACCAACATTTGAAAGTCTGAAGGGAATCTTTGAGTATGTGAACATTACCCACTTAGTATTGAATGTTGTTTTATGCTATCACCTTCCTTTACGTATACCTAGTTATAACCCAAGAAACCACCGAGCAATGAAAACATCTTTGATCTGACCACAGTCTATAGGATCTATTCCATTGATGGCAAAGGGTAGTGGTCTTCTAGCGAGGATATATTCAAATCTTTGAAATCCACATAGAGCCTAATATTTCCATTCATTTTTTGAACCGGTACCAGATTAGACACCCAAGTGGAATGCTTGATCAAATATATGATCCTTGATTTGATTAATTTGGTGAGCTCTTGTGCCATCAACACTTCGACCTTTATATTGATCGGCCTTTTTTTTTTCAGATGGGCTTTGAACCTTCGAAAAAGTCAATAGTATGTTGAATAATTCAAGGATCATACCCTCTAAGATCATCATAGGTCCATGCTACGACCCCATCGTATCTAGAACATAGATCCTTTAGTATTTCCTTATCCTTTTGTCGAACATCCCTTCTGACCTTTAACTTCCTACTGCTTTTGACATTGAGCTCTTCATAATCCTTCTCATTCACAGTGAACCTTTGTTTCCTATTTCTCATGTCCTCGCAATCAAAAAAAAATCAAGAGAGATTAAACCTTGAGGAAGCTTATTTCCTTTTAACTGGATCACTTTCCCTTCAGGAGACTCTATTTCGAGTTGTGAATGGTCAAAAGCTTTTCCTGATTTTTGTAAAAAGGTAGTTATTTTTATATCATCCTCAAATACTTTCCATTGTTTATCATTGTCAAGAATTTCCAATCAGACAATGATCTACACCACATTCAGCTTCATTTTTGAATCCAAAACTAGTTTAGAGTGTGAACCAATTGAAGCCATTCAGTCAACAACCTCATTCTGGGAGCATGGGATAACTTGAATGTTAAAATCCTCAAATATCTCAAATAGATCCCATATTTGATGTTTTTATGACTTCATTTTTATATTTTCTACAGGTGCTTGCCCATAGACCTGGCTCACAACCATCTCTAAATTTTTGAATGCTTGCATTCTCTTTGTGCCCATCAATTCTGCAAGAATCAAACCATGAACCAAGGCTTCATATTCTACATCTTTTTTTGAGCATGGGAACTTAAAATTAAAATCTTTGAGGGTCTCTAACCTTATTAGAGACACTAGTCAAATACCTACTCTAGAACCAGCTTTGCATTTGGCACCATCAAAATATAATTTCCATAGATGGTTGTCACCCAAATCATTATTTTCATCCCGATCCTTTATCAATTTTGGAAAGACTTTATCATTTTCGAAAATCAAATAGGTTCCTAGTCCCATCACATGAAAGTTTCTGAATGGGTTGGATTCAATAAATTGGTTGAGGAGGACCTCCTCTTCGGGGGTCCAATCACTCATTTCTTATTCATCTTCCAACATCTCTACATAGTACTTTTCCCTTTATGAGAAGGAGGTGTGTGTTGTTTCAAAGAATAGGACCACATTGTCTACTATGTGTTCTAGATGAAAAGATTCAAATAGAATTTTCATCTTTTCCCCATGCTTGGTCCTTAATATCCGGTGAGACCAATCGAGCATTAAATATCTACCAAGATTTGCTATAAAATCTCTTGAAAGATGCATTTTGAATATTGAGGGAATGTCTATCACAAGTATTTCTTGTGTGACCATTTGGGTTGGACATGAGAAGAGGGTTAAAGATATATCTTTAATGTGGCCGATGGTCGGAACCTTCTTCCCATCCAATTGCATGATTCTCTTCTCAAGTGGCTCATACTTAAGTTTTAGGGCATTAACCACTTATTTAGGCATGACCATTGTACTAGCTCCCAAATCAATCATGTTATTATGTAAAATCTTATCTCCCACAATAAGTGTTAAAAGGAAAGGCATGGGCTTTGGATTTCTTACCTTTTTCTCTTTTTCATTTCCCACGCCATTCACATAAGCTACAGTTCACGAAGGTTGGGGTTCTAAGGTGAGATCTTTTTCTTTATTTTAATCCCACAATGGAGTTATATCCATTTGTAGTATTTTTTATTCCTTATTTAATGCTTCTTGGAGAAATGTCTTTTGTTTAGGAATGGATGTGTAATCCCACAACGATACATTAGTAGGTGTGTTCTTCAATTGTTCCACCACATTGAGCATTCTAACTAGTAGGGACTTGGGTTTAAATGGTGGTATCTCTCTCATCTTCAGGGGAAAATGATCTGTCAGGATCTGTATCTTATCCATCTCCTTCTCTAGCAACGATGGAGTTCATGACTGCTAAATAGCTTGGGAAACAGCTTGCGGAGCGTGCATTTCTTGTGGCTACAATTGATGTAGCTGTGGATGCATCAAAGCTTGTTGTACGTATTCTCCCATGAGCCTTCTTTTAGACCTCGTGTTGTAATCCACTTGCACTTGTGAGGCACTAGTTGTTAGAGCATCATTTGTGAACACCATGTCCTCTTCCTCCATCCATGAAAATAGTGCTTGGTCTAGTACAATATCCATCTCTTGTTCTAAAGACATTCCTTACATTTGCACTCTAAAGTAGGCATTTTCCATTTCAGGAGACTAATATTCTTTTGTATTCGGGAGCATGCTCTTTTTTCCTTATCTCCACTATACTTTGTTGGAGATTTCCCCTTGGAAAATTTTAAGGCATATGGCTCTCATTACACGGGAAGCACCATACGTTCTTGTCTTCTACCAGGTTGTTTTGGCCTAGGATTAATTCTTTACTTGAGATGTCCTTGATTGTCTATAATGACATAGTGAAAATAACTATCTAGTTTGTGGTTGCCAATTGTTGACTTTGTGCCTTCAAGGCTCCTTGATATGTGTTATGTTGGAAGGATGGCCTTCCTCCTTGATAGGTCTGCATGGCCTACTTTAGAGGTGCTTCTTGTTTCCATTTGATGAGGACTAACTTGTTAAAAAAAGATCACATGAGAATCTTCATATTGTTTATATCTATTGCTAGAGAGGAGGGGCCCAACATGCTCGACTATGCAATGACATACACATAAATGGAATGTAGCATAGTTGATGTCATTACTTGTGTAGTGGAGGTGCTTGGAGTAACTTCTTCCTGAGGACCATCAGATATTTCTATGAAAACGAGCATCAGTGATCATGGTGGAAGCTTACTAGTGTAAATCAAATTGTTTTCCACACACAACCAAATCGTATGTGTCAGATAAAACATCTCCTCCCATAGAGATTATCATGGTTGTGATGTTTGAAATGAAATCCTTTAGGTAAAATATAAACACCATCATGTCTGGAGATTAGGTAGTTATAGGGATTCTTTACCAGGTTTTGTGAAACCTGGTATTGAAGTCACTCATGGCCCCTTGTGGGTCTCTTTCGATGGTGATTAATTGATGTAGCAATTAGGAGCGATCTCCCTTTTTTGAGAAGCATTTGAACAACTTCTCTTCGAGTTGATCCCAAGAGTGTATAGAACCAGAAGTAGAGATCGATAACAATCTTGAGCCTTTCCTTTGAATGAAGAGGCCAACAACCTAAGAGTAATATTTTCCTCCTCTATATCTTGGAGGCTTTTGGAGGGGTTTTTGAAGTCTTCTCCAAAAAAATTTGGAATAGCATTAAGGGCATTAGTGGGCAGAGTAGGCCATATGTTTAGGGGCATAGGCAGTTGTAGTGAACTACCACTATCCCAGGTTACAAAATTTCTAGAAGGGGAAGCTATATGAGCCATGGAGAATAGACTCCTATGAACCAGGTATATTGCTATTTTGATTTGAATAGTTTGACCTCCTAGTGGAGTACATAAGGCTCTGGATCTTGGGATTTCACTTTTCTCCCTGTTACTCCTTACAGGTGATATAGAAGGGTATGTGTAGGATCAAGATGGGCCAAAAAGTGGCGATATGATGGGTATGTGTAGGGTATGTGTCTAACAACTTTATTTTTACCCAAAATTGATGAAATAAAAAGGGTTTTAAAGGGATGTTCTCAGCTTTCCACCAATATATATTATGCTTTACTTTTAATTTAATAAATAATTATTATTCATTTTCTATTTGAATTATGACTAAAGTCCTTATTAATAGGCTAATTGAAAAGCATTTATAGCTTTAAAATGGTATCACATTTTTTGAATCTGAAACATGTGCCACATTCTATGCTTCACATACTATATGAATAAAAGAAAAATTGAATTTCATAAAGTTTTGAAAAAGTTAAGGTGTTCAGACATACAAGTTTTTATATTTTTTAAAAGTTGTAATAAAAAATTCATAATTAATTATTTACTTGAAAAAAAATTACAAAAAAATGTGCATCACATTGGGACATGAGTCCTCTACTTATATCTAAAATATTATAAAAAAAACTATCATTTTATAGTGGTTAGGGTGGTCAGACAGACACCTACTTCTTATTTTTCCCTAAAATTTAAGTACTACTGCATTGAAATTTCAAATTTTCACCAAATAATTTTTTTTTAAATAAACCTAGTAGTTTAGAAACTACATTCAATTTGCTATAGATTCTATTCTTACATATTTTTGAAATAATATAGATAACTTATTCAAATTTTTATGTAAAGTTGCCTAACTCTATTTTTTTTGAATTTTTTGCCACTTAAGGGCCTATTTATTCCATGATGATCCTGCACATACCCAGAACCTATAAGTCTTCTTCTATTGGATATCGAGGTAGGTATCTAGGAGTACTAGAAATGGCCCCTTGAGGATGCTCTTGTTTGGATTCTGGGCATAAAATTTACAGCTTCTTTCCTTGGCCTAATTTTATAAATATTTTTGACTTCTAATTAGGTGAGGTTTTTTGGCCCATCCAGGAGTTCCAAAAAAAGAACTATTGATCATCAAAGCTTGTGCCTCTCTAATAGCCTTATAGGAAATTCAACAAGTGGGGGACCAATTTACACCTCATTGAATACCTCTGAGATTTTTATAAAAATCAAGCTCCTCTTTGAGTTGGTAGAATAGGTAGAAGGAAATGTAATTATAAAACATGAAAATGGTGATGCACCAAAGCTTTTACAACATTTCAACCTCAATTCTTTTCCTATGAATGATATAATAGACACAGAATGACACAACCCTTCATTGTTGGGAAGAGAATGAGCAACAAAGGCTAAGTACAAGCACAGTGCAATCTTTCAAATCTCCTCATGGGAAGAATTAATTAAGGTTCGATCAAGCAGAAAAGCTCCAAAAGTTAACAGAAATATCCATAAATTACAAAAACCCTTTCTCTTTTTAAATCATAATATGGAAAAACAACAACCCTTAAAGAAAATGGAGAAGTTCAATAGACATAATCCAATTTCTAAAAGTTATCATTAGATCATAAAATCCTACAACATGAAAATAAACTACTTGAACTATCGAATTAAGCTTAACATAGTGTTTTTATCATGAATGAAAGCATAAAGAAGGAACTTGACAAAGGCCATAATATGAACATTTTCAAATATTTCTTTCAAATAGATTGTACTTAAATATCAAATGAACTTAAATATAAAGGTCAGATGCCAATCTGATGATAGTTTGAGTGAAAACAATATAACATGCCAAAGAATAGTAGTGTCCTATAAACCTTAAACTTCTGAAAATATCTCTAAAAACTAAGGAAAACTAAAAGAACTTTCAGGAAAAATCTTCTTCTATATGTTGCCGCCTCCTATTTATAGTTGGAAAAAGAGAAAACTGTGCAAACATTTTAAAAGAAAATACTGTCAAATGCCTACATCTAAGAACTCACGATCCAATCACAAATCTTGATTAGATTATGGCAATCCTTGCTCATTAATTCTCAACTACCTCATTAATGTATTTTAGATATTTAGAAAATATTGCAATCTAAAAATAAATGGATCCTAAAAAATATCCTGGAAAAATATGGCCAACCAATCACATAGACTGACAGCGCCGACTCAAAGGTTCCAACCCAAAAGTAAGAAAGACCCAACATGCTCTAAAAAACTTCATCCAAAGAGATCACTCCTCAAAAGAAAAACTTTCCCAAAGAAAAGAGATGGCGTGTCGAGTAGGTGGGGAATCTTAGATTTATGAAAATAGCCCCCCAAAAAATTCTTACCAAGTTGACACGTGCCTCAGCTTGCTCCCGAAAGGAAGATGATAAACAAAAGTTGTGCAACCACCATGTGGTGCATTGCGTGCCTTTCAAAACAAATTTTTTCTTGATGCATGGATTCATCTTGAAGCCAAAAATATATATTCTAGCTAAAAACCAAAAGAAGATTAAGGGAAAAATTGCTTTACACCTATATATGTATGCACTTCTTTATTTATTCTTTATGTTATATGCGATGATATATGGGATATTCAATGTTTAAAATGTAATGCAATGGATGGATGTACTTCTTTTTCAATATCTTTTCAT
Source organism: Sequoia sempervirens (assembly GCA_007258455.2). Lineage (NCBI taxonomy): Eukaryota > Viridiplantae > Streptophyta > Pinopsida > Cupressales > Cupressaceae > Sequoia > Sequoia sempervirens. Next base: position 50,932,547 of record VDFB02000363.1, on the reverse strand, counting down.
GATATGTTATGGATTCATTTCTTTTGTGTATTTTCTTATGCACTTTATTAGATGATGATGTGATGCATATGTATGGATGGATAATGTAGATGCTCATGCTCATGATATGTCAATGCAATTCTTGTTTATGATATGTAATGCAATGATTTAAGATGCTTCAAATTATTCATTAATTTTATTCATCAAAACTTAAATGACAATAATGATGGATGATGTATGTTTATGATATGCCATGATTATGCTATGATGTATGCATGCTAATAATTTGTGGATGTAGGATGAATACATTGATGATGTTTTTGTTGACTATCCTAATACCACATTAGCATGGAGAGAAGATGGAAGAAACAAGATGATTGACCACTGATTTTGATGATTGCTTCAAAAGATCCAACAAGTCTATGATCCATTGAGACTTTATTAGAGATGTTGACGAGAAATGTAGGATGGTGATGAATGCATGGTGATGATGAATGCATGATGATGATTTTCTCATATCTTGGGATTTGGATTTTCCATTGTTTATTTTTTTATATAACACATAGACACGATGCATCAAGGTATTAATAACCCGGATGACGTTATATCTAGTGTAATGGACTTTGAATTTGTGAACAGATAGGATAATTTTTGTTCACATCTTGACATATAGAAACTTTGTTGGAATGTAAATTAGAAGCCTAAATATATTGGACCAAAGCATACACAATAGTCAACAACGTACTCCAAACAACTTCCCTACACACAAATAAGAAAGTATGTACCAAGATTATCTTACAAGAGTATCCACAAGCATAGTAAATGAAAGATAATGATCGATGCCCCATTCCTTTCTCTCCAAATAATTTTGATAGAAATCATCAAGAGGTCCTCAGAATGGGTTATTAAGATAGATCATAAGAAAATATCAAAGACAAACAGTTGGTGTTATCTATATCTCTTGCCAGTTTAACTTTAGCTAAGGTGATGTCTAATACTAATTTCCATCCTAGGAAGGAGGACATGTTGATTAGAGGTTTTTTGATGTATGATGATGATGAGCTTTATGATAAGCTACTGATATAAATTTCTCTAATGCATTTACCTATAATTTAGACTTTAGATTTTGACACTTAGGTTCTCACTTTACAACCTGCTACACTTTTTTTCTATTTGTTTTTCCTAAAGTTGAAGGTGACGATTAATTTATTATGGGTGAAGGTTATTGTGGGTGTAAGAAAGATGGGATGAATGGTTTTGGATTTTTTAGAATATTTCAATGTTTTTGGTATTTTGCAAAATGTTTTAAGGCTTTTTTTGGTCTTTTTGGAATTTTATGTGAATATTTTGGTTCTTGATAATTTATTATGATTAATTTATTATGGGTGAAGGTTATTGTGGGTGTAAGAAAGATGGGATGAATGGTTTTGGATTTTTTAGAATATTTCAATGTTTTTGGTATTTTGCAAAATGTTTTAAGGCTTTTTTTGGTCTTTTTGGAATTTTATGTGAATATTTTGGTTCTTGATTATTTGAGGCTATTTAGGTTTTTTTAATTTTGAGGTTGTTTAATTATTTTTGAATGTTTTCTAATGTTTTGGTATTTTTAATTTTTTAAATTTTTTGTGGTGTTATGATATTTGAATGTTTAGGAGTTTTTTGGATATTACAATTTTTAGGGTTTTTTCAGAATATTCAAATGTTTAGGGATTTTTGAGTTTCAACCAAGAACCTAACCTAAAATACCTATCCTAGGGGCCTTGGGGGCTGATCAAAGATAATTCTTTCCTATGTTAAATATGCAGAGACCATGTAGTTCAACTAGCTTGATTTTATTGAAGATGGGATATTAACAGTTGATGAAATTCTAGTTTATTATGACAGACTCCTAAAGGACTAACCTAGGGTGTCTTGGGGACAAATCAATGATGAAGTTTCCTATGTTCAAGGTTAGATATTATGTAGTTTGACAAGGTATTATTTTTGGATTTTTGATGTTTGACCTTTTTAGGGTTTTGATGTTTTTTGGATGTTTTAGATTTTTTTTTTTTTTGGATTTTAGTTGTATAGGATTTTTCAATTTTTTTTAAAAAAAATTTGATGAGTTTTTATTAATATTTTTTGGATTTTTGATTGCGATTTATGATAACCTTAATATATACAAGAACCTGATATGATCCATAACGAATTTCCCCCAGTGTTTATGTGATAGACTACCTCGATGTAGGCAAGACAAACTGACCTTTGGAATATGTGAATTAGTACTAAAGGGATTGCGATACTTTACAACATCAAGCTATGGTAAGGATGTGGATAGGTGATGGATGAATAAATGGGATGAATGAAGTGATGAATGGATGGAATGATGCAAATATTGATAGGATAAAGAGCCAAAGACTAGATGGAGGTGTGTTATTTATGCGAGTTTCCTATTTTCCAAGTTTCCTATTTTCCAAGTTTTCACTAAGGTACTTGCCCAAAGCACCACCTAAAGTGGTTTTCACTAGAGCATGATTGTTTTTCTTTACATTTTCAATCATTTTTCTTTTTCTTTTTTTGGATTTTTATCATTTTTTTTATGTATTTTAAAAATTTATACCCTTCAAGACTAGGCATAAAACTTTTTAAGATGCAAGCTATTAGTTGGTTCCTGCAAGGGTTCACCTTCAGGGGTTGAAAATTGATATGCTCCTGATCCATAGATTGTTGTGATGACAAAGGGACCCAACTAGTTAGGCTCAAAAGTCCCTTTATTGTCTTGATTTGCTAGATTCTTTTGATTCTATTTTAAGACAAAATATCCTATCTAAAAAGACCGACATTTGATCTTCTTGTTATAGCTTTATTTTAGTAGGTTTTGATACACTTGCAAGTGATTGAGGGTGTCAAGATGACACTCATCCAATAATTATAGCTCATTTAGCCAAGATACTTTGTATTCTTCATTGATAATCAGGTTATACAGTGACACTCACAATGATGAGAGCTCAACCTTAATAGGAAAAATGGATTTTGATCCATAGACCAAGGAGAAAAAGGGGTTGCACTTGTTGGGATATAGATACTAGTTTGATAGACCCAAAGAGCAGGATTCAACTACAAATTCGAGTCACAACCAACTTCATTGACTATTTTCTTCAATATTTTTAGAATGTTCTTGTTCGTAGCCTCAACTTGACCATTACCCTAAGGGTAATATGGGGTAGAGAATTGGTGTTGTCTGTCAAATCTTTGACATAGATCTTTTACATCCTGATTCTTGAACGGTTTTTTGTTTTCTGATATGAGGGTTTGGAGAAAACCATAACAATAGATTAGGTAATTCAGGATAAACTTAGCAATTTGCTTCCCCATTATGTAGGTCATAGGAATGGCTTCGGCCCACTTGGTAAAATACTTAGTGGTTGTTATGATAAACTTGTGGCCATTGGATGAGGTTGGAGTGATCTTTCATATGAGATCAAGCACCCACTACGAAAAAGGATAGGGTGTGATCATTGGTTGCAACTCTTGATCTAGAGAATGGATTAGATCTCCATGTCATTGACACTGGACACATTTCTACACATACTGATGAGATTGTCTTTCCATGGTTGGCCAATAATACTCTGTCCTCAACAATTTCTTAGCTAAATTCATACCACTAGAATAGGAGCCACATATGCCTTCTTGTACTTTTGTTAAAGTAGTCAAGGCTTCCTCTTGGTTAAGACATTGTAGTAATGTCCCTTTGATACTTTGATGGTAAAGGGCATCGCCTAGGATCTCAAATTGAGATGCCTTTTTAATAAAGGGTCTATTTTTTAAGTTTGAGATGATATCAAATGGGAAGGTTCTTCTGCTTAGGTAGGTAAATATGTCATGGTACCACAATGATACAGGACTAACAATGACACACACAAATTCAAATTCTAGGATTTCAAAAGTTGGTACGAGAAGTTGTTCTACCAAGAATTCACATTGCAAGACGTTCGACATGTCTAATAGTGATCTGATTGTTTACAAAGCATTTTCTCCTTTGTTGTTTATGTGATAAATCCACTCAAAGTAATTTCAATGAAAAGGTCCTTGAGACTTTCCACCATCTTTTTTTAAGGAGTGATCTTTTCATCCTTAGTTTGATAGTCGTCGTTGACTTGGTTGATAACCAACTGTGAGTCTCCATAAACTTTCATCTCTTGTGTCTGCCACTGAATCGATATCCTTAGACCTATGATTATGGCTTCGTACTCAACAATGTTGTTAGTGCATGGGAATGATAGCTGGTATGAATTTGAAATGCAATCACCTTGAGGGGTGATGAAAAGAATACATGCTCCTAATCCATGTTGGGTGAAATATCCATCAAATTACATCTTCCACTGAGTTGTGAGATTGATAAGGAACATTGATTCATCAGGGAACTTAGATATCAAAGCGTTATCAACATAAATAGGTGCCTCTACCAATTGTTCTATGATCACTTGTCCTTTGATTGTGTTGCACTCCACATAATCTATGTCAAGTTTAGTTAAGATCATCACCCATTTTTCCATTATCCCAGTGAGAATTGCTTTAGAGGTATTTCAATGGATCAATCTTTGTAATAATTTTGATTTGATGTAATAGCATGTAGTGTTTGAAATTTTGTGAAGCAAAAGCTATGGCTAAGCATGCTTTCTCAATGGGTGAATAGTTCATTTCTAGCCCACCAAATTCCTATTGATGTAGTAGATAGCTCTTTCCTTTCCGTTTTTGTCATTTTGTGCCAGAAGATCACCTAATGTTGTTGATGTTGCTAAGATATACATGATCAATGGTTTTTTTGGTATTGGTGGCATGAGCATTGGAGGTGTTAGTAGATAGTCTTTGATCTGCTATAAATTTTTATCACACTTCTCATCCCACTTGTAAGTTATCCATTTATGAAGAAGATGCAAAAAGGGGTGGATTTTATCATATACTTGCACTATGAACCTCCTGATGGACTGTAATATTCCTTGTAATGATCTCATCTATTTTAGTTTTTGTAGTGGTTCCATGTATAAGATGGATTTTACCTTTTTTGGATCAATTTCTATCCCTCTTTGTGAGACAATATAACCGAGGAGTTTCCGTGATGTAGCCCTAAAGAAAAAAAATTCAGGTTTAGTCATACCTTGTATTCTTCAAGCCTATCAAAGATGCATCCTAAGACTTGTATGTACTCACTCCTCTTCTTTGATTTTTCCAAAATATCATCCACATAATCAACTATTTTGTAAATCATGTCATGAAAGATGAGGTTTATCTCTCTCTGATAGGTTGCTCTTGCATTCTTTAGCCCGAATGACATCACGTTCCAACAATAGGCTCCCCATGGACAAGTGAATACAATTTTGTGTTGATCCTCCTTGGCAATCATGATTTGACTGTAGCCTAAAAAACCATCCATGAGTGAAAAAATTTCATGCCCAACTGTTAAGTCTACTATGAAGTCAATGTTAGGAAGAGGGAAATCATCCTTCAGGCACACTTTGTTCAAGTCTTTGAAATCAATGCATATTCTAATGCCCCCAATGGGTTTTGAGACTAGTAATAGTTTTAAAACCCACTTAGGATAATCTATTGGTCAGATAAATCCAACATTAAGAAGCTTTTGTAACTCTAGTTTCACCAAGAGTGCTATATGAGGGTGCATCTTCCTTAATTTCTTCTTGACTAGCTTGGCTTTAGGATAGACTGCTAAGTGATGCACAACTACTTTAGGATCAAGGCCTAGCATATATGTGCATGACCATGCAAAGTTAGCTCTACACTCTCTCAAGAATGTTGCTAGTTTTTTTTGTTCTTCATCCAACAAGGATTTGACATAGAAAGTGATCTTAGGTGCTTATTTGGTTCCCATATTGACTAGAGTGGCCTTTTCTGCTAACACTACTAACTTCTTCAGATGCATTGCACTAAGGGGGATATTTAATTTCTCATCCTTGGGTGCCTTAGAGAGGTTTCCACCTTTGGATGCATTCTTTTCTTATACTTTTTTAGGTTCAGAAAGTGCCATAGTGTGGGAGTATGTGTAGGATCATCATGGAAAAAAATGCCCTTAAGTGGTGATAAAACTTAGAAATATCAGAGTTAGGAAACTTGACGTAAGAAATTGAATAATTTATCTATATTATTTCAAAAATATGTAAGAATAGAATCTATATCAAATTGAATGTATTTTCTAAACTGCAAGGTTTATTTTTTTAAAAAAAATCTATTTGGTAAAATTTGAAATTCAATGCATTAGTATTTAAATTTAGGGAAAAAATAAGTAGGGCTGTCTGACCACCCTAACCCACAATAAAATGATAATATTTTTTTTATAAGATTTTAGATATAATTAGAGGACTCATGTCCCAATGTGATGCATACTTTTTTGTAATTTATTTCCAAGTAAATAATTAATTATGAATTTTTACAAATTTTAAAAAATATAAAAAAATCATATGTCTAACCACCTTTAACTTAGTCAAAAATTCATGACATTCATTTTTTTTTAATCCTATGATATGTGAAGCATAGAATGCACACATGTTTTAGATTCAAAAAATGTGATACTATTTGAAAGCTATAGATTTTTTTCAATCAGCCTATCAATCAAGACTTTAGTCTAATTCAAATAGAAAAATGAATAATATGTATTTATTAAATTCAAAGTAAATCATAATTTATAATGGTGGAAATCTGAGAATCTCCTTTAAAACCCCTTTTTGTTTCATCAATTTTGGTTAAAAAAATGTCATCAACATACCCATCATATCGCCACTTTTTGGCCCATCATATCTTGCACATACCCGTGGTTTTCACTCAAGGATCTTCATGTTAGTTGAATTTCATTAATTTTTTGATTGAAGGACTTAATTGTCTCCCTATAGTAAGCCCTTGTGTCCAGTTCTATGGGTATGTGCAGGATCATCATGGAAAAAACAAGCCCTTAAGTGGCAAAAAATTTAGAAAAATAAGAGTTGGGCAAACTGAGCGAAAATTTGAATAAGCTATCTATATTATTTCAAAATATGCAAGAATAGAATTTGAAAATTGAATGCAGTTTCTAAACTACTAGGTTTTTTTCTTTTTTAAATCTATTTGGTGAAAATTTGAAATTTCAATCGTATGGTACTGTAAATTTAGGAAAAATAAGAAGTAGGTGTCTGTCTGACCACCCTAACCACAATAAAATGATAATATATTTTTATAAGATTTTAGATATAAGTAGAGGATTTGTGCCCCGATGTGATGCATATTTTTTGTAATTTTTTTCCAAGTAAATAATTAATTATGAATTTTTAATTACAAATTTAAAAAAAATATAAAAACTCATATGTCTGACCACCTTAACTTGTTCAAAACTTTATGAAATTCAATTTTCCTTTTTTTAATCCTATAGTATGCAAAGCATAAAATGTGATGCATGTTTTGGATTAGAAAAATGTGATACCATTTGGAAGCTATAGATGTTTTTCAATCAGCCTATCAATCAGGACTTTAGTCGTAATTTGAATAGAAAATGAATAATAATTAATTATTAAATTCAAAGTAAATGCCTAATTTATATTGGTGGAAATTTGAGAATCTCCTTTAAAAACCCTTTTCATTTCATCAATTTTGGGTAAAAAAATAGTCCTTAGCCACATACCCATTATATTGCCACTTTTTGGCCCATCATGGGCTGCCCATGATAAGTTGTCATAGAGTCCCATGAATTTTGAGATCACTTCATCATTTTCAAATAAATTGAGATTTGGTGGTCCTTGTTGGTCCATGTCCATGAGTTGTGGGTATACTTGGCATATTTCAGTTGGTTGATTGTTTGGAGAAAAGGATGTAATAGATATCATAAAGAGGGATTTGTTTTCAAATAGGTCCACAACATCAAGGGGGAAGTCATCTAAGGTCATGTCACGTGATGGAGGTAACCAAGAGGAAGCCTCAGCTCATTTAGCGGAAATTCCTTTGCCAATAAGGGTAACCTTGCTAGTAATACAACCTAGGCAAAGATTCTTTAGTCATTTCTCAGGAAAGATGGGTTCTAGTAAACCATTATCATTTTTTCCTACTTCTCGTTCTTGTTATATCCCATTCCCTTCATTAGAAGCAAGCCTTTATTATTATCTTCCATGGGAAGAGAAGGGACATGTTGTTCATCCTGATAGAGGGGTTAAGAGATATTGTCCTCATTGACGTCTTCTTGATTCAAATCCCCCCACTTGGTGAAGGTAGTATCTACCATCTTGATAGTTTCAAGCTCTTTGTTGTTAGATGTGGTTTCTCATGAGATTGAAGGGAAATAGTTAGCTCTTCTAATACAAGGGTGTTCTTCATTAGCTTATAGTTCCCACAACCATCATCTTGAATCAATGCTTTGATATCAGGTATGTTTTTCACAATGAGTGGCTTTGTTTCAAAGGTAGATGCAAGGGATGATAGGTCAATAAATGAGGTAGAAGGTGTAGGCCATTCACCATTCTTAGGTATTTGGGGGATTTTATTGAACTTTGAACCAAGATTTTTGTAGTAGTAAAAGGGCTCAGGATCTTTATGGATGGTAACTTCTCTTCCTTAAAAAGGAAAATTTACACATTGATAGTAGGTTGAAGCTATAACTTTTAGGGCATGGATCTAGGGTTGACCAAGTAATATGTTGTAAGGAAGATCTAGGTCTAATACTTGGTATGTAGTTTTTGTGATGAGGGGGGCCACTTGGATGGGGAGTGTAATGATGCCTTGTGATACCCGTTCTTGGTAATCATATGCCTTGATGGTGGCACTCTTTTTCTTCTCAATAGTATCCTCTGAATAGCCCAATTTTTTAATCAACTAAAGGGTGCGAATGTTCAATCCAACACCTCCATCTACTAAGACTCTTTTAACCTTTTTCTTATGAATGATAACTCAAGGTGTAAAGCATGGTTATGAGATGGTTGTGATGGTAGGTCTTGTTCAAAGAAGGTGAGAAGGTGATTAGCGATATGGCCTATCATAGCTTGAAACTGATCTATATCAATATCCTCAGAAATGGATGACTTTGATAAAGCTTTCTCCAAGATTTCCCTGTGTGGGTGATAACCTCAATAGTTCTAGGATAGAAATTTGTGTGGGGATTTTCTTAAGCTACTCTAAGAGGTTATATTTTTTGGTACTTGTTGGTTGAGTAGGTTGCACCCTAGATTGGGGTGGGACTCCTTGGATGGTGAATTTACCACATCATGTGGTGACTCCATACTCCACACTATGTCTTTAGATGGTGAAGAAAACTTAATGAAACTATCAAAGGAAGCAACCACGTTGGAATAGGTATGCTACACATTTGTGTACTCCTTAGATTTTCTAGTATTGTTCACTTTGTTATGATCTGGAATAGGGTTATTTTATATCTTAAGGTCCTAATTCCTTACTAGTACCTCAATAGATATGGTGTCATTCTCTATGAGGTCTTGGATAATGTTTTTGAGCCTCATCTATTTTGTTGTTTTGTGTCCTTTAATCTTGTGAAAGTCACAAAGGTTGTTCTCGTTGTACCAAGATGGTTTCTCTTGTGGTTCTTAGTGGTTTTCAAAGTCAGGAAGTGTTATCAGATTTGACTCTACCAACTTTTTCATGATGGTTTTGATGGGTTCAAGTAACTGTGTGTACTTTCATTTAGGATAGTTGTTCTTGTTAGGGGTTTTCCTTTGTTGCATTTTAGTGTTATTGATCTTATTTTTCTAAGGAGAAGTTGTTTGTTGCATAGTTGGTTGAATGTTAGAAACTTTATTTTTGTTTGTTCTAGGAGCACTTAGGACTACCTTAGCATCTACTACATCATTTTTTACGTTCTTGTTATCAGCCCAGACATGAGGCTTATCATTTGAACTAGTTGATGGGTGATTTTCTTTGTAAGATTGAGTATTCCCCTATGGGATTAGAGCTCTCTTGATGTTAAGGGCTCTAGCGACAAGCTCATCATAAGATGTGATGCACTATTTTTTTCAAATGGAATGATAGATGTGGATCTATATTTTCTATGATGATCCCCACTTGTTATTCATCTAGAAGAGGCTACTTGCTTTTACTAGCTCTTTATCTCCACGGTTGTAAGAAATTAGTGAAATATTCTCCTCTTTTTGTCTAAGAGTGTACAATTTCTATAGACTTACGTCCATGCCAAGATTAAAAGAGAAGTGATTGATGAATTTATCAATAATTTCTTGGAAAGCTTTGATATTGGGAGGTAGATGAGAAAACCAATCCATGGCATGACTTGTTAAACTTTGTGGGAAGAGGCACATTAAATATGAATCATTGTAGGCCACCTCCATACACATGACATTAAACTCTTTGACATGGCCCACAAGACTTCCTCTCCCTTTGTATTTATCGAATTTGGGGATTTCAAAATTGGGAGGGAATGGTACCATTAATATGTCTCGGTCAAATGGATAAGGACATAGGTACTACGTATGGGGCTTCTTTGTTTTTCCCATCTGAATGTCCTACATTTCTTGTGACAATGCCTTAAGTTGTGATGCTAGATCATCTTATGGGTTTTGTTGAGGAACATACAGTGGGATGATGGATGCATTTTGATATGATACAATGTTGTATGGGGTTTATGGTTGTGTGAGATTCTATGAAGGTGATTAGGGTATTGATTTATATGTTCCTAATGCATTTGTATTGATGATGTTTTGTTGAGGGTTATAATAGGAACTTTGTTGTTGTTGTTGTTGTTGAGCTAATAAGGCTTGTTGTTGGGCCACAAGGGCTTGTTGTTGGGCATAATATTGTTGTTGTGCTAATAAGTTTGCTTGATGGGCTTGATGTTGTTGTGCTAAGGCTTCTTGTTGTTCTTGATGTTGTTGCTATGCTAAGGTTGCTTGTTGTGTTGCTAAGGTTTCCTGAGCTATTGTTGCCATGTTGCTAGGGTTGCTTGATGTTGTTTCTATTATTGGATGGATTGTTGATAAGCCTATTGTGCTTGTAATGTAGGATCAGGTGGTTATTGGGACATTTGTGATGGGTTTTGAATGGTGATGTTATGAGTGGGTAGCAGATTGGTGATGAGAGGTTGGGAGTTCCCTAAGTTCAAAATTCCTTGCAATATAGTGGATTGATGTCGAGGAATGTAGGTTTGATGTCCTATTTGATTTTTGATAGTAAATGGGACTATGGGGAAAGATGAGAATGGTGTCATTAGCTTGTGTGATGGGAATGACACACTAGGACCTTAAGTCCATTGAGTAAAAAGGTTTCCTTGTGTTAGGGATGTAGACAATGTATTACCTGTGTTGATAGGATTTGTTACCAAGGGATTGTTTTGAGATGGGTTGATAATGGATGGGATAGATGTGTTTTGAACCACTGCTATGCTTGATGTATCCATGAGAGAATTTAATGAAGATGTCCCTTATGGTGTTAAAGGTTTATTTTGTATGAGGATATTTCCTTGCACTTTTGGGTCTAGTTGGTTTGCACTACTTTGCCTGATGTTGGGCACACTTGTGGTACTCATGGGTATGGATGATGAGGGATGCCCTTGATATGTGGAGGTTGTTGTGAATAATGAATTTCAAGGATTTTATAGGGCTATTTAGGATCTTTAGGAATGAAAGAAGCACTAAAGGTAGGTGTCCAAGTGGTCGTGTGAGATGGAGGATTGGTTTCAAGGGTACCCACAAGTGTGTTGCTTTCAAATGGAAGAGTGTGCCCAAAGTCCTTAGCAAGGCTTGTTGCAAGACTAGGAATGCATGTTTCATTTAGCCTAAGTGATGGAGTTGTGAAGCCTTGTGTCAAATTTTGTGGAACAAACGATGGGGAAATTGGAGCTATGTTTTCAAAGGCTTGATGTTCCATGATTTCCTCCCTAGTAAGTTCAAATGGATTGTTTGTAATGTCTTCAATCTAATATGGCCCTGATGGTGATGGAGGTTGTTTTGATGTGGTAACATGACTTCTTAGATTGAATTCTAGGGTATGTACAGGATCATCATGGAAAAAATAGGCCCTTAAGGGGAAAAAAATTCAGAAAAATCAGAGTTAGGAAACTTGACATAAAAATTTGAATAAGTTATCTATATTATTTCATAAACATGTAAGAATAGAATCTGTAGCAAATTAAATGTAGTTTCTAAACTACTGGGTTTTTTTAATATATATATATATATATTTGGTGAAAATTTCAAATTTCAATGCAATAGTACTTAAATTTCAAGGAAAAAATAAGAAGTAGGTGTTTTTCTGACCTCCCTAACCACAATAAAATGATAATATTTTTTATAAGATTTTAGATATGTAAAGTAGAGTAATCAACCCGGGATGTGATGCATATTTTTATATTTTTTTTTCCAAGCAATAATTACATCAATTTTTTATTACAATTTTAAATATAAAAATCAGAGCAAGTCTAACCACCTTTAACTTTGGTCAAACTTCATGAAATTTTCTTTTTTCTTTTTTAATCCTATCTGTGAGCAAGGAAGTACATAGAATTTATGCATGTTTTGGATTCAAAAATGTGATACCATTTGAGTTATAGATGTTTTTCAATCAACCTATTAATCAAGACTTTAGTCAGAATTCAAATAGAAGATGAATAACAGTTACTTATTAAATTCAAAATAAAGAATAATTTATATTGGTGGAAAGATGAGAATCTCCTTTAAAAGCCCTTTTAATTTCATCGATTTTAGGTAAAAAAAATTCATTAGCCACATACCCATCATATTGCCACTTTTTGGTCCATCATGATCCTACACATACCCTCTAGAGGAGTTGGATCACTTGAGGTAAAAGTGACTTTTCTTTTCTCCATGATTCTCTTGTGTTGTGATCTTGTCTTTACCAGAAATTTTGGGTTAGCTTTGGGAGAGTTACATTGTGATTTACAATGTTTGAACTCTCTAGTTGACTCAAATCTAGGTAAAAGGGACACTCAAGTATTTTTAGAGTAATGGTGATAATGGGGGATGAAAAGGTGGATGATGTGGAGGGTGATCTTTGCAAATGTTTTGAGACAACACTTTTGAATTAAGTTTGATGTTTTGATGTTAGGATAAAGGATGTTTATGAACTTGGAAATATTTAGGGTAGACTCATGACCTTCAAGATGAACTAGTTCAAAGATGATAATAAACTTACCTAAATTCATGGAAAAGGATACATTTCACATACAAAGTAGCTAACCTGGGGGTTGTTTTGATAGATGTTTAATTCAAAAACTATTATATTCAAAAAAATTGCAAATTTTGGTGAGATGAAGGATGAATTTTGATGAAGGGGTGGATGAAATTATGTTTGACCTAATTTTGATGTAAAGTGAACCTTTGTTTGATAAAACCAAGGTAATGAGAAACATGCTAGACCTCTAAGTTTCCAAATCCTAAAGACCCAATGACATGAAGAAGTTCAAAATTTTGGAAAAGACTAGGGTTCTAACTATAAAATAAGGAATACATGTTTGGGTTGTTCCTTGAAGCACGTTTGTAGAAGGATATGTGCATGATCATGATGGGCCAAAAAGTGGCGATATGATGGGTATGTGCAGGGTATGTGGCTAACAAATTTTTTTTTCCCAAAATTGATGAAACAAAAAGGGTTTTTAAAGGAGATTCTCATCTTTCCACCAATGTAAATTATTCTTTACTTTGAATTTAATAAATAATTATTATTCATTTTCTATTTGAATTACAACTAAATTCCTGATTGATAGGCTGATTGGAAAGCATCTATAGCTTTCAAACGGTATCATATTTTTTGAATCTGAAACATATGTCATATTCTATGCTTTGTATACTATTGGATTGAAAAAAAAAATTAATTTCATGAAGTTTTGACCAATTTAAGGTGGTTAGACATATGATTTTTATATTTTTAAAAAGTTGTAATAAAAAAATCATAATTAATTATTTATTTGGAAAAAAGTTACAAAAATATATGCATCACATTGGGACAGGAGTCCTCTACTTATATCTAAAATATTATAAAAAAAGTACTCTCATTTTATTGTGGTTAGGGTTGTTAGACAAACACCTACTTCTTATTTTTTCCCTAAAATTTAAGTGCTACTGCATTGAAATTTTAAATTTTCACCAAATAGATTTAAAAAAAAAACCTAGTAGTTTAGAAACTACATTCAATTTTCTATAGATTCTATTCTTACATATTTTTGAAATAATATAGATAACTTATTCAAATTTTTACATCAAATTTCCTAAATCTGATTTTTCTAAATTTTTCGCCACTTAAGGGCCTATTTTTTCCATAATGATCCTGCACATGCCCAAAAGTTGTATACCAGCCTAGTTTTGGTTTTGTGAAGTACCAAAAGGTATTTCTTGAGAGCTTTTGGACTAAGATTCCTAATTTTGAGATGATGACCTATAGACCTTCTTTTGGGGATCCTGACTTTGTGTGATATCATTTAGAAAAGTTCAAGTTTATGGAAGAAATTAGGACATTTATTGCCACACTAGTGGTGGTAATATGGGCCTTC
>VDFB02000363.1:50862180-50917992 GCA_007258455.2 Sequoia sempervirens | reverse complement strand
AATGGTTGGATAGGTAATTGAATAAGCTTTCCTTTGGAATTTGAGTGGTGAGATTTCATTGAGTATTAAGGGAGATATTCCAATTTCTCTATCAGGTGGTCTGAAAACCCTTAAAATCAAGGTTTTGGGTGAAAAATATATATTTCCTCCATTCCCATGTTGTAAAATTGCTAAATCTCAGTGGGATGGAAGATATAAGGTTGTAATATCATTTACTCAATGTTTTGGAGAATGAAAGGCTCATTGTTGGAAGTTTTCCTTGAATTTTGGCTTGACATCTCTATGTGGCAATCATAATTAACAAGCAAAAAAATGAGTTTTTCTTGATTTTGAAGAATCTGTTTAAGATGCACTTAGGAATGGTGGAAACAAGTGTGGAGAAACTGTAGGAGTCTGAATTTTGGCTTTGGGGTGAAGGGGAGAGCCTAGATAGTCAAGACCTAGGTGTAGGTCTATGAATTAGGCCTTTTGGAGCAGCGGTTGAAAGGGCCGTTGTGAGTGATGTTTTGATAGTCAAGAGGAAGGGTTTTGGAACCTTGTAGGAGTCCATATTAGGGGTCTAAATCCATAGGTTTGGTGTCTTAACAATATTCCTTGTGTTTTTTATTCTGATTGTCCTACTGGGCAAGGGTTGCAAGCCTTAAGAGAGAGTGAGGTCTATGTCACCATAGTGATGGGTGTTTGTTGAAACCTAAATGCTAGAGGATTGTTAAACCTTGTTTTGAATTAATGAGACATGATCCAAATGTTTTCAAGCTTTGTGAGTGGTCTGAGTTGTGAACACTATGTGTGTGGGGTTGATCTCTTAAAGAATAGTGGAGTTTAGGACTCATGAGAGTATTTGAGAGAAGCATTCAGTGGAGTGACTTTGCCATTTGTGATTGTGAGTTTTACTTCCTTGCCACTTTGCATCATTTCTAAAGCTTACGTAGGATATTTCCATGGTGTTTGTGGTGGTGGCAGGAGTATTTAAGGTTGGTAAGTACCTTATGCCATAAACCCTCCTTTGTAGGGCTTGATTTGTGCATAGAATAAGCTTAGTCAATAAACATGATGTGAGTAATGTCTTGGAAGTCAGATGAAATGATTGAGGTGTAAATGGTTGATTGTAGTATCTTGGTATTGAGGAACTAGTTGGTAAAAGTGAAAATTTGGTGAGTTGTTTAAGGAATTGAAAGATTCAGAGCTCTTTATCAGGTTTTTGCTTTGAATTCATATAAATTGATGATGACAAAGGTGTGTTAGGATTTGATGGATATAGGTTGTAAAATGAAAGATTGATTTTTGGTTATTTTTCCTAGGTAAAGAAAATTACATGGAAGGGTGCCTTGGTGAATGATGAAAGAGTGGATTGTTTAGTGACTCTAATTAGGTTTCTTGTGCACGGATCAATCATTTTTGCTGATAAATAAGATGTTTGAAGCTTGAGGATGATAAGAAGTATTTAAATGAGTTGGCTTGTTGTTGCCTTCTGGTTTGCAAATGAAACAATGTAGTTTTTGATGAAAAGAGAGAAATTTTAGTTGCTTATTCAATTTGATCTCCTTATTCCATTGGGTCAGATGCTGGTGCAGGAGCACCTAGGTCATCAAATACTTTTCAATTTTGCAAAAGGGATGAGTGTTCAAATTTGTATTCAGTCAATCAAAAAAGGTCATGGAAAAATGTTGTAAAGCATGTTCAAGGTCATATGAGGTCTTATTTGAATGTATTTAAGGTTATGGGTAAGTTCTAGGTGGTCAAAGTGGGAAAATGCAAACAATGCAATAATGTAATATTGTTAAAAGTTGTTAAATTGACAAAAACAAGGAAATCAGACATATTAAGGGTTAAAAGGGGTAGTTTCAATCGATGGAAAGACAGTTATGGAAAAGGAAATATCTTTAAAAGGCATGTAAAGGTGAGAAAAAGCAGAAGTTTGTGTTCTTCTAATTAGATTTTGAAATAAAAATTCCCTGTCTCTAAGTTTGTAGAATTACTCTGGATTGTTTTGTTTTCTTGTGTTGGTAATTTAGGAACACCCAAAGTTAAATCATAGTGTGAATACATGTAAAGAGGAGTTAGTTTCCAATTTCAAGAGTTGGACTTGGTTAGTTTTAGGAAACAAAAGAATAAGAGGCAGTTTTTAGTGCCTGATAGAGTCCTTTTAGAAGCAAGTTTGAGAGTCCAATAGGGTTTTTCTTCACTACTCCACCAATGTAGGTCAAGTAAATTGGTGGAGTAGGTTAATGTTAGGATATTTTGCATGTTTTGATGATTATAAGTTTAGGGAAAAGTAAGAATACCATGGTGGAGTTGCTGCTACACTGGAAAATAGAGGATTTTCCTACACAAAGTGATGCTACAGTCATTGGTCATGAATAAATAAAGCATGTAGAGGCTTGGAAATGATGTAGAAGGTCTTGGAAGACATAAACAATCATGTTCCAGGTGGTGGCCAAAGAAATAGAGGTTTGCAAGAGTTTTTTTCACAAAACCCTCCTCGATTTGTGCTTTTACACCCTATAAACGAGGGTTTATTGGATCCGAATATTTTCATGGTTTTAAATCCCTATAAATGGTGAAATATTGAGTTATAAGACATGATTGAAGACTTTTTTGAGGTTTTGAGTGATTTGGAATGATTTTGAAGGTGTCTCCTTTGTAAAATAGGCCTAATCTACTAGCCTTTCTTCAGAGGACAGTTTGAAATCTGATGATTTTCTTTATCTCAAGCGTCTAAGAACTTTGATATGTTGTGATGTGCTAGAAAGTGTTTCTAAATGTGCATTGATTTTTTTAATAAGATTTGAGATAGGAATGCAACTACCTGATTCAATGGTTGACAGACCTACTAGGGGAATATGATATTGTCTGATCAAAACAAAGATGTTTGTTTAAACAGTGGAAAGGATGATATTGAGAGCTTGGTTACTATCAAACTAATGATATGATTGATGTTACTAAATTTGGTTAAGGTGTATAAGACAGGTTTGGTGACTTTGATGGTTGGATGGGTGAGTATTATGAAGCCTTTTGAGCAAATTGATGATTGACCACAAGATGATAATCAAGATTTTGTTGTAGCATGAGTTTGTAACCTGTAAATAGACTACTGCAGTCAAAATATGGTGAGTACAGTGTTTGATAATGGACTGATAATAGTGAGGTATGGTTTAGTTGATTTGTTGCCTTGGTGAATAAATGAAAGTATGAATTGTTCAAGTGTCAATAATCAAGTTTATGTTGTTTTTATGGTGGTTGAGAATGATATGAATCTAATTGATTAAGTCAAAGTTTTCTTTACTATGGTTTTTTCTTTGAATGAGTCAATTGGGATACTAATTAGTGGAATGATGAATGATGGCCTATGGAATGCCTAAGAGAATTTTAGTGGATTTGGTTGAATGAAAAGTAGATTTCTGATGAAATTATATTTGATCTTCTCCTGATTCTATTTGGGATTGAAATCCCTTGAAGAAATGATGTTGATGGTGTTTGTTGGATGCTTTGCATCAGATGTACCCTAATGATTGAGTGTTTTGATATGATGCTCTGCATCACTAACTACCTTGCCTATGCTATTGTTTACTATTATGGTTTCATAGATCTTTTCTAAGCATCCATAGTTATTCGTGCTCGTGCACCTTTCCAAGTGCATGCCTCCATGTGAAGTAATTGCATCGTGTTGCTTATGTTGAATTTCTAAACAACTATATTGTACAGTTGAAATTTTGTCATCTATCAACATCTAGTTATTAGTTATGGAATTTGAAGTAATGCTTTGAGTTTGAATGATGTGTAATGCAACATAACCAACAATATGAATATAAACTACACAAATCTATTAAGTAGAATTCATTAGATAAGTTCTCTTTATTCTATTACCTCTGTGTACGTTTAAGTGAATCCACTAGCACTAGGAGGTGTTTGCTTGAAACTGCCAATATTAGCCTATTCAACATCCAAAATCATATGTATTAAAATACCATTCGTAAAAAAATGCTATTAACATGTAATAAATTTATAATTGTTTACTAGTTACATACCCCACTGATAAGTGTACTATAAAAATAAGTAGGTGGAGGACCGGTGTATCCAGTCTCAACACTGTGACCCTACAATTTTATTAAAATAATAAAACTAAATTAGTTAATCATGTATTTCAGAATCAAAATTTAATAAATTAAATTCAATGAACATATTGAATTTTACCTGACTATCAATGCCATATGCATGATGCCAAATTTTAATCATCCTCTCCATCCCCGTAGCAGCATACGGATCTTGCGTAGTAGTATACGGATCCTGCATAGTAGCCTCCTGAGTGTCGGTGGGGTCATATGAACAAGTCACCCTGCAAGATTGACACACATGGGTTCGAAGGCCACCACCCGAAGACTCCCCTGGATGGAACTGTACAATAGGTCTAGTATGATGGATGACACTCTAGGTCAAAGTGTTGATCACTTGCAATGTCTCTACGTCATCACTCTCCTTCACAATGATAGGAATAACAATGTGCTCACGAGGTGGCCTAGCGAGAGGTCATCTCCCTTGTCGCGTAGGATCCGGCTATGCACCGGGCCTATCTTGAGCCAACCCCCCACCTCTCCCCTGGAACTCCCTCATATCAAAACAATTTGGGATTTGGTTCAATACAAACTCACTGTATAGTTTCCTAAGAAAATATTGGGGGACTTCACAATTGTTGCACAGTGGGTAATCAAAGACCAAGAACCACCTATCATAAAAACTGTTCCTAATCTCTTGGTGGTGGCACAAATGAATAGGAAACCTCTTTGCATTGAGGCTAAGATTTTGATTTGTTCTAGGGTCAGTGAATAAAGAGCACAAATCACCTAAGTTAGTAATTTTTAAATCTTTTACTTGTTTATATGATAGTTTATCTGCATAATATGCCCTAGCTGCCTGCCTCCTATCTTGCCATCTTGTTATTTGTTGGGTTATTGAATCTACATTTTTTAACATCTCTTTCATTGAATTTTCTAGTGTCATTCTTTTTGCGGTTAAAGAACTTGGATCACTCAACCTACTGATAAGATCCTCAATTTTTTTTTTGTTATTTTCAATTTCACTCCTCAAATTTTGTTGAGTGCTAGGAGGGTGTTGAGTGATTGGTGGGGGAGGTTGATTTTGTTGAGGAGGATTTTCCTGTTCTTCTTGTTGAGGGTTTTTAGGATTTGCAGGATTATTTGCATCTCCTACAAATTAAAAAAAAATCAAATCTAACCTAAAACAAACAAAATCAACTTGAAACTAAGAAATTCAAAACAAATAGCAAACAATACTTACCTCATGCACCTCTTTGTCGTTGTGGTGCCATCTTTGCAAACGAAAAGCAACTATTGTTGATGAATTTTGTAGAATGCCTCCTTCTAGAATGCGAGCGCGAAAATGAGGGTTTTTAGCAGTGGTAGAGCAAAAAAATAGAGAAGAGAAAATGAATAGCTTTCACTTTTTTTTTTCTTTTAAAATGTCATAATGTGAGCGCGTTATAATGCACTCACATTATAGCATTTTCAATCTTTTTTTGAAGTTGGCCACAAAAGTGTACCCAACTTCATGCACCTGCCCTTGGATCAAATGTTGAGTTGAGGATCCCTTTAGTATCTATAACCATGAGGTCAAAGGATGTCAATATGTCTTAGAAAGGACCATTGCTAGACTTTGGTGAAATATGTTGATCATTCTTTGGAATAAATTCTTGAGATATGTTCTCTAACTCATTAGGTGATGTAGAGAAATTTTCAACATGATCATTGGTTGATGGGTTGTGAATTATGTCAATAGGATCTAATGATGTTAACACTCCTCTGAATAGATCATTTTTGGATATTGTTGAGGGGTATTTATCACGATCAAAAAGTGACTCTTAATGTTGAACCATAGATTTTTGGGACTAGGAATGTTAGGTCTCTTTTGTTCAATTAGGGTCTTTCACCTAATGAAAAGAGATAGATCCCACACCAAAAATCTAGGTGGTTCACTCAATTTAAGATATGTATGATGAAATTGTGTCTAAATTAAATGTTCTAGATGCAACTAATTGATAAGACTGATTGATTAAGCATGCAAAACCTAAGAAATGTGACTTGTTTGAAAGCACATTGTGTTATACATAAATGAACTAGAAATGAATGTAAAACTTAACATAAATGAACCAAACTGAAAGTGTGCACCTGGGATGTTGAAGGAGGTTGGAAATGAAATTTGAAATGTTGTTGATTCTAGTTTTTTTAGGCCTGATGGGACTCATTCGCCATTCTAGGCGAATTAGTCCCAGTTCTATAAAATTGCGTCAGAACCTGTTTCTGACAAAAGGGTATCTAAAAATGCAGAAAACTAAAAATTGACCTTGGAGTGGGACTCATTCACCACCCATGGACAATGAGTCCACTTTTGAATTTTTGAATATTCAAAAGTGGAATCTGGAGCTTCTGATCTACACTTTTATCCTTCTTCAGGTGTCCACTTCCGAAACTTTGATTTCTAAGCCTGAAAGTGAGTTTTTGTTGATATTTTGACTTATTGAATGAAGAGAAGACTTGAAAAAATTTGCATCTTTATTCTTAATGATTTCCAAATTTCCAAAATGTCTAAATCTACAAACACACAAGACAAGAGAGAGAAATGTTGAATGTTGGAGCATGGGGGTTTGGCTTGGTCAAACCCCTTTTAGGTAATTAAACCAAAATGATGAAGGAATGTAATGAAACATGAAATAATGGAGTTTATTACCTTTCCATGATGTTTGATCTTGAAATTTGTAGCAAAACATGAATGATTTGCTCTTGAAGGTCTAAAAATTGATATCTTGGTGACTTGAAATGATAAAACCCTAAGTTGCTTGACTTGAGATGGAAGATTGGTGGATGAATAATGAAGAATGAATGTGAACTAGGGTTAAAAGACTTATATTTATAGGAAATTCTCCTAATTTACCCGTTAATACCTCATCAAAGGTTGACATGAATTAATATTAAACTTAAATTTCACTTTTTTCCCGCTTAAAGGTCAAAATTGGGCCAAATGGGATTGATTCTCCACCCATGGAAAATGGGTCCCACCAGGATGGGATTGATTTTCCATGCATGGTGAAAGGGTTCCATAGGGGACATTTTGATAGCTGAGATGCCAAGAGATAAGGAATAAGGTTTAAATTGCAACTTTGTCAGTTATTTTATCAATGTAAGCCTCAAGATGCATAATATGGGTCAATAGGGGCCTATTAGTGATGATGTAATTAGGGCTTGGGACACAAAATTCAATGTGAAAGTGTGATTAAATACACTTTACAACACTAAAATGAGGTCCACATAGCCTAGGAAGGCACAAGAACCAATGTGAATGTGCAAGACACATTACAAAACTAGTTTAACATTAAGTTTATTTCACAAGCCTTATAAATTGATGTGATAATGTTATTAAACACATTTTATAATGTTGAATTAGGAAGAAATAGGTTTATTAATTCTAGAAAAGCATGAAATTCCTTTACAAGACTTTACAACACCTTTACAAGACATCATTAAAAGCATGTTATTCAATTTGCAAGGGTCCAAGACCTAGTGTGGATGTATAAAATGCCTCACAACACCTGAATCAAGGCCTCATTAAGTCAAAATTTTCATGAATTATTCCCATGTCAAACAAGGGGTACTTTTTTCTATGGCATATATGTATGTTGAGTTGATCTTTGGATGAGGTAGAAACATCTTCAAGGTGATCATTGATGGATAGATCTTGATCATTGTTTTCAACAATTGTGGTGGAGAGATTGTCACTGCTATCACTAGTGGTTGAATCTTCATCATTGTCCTCAATAGTTATTATTTTTTAGTCAATAAGGTCTTGGATGATATTTTTGAGTCGAATACTTGATTTGATGTTATGTGTCCCTTTATTTTGTGAAAATCACAAAGGTGCTTCTCATTATACCCTGGTGGTTTAACTTGAGGCTCTTGATAATTTTCATAAAAGGATATTTTGATAATATTTTATTTTACCAACTATTGCATGACTGATTCGATTGGTCCCCCAAGTGGTGTGTATTTTTGGTTTTTACCTTGTGAGCTTTGTACTTTAAATTGACCTTGCGGTGATTGATTTTGGAGATGTGGTGATTGATCTTTGAGATGTGGTGATTGGGTATGTTGTTGATGTTGTTGATCTTTATATCCAACCTCTTGATATTGGAGATATTGTTCTTGATGTGGTTGTGGACACAACTCAATGCTTTGATGACATGGTTTAACTAATGGAAGAGTGTATTGATTTTGGGGTGGAGATGTCTCTTGGCATAATGAATCAACTATTTTGGTAAGTGTAGCAGTTTGATCTAACAAAATTTGAACTTGATTTTGATCTTGACACCCTTGATATAGTTGATTTGGTTTTTGTTCAAGCATATTTGGAATGTATACTTGTGGTGTTTGTATGGGATCATGGAAAAATTGATTTTGGACAATGTTCTGATTTGGGATGATGCTTAGATTTGGCATGATAGGTTGAAATTAACATTGTTGTGGTTGGGAATCACATTTCCTTGATTTATGTAACTTTGATTTTGCATGGTGTTACCTTGACTTGGATCAATACATGGAGTCGTTAACACATTGCTTGGACTTTGAACAACATTTGTATGATTCACAAACATATCTATCCCAAAGTTTACCATGTGTGGACTTGAAATGTTCATGTTTGGTAAACTTGTACTTGGTATATTCACATTTGGCATATATGGATTTGGTGGGATAATTTTGTTTTGTTGAAGACTCATGCATTGATTGTTTGGTTGATAGATTTGTAGGTTTGGACTTGGATTTAAATCTACCATAGGGAAAGGTTTTCCAAACTTTAGATTGGGTATACTCACATTTGTTGTACCATGGAGGTTTGTAGGAGATAATGATCCTGTGTATGGATTGTATAAATGTGAGTTTTGATAATCCATTGGTTTTGTAAGGATTTGATAGTTTGTGTTGGTATGTGGTGATTGATCATGATATACTGTATAGCCCATGGTATACTGTACACCCTGGCATGTATCCTCACCGGGGTCCTACTTTTTCATGTCATCACCGAAAAAGGAAAAAATCAATGAAAAAAAAAATCTGATTTTGTAGAACCGAAAATTTGGAAGCTTCTAAGCTTGTTAAAAGGGGGTTCGGTTGGGTATTACAGTATGATGAAAAACGCGATTATTCGCAAGATTGTAATAGGGTTTTACTGGATAATAAAATTATTGGATGGCTGCGGTTTGGTGGATGTAGCCTAGATTGGGTGAACCACGTTAAATTCTTTGTGTTATGATTTATTTTGTGTATGTTTTAGTTTCTCTGTTTATTAATTAAAATTTGCATTTAATTGTTAGATCTTCCATTTCTAACCCTAACAAATGGTATCAGAGCGAGTTGTGTTTTGATTATCGTCTGTAGGAAGGTCTCGTGGCTGAGTGGGAGTCTCACGGTTGAGTGGGAGCAATGGCAGACGAGGGTAAGAAGGTTGAGAATTTTAATGGGCAAAACTATCAGTTATGGAAGATGCAGATGGAGGACTATCTCTATCAGAAGGATTTATGGCGGCCATTGGAAGGGAAAGCCAAGAAACCCGCAACAATGTCGATGAGGACTGGGAGATCTTGGATAGAAAAGCTCTTGGTAGTATTCGTTATGCGCACAATTGGTGGTGTTCAATATTACAACAACAAAGACAACTCAAGAGTTGATGGAAACAAGTTATATGAAAAGCCTTCCGCTTCAAATAAGGTATTTCTTATGAAGGTTTATTTAATATGAAAATGGTAGAAGGTGGGTCAGTTACTGATCATTTGAATGAGTTTAATACGGTCACCAGTCAATTAACTTCTGTAAAAATAAACTTTGATGAAGAAGTTAGGGCTCTTTTGATTCTGTGTTCTTTGCCTGAAAGCTGGAATAGTTTGGTAATGGCAGTTAGCAATTCTATTTCTGGTTCGAATACATTGAAATTTGATGATGTTGTTGGTGTTATTTTGAGCGAGGAAATTCATAGGAAAAGCTTCGGGTGGAACATCCACATCAAGCGTTTTTGAATCAAGAGGGGTAGAACAAGGAGAGAGAAACAATTCGGAAATCGTGGGAAGTCACGAGAAAAAATCAAAAGGACAAAAGGTCCCAATCTAGAGACAAGAGGGATTGTTGGCTTGTGGTAGGGTCATTTGAAGAAAGATTGTTGGTCTCGAGAAAAATAAAGAGACAAAAGGAAGGAAGTAAAGAGGAAAATGTGGTAAGTAATAAATCTGATGAGGATGCTTTGATTCTTTCCCTTGATAATGCTGATGATTCTTGGGTGTTAGATTAGGGGCTTCATTTCATGCTACCCCCCATAGAAGTTATTTTCTTGATTATGTCCAAGGGGATTTTGGGCTAGTTTATTTAGGAGATAATGAACCCTATTAGATTGTTGGAAAGGGAAGAATCAAGATTAAGTTGCAGAATGGGAATCATTGGCTACTACATTGAGGTAAAGCATGTTCCAAAGTTAAGCAGAAATTTAATTTCAGCAGGGCAACTAGATGATGAAGGTTGTGTTGTTACATTTAGTGATAAAAATTGGAAGGTCACAAAGGGTGCCTTAGTAGTAGCAAAAGGTGTGAAAGTAGGCACCTTATATCTTTGTACAGGTCAATGTTCAGGAACAATTGCTGCGATTCAGCAGGTAGAAGATCATGCAGTTGTTGTGGACTCAGAATCAACACTGTGGCATAATAGACTTGGGCATATGAGTGCAAAAGGTATGAAATTACTTCATTCAAATAATGCTTTACCAGGTATAAAATGTGTTAATATGGATTTCTATGAAAGTTGTGTCTATGGAAAACAAAAGAGAGTTAGTTTTCTTTGAAAGGATGGGAAGCAAAAGAAAGATGAGAAATTGGAGCTTGTGCATACAGATGTATGGGGGCCAGCTCAGGTATCTTCTCTCGGTGGCTCTTTGTATTATGTTACATTAATTAATGATGCAAGTAGGAAGGTATGGATTTATTTCCTTAGACAGAAATATGATGTATTTGAAACTTTTAAAAAATGGAGAAGCTTGGTTGAGAATGAGACGGGTAAAAAGATAAAATGTCTCATATTTGATAATGGTGGTGAGTATTGTAGTAAAGAGTTTGAAGCTGATTATTCCTCTAATGGTATTCATAGGCAGAAAATAGTTCCAAGGACTCCAGAGGAAAATGGAGTGGCTGAGCGCATGAATAGAACAATAATGGAGCGTACACGAACTATGAGATTGCATGCTAGGTTGCCTTTAAAATTGTGGGCAGAGACTGTAAACACTGCTGTTTATTTGATCAATAGAGGTCCCTCTAATCCTTTGGGTTGTGGTATTCCAGAGGAAGCATGGAAAGGTAAGAAGGTGAGTTATTCTTTTCTCAAAGCCTTCGGTTGTGAAGCATTTGCACATGTAGATTTTGAAAATAGAACCAAACTTGATGCAAAATAAAAGAAATGTGTATTTGTTGGATATGGAATTGATGAATTTGGTTATAGGCTTTGATATTTTGAAAATCAAAAAATTGTGAGAAGCATGGATGTCATATTCAATGAAAAAGTGTTGTACAAAGATCTGTTGCTGCAGCATGAGAAGAAAGAAAATGATTATGTAGTGTTAGATGATATTCCCAACAATGATGTTTCAGAGGTTCCTCATGTTGGGCAACAACAACAGTAACAAATACTACAAACTCCTGTTAGACAATCTTCAAGGTTAAGTAGACCTCCAGAAAGATTCTCTCCCTCTTTGTATACTATTTTGTTAACCGATGCTGGTGAACCAGAATATTATAATGAAGCTATGCAGGTGGATACCAAAGTTCAGTGGGAGCATGGAATGGAAGAAGAAATGGACTCCTTGCTGAAAAATAAAACTTGGGATTTATGCAAGTTGCCTGTAGGTAAAAAGGCTTTACCAAACAAATGGATTTATAGGCTGAAAGAGGAGGATGGAGGTAAGAAAAGATTTAAAGCTAGATTAGTTGTAAAGGGATTTGCACAGAAAAAGGGTATTGATTTTGATGAGATTTTTTCTCCTGTTGTTAAAATGACTTCTATTCGTATTGTTTTAAGTATTGTGGCTGCTAAAGATTTGCATTTAGAATAGTTTGATGTTAAAACAACCTTTCTCCATGGTGATTTGGAAGAGGAAATATATATGGAACAACCACAAGGATTTGAGGTCAAAGGTAAGGAGAAACTAGTGTGTAGATTGAAGAAAAGTTTATATGGCTTGAAGCAAGCACCTCGACAATGGTACTTGAAATTTGATAGTTTTATGGCTGAGCAAGGCTACAATAGGTGTAATTTTGACCATTGTGTTTATTTTAAGAGGTTGGATAATAACAGTTACATTATTTTATGTTTATATGTTGATGACATGCTTGTAGTTGGGTCTAACATGGATCACATAAGTGAGTTAAAACAACAGTTAGCAAAATCTTTTGCTATGAAGGATTTGGGGACAGCAAAACAAATCCTTGATATGAAAATTTGTAGAGATAGGAAAAACAAAAAAATGTTTTTATCTCAGGCTAATTATGTTGAAAAGGTGTTGTAGAGATTTCATATGGAGAATGCAAAAGCTGTCAGCACACATTTGCCTAGTCATGTTAAATTGACTAAGGATATGTATCCAAAGACACAAGAGGAGGAAGAAAAAATGTCCAAGGTACCATATGCTTCAGCTGTAGGCAGTTTAATGTATGCCATGGTATGTACTAAACCAGATATTGCACATGCCATAGGAGTTGTTAGCAGGTATTTGAATCATCCTGGAATTGAGCATTGAAATGCTGTAAAATGAATTCTCAGGTATTTGAGAGGTACATCCAATAAATGTTTATGTTTTGGGGGCTCTAATACTAATTTAAAAGGCTATGTTGACTCAGATTTGGTAGGGGATATAGATACCAGGCGAAGTACCACAGGTTATGTATTCACAGTTGGTGGGACAGCAGTGAGTTGGATTTCTTGATTGCAAAAGGTGGTTGCTTTATCCACCACAGAGGCAGAGTATGTTGCTGCAACATAGGCAGAAAAGGAGATGATATGGCTACAACTTTTCATGGATGAGTTGGGAAAACAACAAGATGGAAATTACTTGTTTACGGACAGCCAGAGTGCTATACATCTTGCAAAGAATTATGCCTTGCATTCTAAAACAAAACACTTACAATTGAGATATCATTTCATTCGGTCGGTGTTGGAGGATGGGCAGGTCAAGTTGGCCAAGATACATACAGATGTCAATCCAGCGGATATGTTTACGAAGGTAGTGACAAGGGAGAAGTTGAGCTCCTCTTCAGCTTCGGTTGGCCTTCAAGGTTGAATTCAAGAATAATAGAGCAGCAGGGTCCAAGGTGCTTATTTCCAGTGGGAGCTATAATTGTAATAGTGTCATCTAGGATCAGTCTCCAAGTGGGAGGTTGTGATGGTGTGAAGCTTGATCAGTCTCCAAGAGGGAGATTGTTGGTATGTGGCGACTGATCATGCTATACTGTACACCCCAACATATATCCTCGTCGGGGTTTGGGGTCGAGCCGGGCCCTGAGCGGGGGTTTGGGGGCGGTAGCCCCCGAGAAAAATTTTCCTCCTACTTTTTTGTGTCATCACCGAAAAAGGAAAAAATCAATGAAAAAGAAAAATCTGATTTTGTAGAACCCGAAATCTGGAAGCTTCTAAGCTTGTTAAAAGGGGTTTCGGTTGGGTATTACAGTATGATGAAAAATGCGATTATTCGCAAGATTGTAATAGGGTTTTACTAGATAATAAAAGTATTGGATGGCTGCGGTTTGGTGGATGTAGCCCAGATTGGGTGAACCACGTTAAATTCTTTGTGTTATGATTTATTCTGTGTATGTTTTAGTTTCTCTGTTTATTAATTAAAATCTGTATTTAATTGTTAGATCTGCCATTTCTAACCCTAACAGTTTGGTTGACTTAGATCACTCATGATGTATGGAGCAAGTTTATATTCCATGTTCCTCTTGTGTTTTGACCTTGTTGATCTCTAAGGGATTTAGAACCAATGATGAGATGAAGTATGAAAGGGGTGAATGATATGGGTGCTGAAATTTTAGGAACTTTAGAGGAATACTAGACTTTATGAATTTTTGATTTGATTTGGATTTGATTTTGATTTTGATTTTGGATAATTAACTAATAAACCCCAAGATGTTGGAATTTATCTTGGAATAAACTTGTCCACAAGGTGATAATTTAACTAAGTGTATGAAGAAGGATTCATCTACACACACTTAGTCAAACAAGATGGTTTTGAATTTTTTTTAGAAGGATTTTTTGAAAGTCTAGAATGAATGATTTTTCCAATGGTTCAAAAGTTGTTTGTGAGATGGGATTTGATTGATGTTTGAGATGGATGAAATGATTGGTTGTTTTGATCCTAAATGAACCTAAGAGGGACTTGTTTACAAGACCAAGGTTTTGAAGAACATGCTTTTCCCTAAGAGTACTTCAAACTAAAAGATCAATGTTTTCTCAACATACCATAAGAAAAAATATAAACAAGCACATGTGTTGGGTTCAATTGATTTCATCTTGATTAATGAATTGATTTTACCACATCCAATGTCTTACTTAATTTTCAAACTAAATGTCTATCTATCAATTTATTTTCATCCCACAAGGTCCATTATGTGGAAATCAAGAGAGTCAAGGAAATAGTTCCTTAATGTTGACTTTAGTGAGAGCAAGTTGAGATATAAATCTAAATACTTAGAAGCCTCTAAGGATAGAATCCCTAGGGCAAGCAACAACACTTGGATTTGTTCAAAAGTATTTGCTTCCTCTAAAGGGTTTGAAATTTGATTATCATGGTTGAATCTTTATTTTCCAATGTTTAAGATCCAAGCAAAATGTTTTGATTCCAAAATGATGCACAACCCTAGGATAGAAAGATAAAATATTTGTTGAATCACCACTTGGATAAATCTAGCTATGCTTATTCAGAGTAGATGACTAGAAGCTTGACCACACTGGCTCCCCTCCATGACACACACTTCTTGGGTTAGCCAAGCTTCAATTCTCCTAAATCTCCCATGACAAACTTCTCATCTCTACAAAGAACTGCAAAAATGTGGGGCGGCTTTAGAGGCTCGACCTCTTGCACCAACAAATAGAAAGGGATTTTGGCTTCTACACAAATTGGTTCTTAGTTAGGGTGATCGGGGACATGGCACCTTGTGAGTGGCTAAAAAGCCACTAAAGGCTTTAATCGATCCTACTATGGGCACTTATACTTTTTAAAGTAGTACCTCATTCTGAAAGACACTGTACGACTAAGGCCTACATACAATGAGGACTTGACAATTTAGTCTTATCCATTTGTATACTGGCCTAAGTGAAAAATAGGTTGGAGTCACCTTCGAATTAGTCTTAGGTAGGCCCCTCTAAAGGTGAACAAAAGCGAGCAAGCACATTTGTAGTTTGATCAATCTTTGTTTGCACGAACAAAGAGAGAACACACGCGATATACTCAACTCACACTAGCAAGATTTTGTTCAATTTTAAGAAACCCAAACTAAAGTGTGGAGGCAATCTTTTATACAACTTAATATCACCAAAATACTTTTGATTCTCAAGATCGTCGTGAAGCGCAAGAGAAGTGCATACGCCTTTTAAATGGTATTAACTTGTAAAAAAGATTGCAAAACATGAAAAACACATGTTCATTTTAACTTCAAAAGTAATAATGGATTCTTTTTATAGCACCAAGATGAAGTGTGAAGTTTGTTTGTTCAATTTTTAGATCCAAAACCAACTCTAGTAAGTTCCTAATGTTCTTTTTAACCCTTTGATTGTTCCTTTTAAAACCCAAATGAAATTTATTTGAGTCCTAAAAACTTGAAGATAACAAAATCCTTAAATATAGGATTATAATTGTTCCCAAAGTGTTTAAAAACACTTGTTACAATCATGTGATAATGCCATAAGAAATATTCTCCTCATTTCCTCCTTTTCCTAGACAATGGATATCAAATGCTTTTCACTTCAATGCTCCATGCTACTCTTAAAACCTGGAATCCATGCTCAAAATGTTAAATGATATCAAGAAACAAGAAGATATGAGAGTTAGATGAATGATTAAGCATAAAAACCCTAAAATTTAGACCACATTACAATGTGTTTTGACTTTAGGTGTAAAATTGAAAATTTTAACTCTACAAAAATTGGGAAACACTTACACCATTGCATAGCTTATGAAATTATGCCCCATTTCAAAAAAAAAATCTTCGAAAAAGACCTTTGTATCACCAAGATATGACTATTTTAAGATTGACTATAAAAATGCTAAAACAGAGAACATATGCGCTTAAACAGAGACTAGATGTGCTAAAACATAGACTAGATGTGCTAAAATAGAGACCAGATGCACTAAAATAGAGACCAAATGCACTAAAAAAAAGACTAGATGCGCTAAAACTCATACCAGATCCACTAAAACTCATACCAGATGCGCTAAAACTTAGACCAAATGTGCTAAAACTCATACTAGATGCGCTAAAATATCTTGTATATGCGCTAAAATAGGAGGTAAATGCATTGGAAGATGCTACATATGTGCTATAACAGAGCCTAGATGTGCCAAAAGTCACCACCTATGCGCTGAAAGAAGCCATGTGTGTGCTACATTGAGATTCACGACCAAACCTACTAATGAAAACTTGCCAACAAATGTTAAAAACATGGTTGGGCCCTCCTTCTAGCGCTAAAATGTGAATGGTAGCTCTAGACTTGTTCAAACATAGACAAACAACGCAATGTTAGTCATCAAACACATCTAAAACAATCATTCCCCATGCAATTCATTGAAATGAAATGAACAAGAAAACAAGAGAGAATATCAAATAAAATCTATTGAAAGCTAAGTAATCTTATCCAAAACATTCAAATCCTTAATCTCGTGGGGGAATTGGTGCTATTTTGATGTGGAAAATAGCCCTTTCCAAATTCCTTGCAAGCTTTGATGATGAACTTGATGAAGATTGATGCTCCTTGATGAAATTTAACCATAACCTAGCTAAGATGGATGAAAGCCACGGAAACTTAGATGAAATGTTGATGAATTTGCTCAAAACCTATAGATAATCACCTTGCATAAAGTTGTGGATCCAAAACCAATATGAGAGCTCTCCATTTATAGGAAAGAATGATGGAGGAATGAAAGATATGAATAATGTGAGACTAAACATAAGCCAATGGCATTGTGCCACTTGTCAACATGCTAGTGGAGAGAGGTGGAGCACATTTTGATCAATGTGCAAATAAATGCAATTAGGTGGAAATTTGAAATTTGAAGGTTGGCTTTTGGAGGAAGATATGGAAGAAGAGTTAATGCCACTTGGCTCAAGAAAAAAGACATGTAAGAGGTTTAAATGCCATGTTGGAGGACAAGTCTTTTTGGGAGGGAGATTTCAAATGGAGAGAATATTCTAATGAGATGTCCTTTTGAATGAAAATAGAAGAATTTATAAATGAATTAAATTGATTTACATGTGCAAGTTGCAAAATCTAGAGGATTTTATGGATTAGAGTTAGAGTTAATAAGGATTTAATTAACTTAGATGGAGATTAGTTTGATTTGACATTTGACTTAGATTTTTAGATTTATTCAAATCAAAATGAGAGGAATATTGATCATTATAATTTAGAGAGATGACTTTAGGATTTAATTAAATAAAGTTGATTTATTTAATTAAAGGAGATGACTTTAGGACTTAATTAAATAAAGATTATTCAATTAAATGGTTAGTATGGACGTGATTAAGGAAGAATCGGTGTTCGGGAATCAAGATCAAGTGCACGATATCAATCAAGATATTTTGAGCATCTACAATTACTAATCTAAAGAAATCCCTTTGAGGATATTTGGAAATATTCTAGACATCACTATATCTAGGTGGAAGATTTTCATTACTAATATTAAATTTTCATCTGTAAATTGGGGTTCCTCTCCCATTTATTTTTTTTCAAATTTGAGAAGGGATGCAATAATAAGATGCTAGAAATGTTTAAGTTTAAAGATTCTTTTAATTATTCAAGGTATGTCCTCATAAGATGATTTTGCATAGAAAGTTTTATTCCTATAAACATAAGCCTGACATAAGGGACTTATGGACTAGGTTTAGCCTCAAAGTGAGAGTTGGTTTGATATCCAAGTATGACTAGATAAGTTTTTTTCTTTTATTAGTTTGGATCCTAGTGGTGTCATATAATTTTGTACAATGGGAACCTGACAAGCATATATTTTGTAAAATATATATTATTAGGGAGGCATAAATGTCTCCTTAATTTTATCATAACAATATAAATTTACATAAGGGGGCGGGTTACCCCTAGCTTTGATCAACTTTAGTGCTAGCAAAAATATTAGCATGTAATTGCCATCTTTATAGTTTAGGCCTTTCATCAAATTTATTTTGAAGAGGTTATTTTCCGCCTTCATCCTTAAGAATCATGATTAATAATACTAGGGTGGATATATTATCTATGGGTGTTTAACACTCTATTCTTTGTTCTTGAGTTTTGTCACCTTGTGGTGGGTTGTCTTGTGATGGAGTTCAATGGCCCCATTAGTTCATAACTCTAGAAATAATTCAAATTTTTTTTTTCTTTATTATAGATTATTCATATTATTATTAAAAATTGATGGCTCTATGATCCTCTTGAACCTCTTGTAAATTTACTTCTTGGTGGGCTACCTCATTGTCTATTTGGGAAACTATGTCTTCGTAGCTTATGATAGGATAATCTTGTTCATGGATTTTAAATCAAACAAGGGACTTATATGCTTTGGATTAATTTTTATTTAGTTGGAGAATGGTATCTTGACTTCAAGATATTTTCTTAAGGTAAAAAATGTATGTAAACCTTGTAGTATGACATCTAAATCAATATCTCCATAATTCAAATAATTGGAAATAGGCACCCTAAGATTTGGTGAAAGATACCTATCCAATGTGATGGTGAAAGGCTCATTAGAGGGGACCAAACCTTGATCCCTATTCCCAAGATATTATGGGGGTACAAAAAGTATCATAGGATGAAAGAGTTAATGAAAATAGAGAAACATATGTAGAAAGAGGAAAAATGAAAAATTTCAACTAACTCGCTTAAAAGGATTTATAGTTTAAATTAGGTTCAAAAATATGTTATGGTTATAATTTATTTAATCACCATGTAAATGATTCATAATCTAGATAACACACAAATTAGATCCTTGCTAAAAGGTACCTATTGAGCCACTCCTAGACTCATGGAAGAATCTAGCTAAGTGAGGGTTAGACCAAGGGGTTCTTCACTTTACATAGTGGTAGAACATTATAGATGTTCTAGTGTATTTGTTATTGTGATTTATTGTGTTTTCTTGATGGGGGTGTATCAATTGATAGTGAATAGCTTGGTTATTATTTTTTATGTTTATTTGAGGTGATTGAGTGGATAAATCTTGGAACGAGTTGTGATTGGAATTTATAATTTGTTAAATGATGTTTATTTCATGTTTATATTCTATGTTTAAATGATTTATGATTTTTCCTTGCACTCAAATGATTCTTGTTATATGTTCTCTTATAATGTTTTACTTATTTTCTAGTTCAATTAGGTGTGTGAGTCAAGTATAGATGAGGAGATATTGAAGAGAGAAACAAGTGTGTTTTCATTGACTAAACAAGTCAATTGAGTGACTTGAAGGAAAAACAAGGGCTTTGCTTCTTTTGCTTTTATTTTTAAAATTTTAATAAAGCTAAATGCATGTAAAGATAAATAATTCTATATTTTCTTAAAGATAAGCTATTATATCTATAATTTATAAAAATAAACTAAATGAGCTAATGCAATTTGAAGAGTTTTCAATTTTGATGAGAGTGTTAAGATCTTTTAGTTTTGAGTTCTTATATAAAAATAAAGATTTAAAATGAATTCCTTACATGTTGGAATCAAGAAAAAATTCAAAAATATTAACAAATCTAATCTATGTTATCTAAGAAAATAACTGTAATTTATCACCAATAAAATAAATATTCATCCTTGACAAAAAAAATTAGCATATCTTGGAGCAAAATGGACATCACAATTGCATCAAAAAGGCTCAAAAAATATAATGTCATTATTGAGCTATATGAAGACTATTCATCCAAGGAGAGAATGTTTCACATTGTAGTCTTCAACTTTCAATCCTCAAGGTGTGAACTCATAGATAATGTTGTGCATTGTGTAGTCTTTAGTTGAATTGTAAGGAAGGAGAAATCATTGACAATGTTATGAGTTTATCTATTATTTAATCATGCTTTAGACAATATCCCATAGATATGAAGGATGATGATAAAAAAATAACAATATGAATAGTAATTTTTAATCACAGATAGCCTTGACATTTGTTGTAATATTTTTTAACAGACTGGATATAGAGAAGAGTGGTATATCAAGCTTGTAAATATATGGTTGGCACAACCAATAACTATAAGAGGTTGTAGAGTTATGTGGTATTTTAGGATGCATGAAAGATTTATAAACCTACACAAGAATGATTCAAGAGCTCAAGCATATTTTGAGGGCAATGAATTTATGTTGATCAATAGGAGGTTACATGAAGTTTATGCAAGATAGGTGTGATTCAATTTTTTTCATAAGTGGAATGCAATACTTGATGAAATTAATAGTCTTTTGTGATAAGATTTAGCATTTCCAATTTTCTTGTCTTTTGGTGTAAATAGTCTTTTATGGTAGAAAATAGATCTATAAGCAAGATAATTATTACTATTTCGAACACAAGCAATGATAGTATTATTGCATTATTCTAAATTTTAAAAATAATACACCATTAAAAATTTAAATTAAACATAGAGATTTACTTGATTTCACATTATCCAAAAAGGTACTAAAGGATAAATAGGAAAATTAGTATGTCAGACTGATAAGCTAAAAGGAAAATCATTGCTATAGAAAGTTGTAAGATATTAACAAAGAGCATTGAAAATCCTTGGATGATCACTAATTTCTCTTTCTCAAGAGAAAAATCTAGGCATGTTTGTATAGAACCTTAAGCACCTCACATGGAAAGCAAAGCAAATGTAATCTTAGATTCTAATATTAATCTTTGGAATAACCCACTAACTCTACGTTGCAATCCATCAGAGTTTCGCTTTACTAATCTTAAGGGCCTCACATGGACAGCACATTTAATCTTAGATTATTTCTATTAGACTTTTCTAATCAATTTTGTTAAGGTAGTGAATGTTTGTTCTCCTATGAGTTAGAAAAAGAAAAAACCCCATCAACCCACGTGATACACAAGTTGCAAAGAAAATGTGAAAGCTAGGAATTTGAGTTGTACTTCACACTTCTATTCCAATTATCATAGTTCTAAGAAATTTGAACTTAAGATAAAGCCAGAACACTTGTGTCTCCTATGGTTCAATCTTTACAAAACCACATGGAAAAGACAACTAAACATTCAACAAGACATTTTTTTAGGAAATTGTCTCGCCCTTTTTGCAAGAAGCATATGGCACGAAGGAAAGGTCAATGAAGATTAGACCTCCATTAATACCGGGCCCCTCATCGCTAATACCGTACAAATTAGGAAATGGTGCAGCATGGCATGTGTATGGGAGTTTCTTAAGTACAAGTTTTGAGGTTTGATTGTGAGGTGTTTCAGTCCAATACAATTCATGTGAAGCATAGATAGTACATTTATTCTATTATACAAATATCCTTATAATCTAAAGCATTATGCATATAACTACATTATAAAACAAATATATCTTTCATTTCTAGTATGTTTGTATATCACCTTTTAAATAAATAAAAATAGTTCTCTAAATCCATAATCTAGTATAATTCTACTTTATAATTATTGCATGATACATTTCTAAAATTATGAAATTATACATAATAATTTTAGTCTAGTAGTATAATGTCAAATTAGTTTAACTATTGAATAACCTCTTATTGAAATAATACTTTAATAATGTTTTAGATTTTATTTTGTATATAAGAAATAAAGAAAAATTAATATAGATAGTATAAAATTTTATTTATTATATATAATACATAAATTTTAAAATTTAAAATTATTTTATTTATTACTTCTTGCAGGGAACTAGGCACGACAAAATCTTAACTAGTTATTAATAATTCTCTTTTTAACCAATGAGAGCTCAAACATTTTCTATTTGATTTTTTTTATCTATTATCAATGTATACATGCCAATTATATAACAAAACAAATTTCAAAATTCAATTATCTTCAATCTAATTGGTAGACAAATTTCACCCGATATAAGCGATTAATGTGCTTCTATTACTTCCATTACTTCCATTTAATGGAAATTTTTGCCACAACTTGTTTATTAAAGTTATTTTTTAAAATAAATTGGTGTCTTAGCATCTTTTACATTAATTTTTCCAATAATAGGTAGATTAGTATCATATTTTAAATTTATTAATTATATTTGAAAACTTTAATATTAAAATATCAAATTGTTTTAATAATATTATAAAATCAACCTCTTTAAATTGTGATACCAAACTTAAATTGTAATACCAAACTTAACTTGACATTATAAAACTATTAATTTATACAGAAATATATTATAAGAGTATTGTAACTTTGTAATGTGAAATTCACAAACTACAAGCAAATATTATAAAATATTTAAATAATGTAAAGGATGTTGATTCTTTGAAAAAATATATATTTTAAAATATTTGGAGTAAATTTATTGTTTTAAAAGGTAATTAGCATCATATTTTTAGAGTAAAGGATGTTTCAATTCTACTAATGTGATTTAATTTTTAAATTAAAAATTAAATAGATAATTTTATGTTGTATAAAATATAAATATTATATAATATTCACAACTAGATCATGACAATATTCTCATTATTTTCATTGAAATAAATTATATTGTTCATTGAACAAAAAATAACCATGAAAATAATTTAGATGCAACAAATGTGCATGAAAAGCTTTACAATCCTCAATTGTATTACTAAAAGAAATATCCCATTATAAATTGGAGACAATATAAATTGCAACATGTATTCAATTAAGCTACAATAAAAGTTTGATTTAAGTTACAATCGAAGTACACAATGTAGTTATAGGAAATTGAACAATCTCAGACACTATTTCCTATATCAAATTAGAGAAATTCCTATCCCTATGCCTCTTCTTTAGAGTTTCAAAAGTCATAACCCTTTTAAATGATAAAGAGATTAAATTTTAAAGAGGGATATATCTAGATTGAAGACACATTTGACACTTGAGACTAGTTGAACCCTCAAATTTGCAACAAATTGGCATCTAGAATATACCCTTTTCACCCTTATCCTTAATGCAAACCTTTAACTTGCTTGTAAAAATGCTTTTACCAATCACATTTCACTTACAAGTGAAATTTTTTTACCCCCAAACATTTTACCCACATACTAGTATTTAAAATAATACATTTAACTCAATATTTTTTAACTAGCATTTTATCTGTTAAACCTTTAAAATCCTCTCTGAAATTAGTTTTGACATTTTGTCTAACATTTTCTACCTTATGCAACAAACTCATCTTCTTTTTCAATGCTTAAATCCTGTCATAAAAATGCCTTAATTTCATGGACTTTCAGCTGACCTTGCAAACGTAAATGCTTCTCAACCCCCTTCTGCTTTCCTAGATCAAATGACTACTTTCCAACTTAGTGAGGACCTTGGCTAATCATAAGCATATTGCAAGGAAATAAGCCATTGCGGGTTTGTTTCATTTAAAATCCTTATAGCTGCGATGCAATGATCTTCTTACACTTTAGGGAGTCAAAAGATAGCACAGTGTAAGGTTTGGAATTTCTAAACAACAAGTGAATAACTGCCCTCAACACCAACAAAGAGTAGTTAATAATTTTCAATAATATAAAATTATTATTATTTAATTTATAGTCATATTTGTCATTTTTAGTTGCTACCATTGAAAATATAATTTTATGACCTTCATTGTATTTCATGTACCTATGGTGAGATCTATGATCTAAAAGTAAATTTTGATCCCATGATAATTACACATTGTAGGTATGTTTTACCTCATGAAATACAATGAGACCCATTAGATGATATTTTAGATCAATGGTGGTAACTAAATATTAGAATCTTCATTTAATTTAAATGGAAAGATTCACCATGGTAATTCATAAATTTTTCCATTATTTTCCAATATTTACCAAGATTTTCTACAAAATCTAGCATATACATATTATTATAGTTTATATACTTGATAATTAATCCAAAATTTGAAATAATAAGAATATAATATTCTACTATTTATACTCTTATATATATTCAAACAAAGAAAATATTTTCTCAAAACTAAATTGATTAAGAATAACCTACCTAATTAGTGTCTTAGTCATATAGTTAATAAATCAAATACATAAAATATAATCTCTTGCATCCACCTAATCAAAATACAAAGAAAAATATAACATAGTCTAGGAGCTTCAAAAATGGGATGTGACAAATTCATCTTTATTGGTGAGTTGAAAGGATATTTAAATATGCCTTATTTTATCCTAGAACAAAGTCCATCACTATTTAAGCATTATTTATATGATTATATTAATTTTTAAATAACACACATTCATCTTTGACAAAACAAAACAATGAGTGGATTTACATGTTGATGGGATCTTATGCTTTTTTTGAGGTCAGTAATAGCTCTATGATATCTAAATATCATGAAGAATAATAAACCAATTTCCTTGATGTCACTTTTGAATTTTTTGGTTTTATGCTTATTTATTTTGTTTAAGACAACTTGCTTGTTTTCTCTAGTGGAGAATTTGAATGAAAACTTGATTTTTACGTACCTATTATTTATTTGTTTTATAAACATTGTTACTAAAACCTAGCAAAAACAACAAATTAAAACAAAACTATTCTAGAACTTTTTGGCAGGAACTTCGCTGCTTTGCAACTCTTGTTTTATTTTATTTACTTGTTTTAATTTTAGTTTTAGGAAAATGTTAAAACTATCATACCTATATTATAAAAATATATGTAAAGTACGTCGAGAGATATCCTTCTCAAGGCACCTATTTTTAATCAATTGAACCTCAACCCAAGTTGAAGCTTAACCCTAACCATAAATCTATTTGGACCCTAATCGTAACCCTCTTTGAAGTTGGTTTGGATTACTGGCTCATAGACAAGGAAAAATTCTCTAGAAGAGTGTCTTTCAAGTTTGAAAAAGTGTAGATGGAAATCCCAAACTTCCAAATGGTTGTCACTGAATCCTAGCTCACCCAAATAGTTGATCATGGTACTAAGATGTGCATGTTCAAAAAAAAGTTAGAAAGTTAAAATTCATAAAACTCAGACTAAAAGAGTGGAATATCCAAGTCTTTAGAAATATTTTCATAGCCCTAATTTAACCCTAGCTCCAACCTTCACCCTAATGCTAATACCAAGATTTATCTTACAACCCTAATTGAATTTTAATCCCAACCTTAAACTTGAGCATAACTGTAATTCTTCTTCTAACCTTAATCATACTTCTAACTCTATTCATAATAATAATTTTAATAATAACCCTAATTCTAATGGAAACCCTATCTAACTATAATACTAATTAAACCCTAAGGCTAATTAAAACCTAACTCTACTTGAACCATTACCCTAACCTAACATTAACCCTAACCCTAATTGAACTGTAACCCTAACCTTAAGATTTACCCCAATCTTTATCCTATCACCCAAACCTTAACCTTAACCCTAATTGAACCATGTCCTAACCCTAACCATAATTGAACTGTAAACCTAATTAAACATAAACTATAACTCAAAATCTAATTAACCCTAACCCTAATATTTATCCCAATATTTATTTTAAAATTCTAACCCTAATTTAATCCTAACCCTAACACCAACCTTCAACCTAATATTGACCCCAAGATTCATCTTAGAACACTAATTGAACCCCAATTCTAACTGAATTATAACCCTAAATGACTTTTAATCTTAGCCTTAAATCTAACCCTAGTTCTAATTCTAACCATGATTC
The DNA here is from genome assembly GCA_007258455.2 of Sequoia sempervirens. Classification (NCBI taxonomy): domain Eukaryota; kingdom Viridiplantae; phylum Streptophyta; class Pinopsida; order Cupressales; family Cupressaceae; genus Sequoia; species Sequoia sempervirens. The sequence continues at coordinate 50,891,885 of VDFB02000363.1, read as the reverse complement.
CATGTTTACGTTCCCTAATTGAATTGTAACTCTAACCTTTACTGACCTTAATTAAATTATAACCTTAATTGAATCATAACACTAATTGAAATCTAACTTAACTTTAACCCTAATTGAACCCTAACCTTAATCTTAATAGTAACCATAATTGAGCCCTAATCCTCATTAAATTATAACCCTAATTGAACCTCAAACCCTAATCTTAATAGTGAACTTTACCCTAACCCTAAACTAATGGAAATCTAAACCTAACCCAATTAAAATCTAACCCTAACCTTGAAACCTAATTGAATTCTAACCCTAATTGAATATAATTTCATTAAGACATAATGTTTCTTGACATAATTAGTTTAGAGGATTGAATATAATTGCATTAAGACAAAATGTTTCTTGACATAATTAGTTTGGAGGATTGAATATAATTGCGTTATCCAAGACAACTCTAGAATTTAAAAATAAGCACTAAACTAAAAAAAATGGCAAAGGTATACACATTTCACCTTTACACTTATAGTAAATTTTTTAAAGCAATGACTTATTTTAATTTTAAAGCAACAAGTGTTCAAGAGTAAAATAACTTAAATTAATCATATGTTTAAAATTGTTTTTTAAATAACACTCATATACAAATGAAAAATATTTCTTTGCATAATTAGTTTAAAGGATTGAATATAATATCATTATAGAGGCAAAGAAGGATGTAAAAATAAGCACTAAACATTAAAAATGGAAAAGGTATACAAGTTTCACCATTAGACTTATACTAAAAAAAATTAAAAGCAAAGACTTATTTTAATTTAAAAGCAACTTGTTCAATAATAAAATAAATTAATCATAGGTTTAAAATGATTTTAAATAAATCACTACTTATTTTAATCATATACTTATCACTATATGTTTTCTTATATTTATAGGCAAGGAAAATTTCTCTAAAATTAACTGACATTTTCATCACCATGAAGTGATGGTAAAAATAACTAACTTTTTGATTCCTCGATCTAGAAAAAACTAATCTATTTAACTTTTGTATGGCTAAACTTGTTTATGATGAACACTTATAATTTTATTTTAATTGAATCTGATTTTTAATTTTTTTATTTAAATTATTTTATATGGTAAAAGTATACAAATTTCACGATTTTACCTATACTAAATAAGTTAAAAGCAATGACTTATTTTAATTTAAAAGCAATTTGTTTAATAATAAAATAAAGCATAACTTATTTTAATCATATACTTCTCACTATATGTTTTCTCATATTTATAGGAAATGACTTATTTTAATTTAAAAGCAATTTGTTTAATAATAAAATAACTTAAATTAATCACAAGTCAAATTATTTTAAATAAAGCATAATTCATTTTAATCATATACTTATCACTATATTAAATTAGACAATCATGAGTTTATTTATTTTTATTATTCTCATGAATCAAATTAATTTAATATTAAATTACATAACATGCATACATAATTATGATATGATTTTAACACATTAAAGGACTTAAATATTATATATAAATATTATTTACATCCAATATTTTAATATAAAAGCAACTTGTTCAATATTTAAATAACTTAAATTAATCACAAGTTTAAAATTGTTTTAAATAAACCATAACTTGTTTTAATCATGTACTTATCACCCTATGTTTTGATTTTTATAGACAAGAAGACTCTCTCTAAAATTAACTAACAATTTCATCACAATGAAGTTACTGTATGAGAAATTATATACATAAGCAGCAAATGACTTCCACGTGCCTGCCATTTTCAATGCAGGTGCAAAAAATTAACAAGGAATATTCATTTAAAAAAAATAAAATATGTAAAAGAGGTTTGATATTTTTCATTGTCTCTTACATAATTTTTAAAAAATGTATATGAAAATTATTTATTTCTTTTTTAGAGACAATAAATAAAATCACTATACTACAATTTTCATACCATTCAAAATAATAATGTAGGAATATTTAATAGAATTTATCCTTTTACTTTATAAATCTAATTATAATAGTCTTATATTACTATTATAATTAATGTTTAATATATATATATTTTTTTATAGATGAGTACTACCGAAGGGGGTAGCTTCCGATTACATTTGAAAATAGGCAAATATATGCCCGAAGAGCAGTAATTAACTTCCAAGAATCAACTCATGGGTTCAATTTTCCAGTGACTGGTAAATGACGGCCAAAATGCCTCCCAGTCGAATGAGTTTCTGCAGACTTCCTTCGTCGAGCCAGGCATTGTGTTCATTCATATATCGGACAAACGACACCATATATGCATTCATAACCCCAGACCTAAATACCTCCCAAGTGTTAGTCAAAAGATTGACTAGTTCCTCACCCCAGATCTGATTCACCCCAACAACTTGTTCTTCATCTACTGCTTCTTCATTGCTTACCATCGCTGGATCGAAGTACATGTGTAAGAAACTCACCCATCCCTCTGAGCCCAGATCCATAGTCGAATTGGCCACTGCTTGGATGTTGGCCTGCACCACGAAACCACAAAGCCACAACACCACTCGCTCCCTGGATTTTGTGATATCCACCAGAGCACTGATTATTACCTCGTATACCCTACCATCACACTAGTGTTGGCTGAGGTTAAAGACTATGGAGACCGATCCCACTAGCGCCCTGTGCACCTCCTGACTCTGCGAGATGAAGAGTTGCCGACATTGCACGTCCATGGACTCCGATGCGCAATGACAGAGAAGGCCGAATTGAAACACCATTCTTGTGTCTGTGACACCACATAAAACTACTACGACCTTCCATTGAGAGCAAGATAGTCTTCCCTATATAGATCGTAGAGGGCCTTCTTTTAGCTAGGAGAAGCCAAGACCCAACGGTCTAAGATAGCCCTGAATCCACTTCAAATCTGTCCTAAACCCCAAGGGGGTACTACAGTTCCCCGCCATCAAGACCGCGTGGGCTTGGAATCAGTGACAGTATCAAGCTGGCGGATCATATTGTCCTCTAAAAGCACTTCTTGCAGACCTGACCACTATACTGGAGAGGAACACGTAACCACCGTTTCTGATTGCACAACTCCCATGTTTGCCAGAAGATCCGCAACTTTATTCGCTTCTCTATAAATGTGTGATATAGAGTAATCTGCCAACTTCCCTAGCAAATCTCTAATTGTTGCAATCCAATCATTTATTTTCCAGTTTGGAGATTTTCCTACAGTGATTGCCTGTATGCATAGCATTGAATCGCCCTCTATTTCCATCGAGTCAATGCCTTTTTGTATGTAAAGCTGTAATCCAAGCCACAACGCCTCCAGCTCTGTGTTGTTATTGGTGCATATCCCTAGTTTTTTTGATGTTGCCCACACACACCCACAGAGTCTCTAATTATACAGCCAGCCCCCGCCCTTCCAAGATTTCCCTTTATGGCCCCGTCGAAATTTAGTTTCCACTTCAATCTTTTCGGCTTTATCCAGAAGGTCTCCTTTCTGTTAATTTTTGTTTTGGCTGCTGGCATGAGCTTTTTAAAGCTTAGACCATTCCATGTCTTTAGGATCTCCTCTTCCCATTTTGAAAACTTTGATTTTGAGCCTAACCTGATTCTGTTATTTGCTATCTCAATTATGGCTTCTTGGATTTTAGAAATGAGTTGCTGTCTGTTAACGATTTCTCCTTAAATATGCATCTGTTCCTTTCCTTCCATAAGTGCCATGCTACCAAGGATGGAGCCAAAATACAAAGCCCACTCCAAACACCATTTTTATTAATCACTAGCTAGCTAGACAAGAAGTCTCAAAGGTTGCAGGGTCTGGGATTGGAATACCTTAAGTTTTGTTGCAACCAATCCCAACAAGAAGTAGACACAAGACAAGTTAGCAGCAGATGATCCATGTTTTCTTTCGCCTATTTGCAAAGGATACATCTTGTCGGTTCATGGAATCCTAAACGCTTCAATCTTTCAAAGGTTAAACAACGCTTGTGAATTGTCGTCCATAAAAATACCCCCACCTTAGGTAAGACTTCCTTTTTCCAACATAGACGCGCCATCCAAGACTTATCTCTTATTTGTTGTGTCTAGAGACGGTACCCGTGCCTGGCCGAATACTCCCCTGAGGCCGCTCGACGCCAGATTACAGTATCTTCTCCAACTAGTGTTCTTATCAGTCGGCTATATATTTCCTTACGGACCAGCTCCGCTAAATCTTGTGGGAGAGGTATGCCCGATAAATCCACCCATCTACAACTCCCTTCTAGTGCATTAACCTCATGACATATATAATCCACCACCTTTGAGCCAAAGTCCCTATGCAAAGTGTCAATGTATTGCTCTAAGTTAAAAAGTTCAACCAGGCTCTTGTGGCCATTCCATGAATCCAACCAAAATAGAGCTTTCCTTCCATCACCAATTCTCCATGATAAGTGGCTTGTTATTAGGGATATGCAGTTCGCAATTTATTGCCACACCGCCGAGCCACTAGCTAGGTTTGCAACAGTTAAAATCCAAGATGGGTCAGGGCAATCCAAATATTTATTCTGCAAAATCTGACACCATGTCTTGTTAGGACTTCTGTACATCTTCCATATAAGTTTGGCACACAATGCATTATTTTGCAATCGAATCTTGTGCATTCCCACACCTCCATCCTCCTTAGACTTGCAGACCGAGTCCCAGCCAATTAACGAAATCTTCTTGTCCACCTTTGATCCTTCCCATAGGAATTTCTTCAGTATTCCCTCTAGCTCATTCTCCATTTTCCTTGGGACTTCGTAACAGGACATAGCATATATAGGGATGGCCGATAGAATCACTTTTGACATTGTGATCCTCCCAGCCAATGATAGCCAATTGTTTTTCCAAGCCATGGCCTTGTTTCTACACTTTTCTATGACTTCCCGCCAATGTTTTGCTTTGCACATTCCTTCAAAGATTTGGATTCCTAGAAACTTGGATGGAAGAGTACCTTTATTAATGCCGAGTATCGCTGATATGGCTTTTTGTAGATGGGGCCTTGTGTTGAAGAAGTAAACGTTCAATTTTTCCTTGTTCATTTTTTGTCCTGATTGAAGTTCGTATTCCATAAGTACTGTATTTATGCAATTTGCTTCTTCCATACATGCTTCCCCTAGCAATGTTGTATCATTGGCGAACTGCGTATGAGTAACTAGTTCCGTGTTTGGTGCCACCTTAATCCCATGCCATTCATGGCGCAGGCGCCTTTCCTTTATTGCACAACTAAAGGATTCGACCATTATCACAAATAGGAATGGGGAAATCGGGTCACCTTGTCTAAGTCCATTTGTGGCTTGAAAAAAACCATGTAGTGATCCGTTGATTGCAACCAAGTAATGGACTGATGAAATACAGTGAGAAATCAAAGTGCACCATTGACTACAGAACACAAGCTGTCGCATTATTTCCAAAAGAAAAGGCCAGCGAACCTTATCATAAGCCTTACTCACATCCAGTTTGATGATCATCCCCGCTTGCTTGCTCGACTTCAAAGTATGGGCTACTTCCGAGATGATCAAAATGCTATCTGTTATTTCCCTTCTGGGAACAAACCCAGTCTGCTCTACTGAAATGATTTTGTCCAGCATTGGTTTCAATCTGTTGGCCAGCACTTTCGACACCACTTTGTACAATGTATTGCATAGTGAGATAGGTCTATAATCGCTGAAGGAAACACATTCTACCTTCTTTGGAATCAGAGTGATCACTGTGTTATTCAGATCTTTGACAAAATGCCCCATTTTCTGGAAATCTTCTACCAATTCGCATACCTCCTCCTTTGAGATCCGAGCGCATAGCCTTGTGTTGTCCTCTTTTGTTACTCTAGGGCGTATTAGCTCCAAGAGTTCCTAGTTGCATACTTGGGGAGATTGTTCTCCTAAAAGGCTGGCAAAAAATTCGTGTGCAGCTCTGCCAACCTCCACCCCACCATTAACTTGTTGACCGTTTTGGTTCTGTATACTTTCAATCTTATTGGCTGCCCTTTTTTCCAAAACAGAGGAATGGGAAAATTTTGAATTGGAGTCTCTGTCTCGCAGCCATACCTCCCTAGACTTATCTTTCCAATAGATCTCCTCCTGATTTAAAATTTCGGCAAGATTTTTCTGAAGCTCTTTTTCCCTGGAAAAATCCTCATTTGTCATACCTTTTTGTAATACTTTTTCATTGAGCGCTTCCAAATAAGATGATGCTACTATTTCTCATTTGTAGTTGATGCTTGACTAGGCATCGTTTGTCAGGGGCCTTCAGGCCCCTAACATTCCAAGTGGTGATTTTCATTGTTTCCCAAGGGAGGCCATTCCTCCCTTGGTACTCAAAAACTTTGTAATACTGGTGTATTTTTTGGCTACCGCTTCCTCCTCTCTCAGTTGTTTGGAGGATTTCCTACCTCTGGTGTTGATTGATGTGCCAACTTTGCCCAAACCCAATTGATTTAATGCAGATTGAGATATGCATCTGTCGTCAATTATATCCAACTCATCCTCCATGTCAGCATTTGAGTCCAAGTCCAAACTGTCTTTTGATTCATTTTCCACCTCATCACTTTTCAACATCTTATGTTCCTCCTTTTGATTAGAAGGCAGCGGCGACTTGGTCATTTTTTCGTTCTTCTTCGGTGGGGCCTCTAAAGTTTGAGGCTCCTCCGCCAACCCCTTGCTCTGAGAATTCTTCCTTTCCACTTGAGGAAGCCAATCCGTAGGTCCTCCCGAAATGGATTCAATATTTTGTGGAGGAGTGACCTCTATAGGTTTCGTGCTTCCGTTCTTATAGTACTTGGAGCCATGTGTTCGTGAGCCGCATTCGCAACATAAGTGTTTTGGTTGTTCTACCTCAACTTCCTGCAACCATTGTTCCCCATTTACAATAAGGCTAATGCTGCCAGGGATTGAGTTGGCCGCCGCAATCCTGAGTTTGGCGTATTTGTATAAATATCCAACAAGAATTTTTGTGTCAATCTCAAGTAAGGTGCCCAAGGAGTGGCAAATTTTCTCCAAACAATCCCTTGCCCAATATTCCACTGGGAGGTTGTATAGCTTGATCCATACTGGGTTGTCATACGACTTCATTTTAACTGGGTCGAAATTGGGATTCCACGGCTGCATATATAGGGGCTTTCCTTCCATTTTCCAGAGATCCCCCTCTCCGATTCTTAACTTTGTTTTTTTGTCTGCAAAAACAACCAAAAAAAAGCCCTTCGGAAAAAATCTGATCAGTACCTCTGTATCCCATTGTTCCTTAATCCATAATTTGGTCTTGGCACGATTCAGTGAGATTCCAATAAATTGGTAGATGAAGGCCGAATCCCAGAGGATCACAACGTCCTCCTTAATTTCCTCGGATACATCAATCTCCAGGGTTAATTCATTTGCTTTTTGTTCCAGATTTACCATGTTTTTCTTCTGCTAGACCTCCTTTTTTGCTTGTCCCATTCCACTATTTTTTATTTTCCGGCTAGCCCTTGAATTGGGTTGCATCTCATTATGGTTGGCATGTTTTGCAGTCGATAATCCGGATGGCATTTATCCACCCATTGCCCACCCGCATATACCCATTGCAGAGTATGGGCATGAATTGTTTCCTCCTCCCAGGTTGTGATCAGTTCATTGCCCCATCTCGCCTTTTCGTTCTTCTTCACTTCGCCCTTCCTGGCTTCTGCATCACCTAGTGAATTCTTCCCTTCCCGCTCCTTCGCTTCTGCACTACCTTGCGACCTCTCCATTTTCAGCATATTAATGTTTAATATATTATTATTGTAAATAAAAATATAATTTATTATATACAATACATAAAGTTTAACCTTTTTAATTTTTTAATTTTATTTAGAGAGTTATTTTTTTTATTTAACCTACCTATTTTGAATGGTAGAGATAATACCTAATGCCAGACATTCCCATCATGCAAAGTCTACTAACCTAAGTATAACATTCAACATGTTATCTCACATTATTAGAGTATTATTTCAACAAGAGGTTATCCAACATTAGAGTACTTAAACTAATTCTCACATTATATTACTAGACTAGACTAAAATTATTATGTATAATTTCATAATTTTAGAAATGTATCATGCAATAATTATGATGTAGAACTATACTATATTATGGATTTAAAGAACTATTTTTATTTATTTAAAAGGTGATATAAGAACATACTATAAATGAAAGATATATTTGTTTTCTAATGTAGGTATATGTATAATTCTTTAGATTATAAGGGTACTTGTATAATAGAATAAACGTAAAATAGTAATATAATATAATAGATATTTTGAAATAAATATAATAGATATTTAAAATTATACATATACATCTATAACCTATTTCTAGATAAATATGATATCTTAGTTTTAACAATTATAGTAGAACTAATTAGATGCATTGGACATCCCTGCATCATCCATGGATAATACATATAGTAATTATTATCTAAGAACTAATTGTAGATAAAATACATAATATATTTTTATATAATACAAATTAAATTAATATATAAATATTATGCAATAGATAATTACTATGTGTATTATCCAAGTATTATATAGTAATTATGTGTTGCATTATATTTATATTTTAATTTAATTTTTATTATATAGAAATATACAATTTATTAATTATAATAATTTTAAATTTGTATTTAATAATTTTAATATAAACTATAATATATAATAATATATATAATTTTTAAAACGAAGGGGTAAAAACTTTATTAGAAATCAGAAAAGAGCATTACAATAATAACCAAGGGACCCAGCCCCAAAAAATAAGGCAAAAACCCCACAGCATAAAACAACATCAACTATCCCCATGTATACTCCTATCCTCCTCCAAGAACCAGTCTAAATCCAGATGCAGCTCAGGGTTAACCTGATCCCAATCCTCAACCTTCCAACCACTATCATGCTTAGAGGCCCATTTGGCCAAGCAGTCGGCAGCACGATTCCACTCCCTTGGGATGTGAATAAAGGATGCCTCCTCCATCCGAGAACTAACTTGAAGAATCCGCTGAACCACCGAAGCCAACTGCCAATTTACATAAGATATCTTTCGCTCATTCAAGAGATTAATCAAAATCTGTGAATCAGCTTCACATATAACCTTTCTCCATCCCAAAGCAAGGGCCCTCTCAATAGCATGAAGAATTGCCAGACCCTCCATGAAGTTAACAGTCTTCACCCCCTCATGTATAGAGAACAGAAAAATCACTGACCCAGCTGAGTCCCTGCCAACCCCACCAATTCCAGCAGGCCTAGGATTTCCCCTAGAAGAACCATTAGTATTGATCTTTAAAAATACATTGGGAGGAGGTAACCACCTTCCAACCCATTGAACCCTCTTTTTCCCATGCCTACAGTTCTTGGAACTGACAAAAGATGAATGAATTTCTTGAAGACCCAGTTTGGCCACCAACTCAGCATCACCTCTCTCCAAGGGGAAAAACACATCACATTTAGCTAAAACTGACTCCTGCACCATTCCTACCATACGTATCCAAACTTTCCGACCCACCAACTTCTGATCACGAAAAATTCGGCGGTTCCGCTCTGGCCAAATCTGCCAAAGTAGAAAGGTAAGGCCCACGAACCAAACTTCTTGCAAAAAGGAAGCCATAGAAGGAGGTCTTCCCATACTATCCCAGAATTCAACCAAAGAGCATGCATGAATACAAGGAAGCTTCCACACCTCCCACCACCAATGCCAAAGCTGCACAACAAAGGGGCACCAGAAGAACAAATGCGAAGAATCCTCTTCTGCTCCCCCACACAAAACACAAATTGAAGGTCCTTGAAATCCCCGTTTATGAATGTTATCCCAGGTCAAGCACCTATTCCAAGCCAAAGTCCAAACAAAGCAGTTGCATTTAGGCCACGAGAGTTTATTCCACACCCTTTTCCACCAATGAACCTCTGCCCCAGTTAGCTTCTGAGCCAATAACACCTGATAACCAGAAGCAACAGAGTAAACCCCCTTAGGATTATGGGTCCAAGCAAGAATATCCTCTTCCAGAAGAGAACTACAACTCCTACTATGAAGAATCTTGTGAAGCTCAGCACTTTCTTCCGCAAGTCCCAAATCTGGCCACACTGCGGGATCCTTCCAATGAGCTACCTCCAACTGACCAAAAGAAGCAACAGACTTGAAGTCACTCACCCTAGCCCAACCAGCCTCAAGAAATATTTGGCACAAAGGAAGTAGGTTGGGGAACTGAGAAGTAAGTGAAGGGAATCCATCCCAAGAATCTGACCAGAAGAGAGCTTCAGCTCCCTATCTACAAATCCAAAATAAACCTTCCTTGATAAGCTTTACACCCTTCCGAAGAGTATTCCAAATCACTGAACCTTTCCCCTCAAGAGGGTAACGAGGGAGATCCTGCTGTGGAATCCCTGGGAAATACTTATGAGATAATATCCTGGCCCACGGCTGATCCTGTTCCACACACCATCTCCAAAATAGCTTAGCAGCCACAACCACTCCGGATAACGTAGACTGTCGAAGACCAAGACCACCAAATTGCTTTGGGCTGCACACAACATCCCACCTGACCAAGCTCCACTTGGAGGATGACAAACTTCCTGCCCATAAGAACTGCCTTTCAAGAGAATCCAACTCCCTCAGAAAACCCATCGGGGCCACCTGAAGCATACATCTGTAGGTAGGGAGAGCCTGCACCACCAACTTGAGAAGCTGAACCCGCCTTGCAAAATACAACCATATGTGGGTCCAATGATTAACTTTTGTATGAAGCTTATCAATAATATTCTGCCAAGAACCCTTAGGAAGATGGCGAACAGAAATTAGGAAACCTAGATACGTCAAAGGGAGAACCCCTATCTAAAACCTCAAGATATTAACAATTCTTCTCTGTATGGGGGTCAAAATATTGAAGAAGAATATGAAAGACTTCTCCTCATTAATCAATTGTCCTGAAGCAACAAGATATATGTCCAACACCTGCCTCAAGTTAGTAGCTTCCCTAACAGTAGCCATCCCCATCAGGGCAGTATCATCAACAAACTGTAAATGAGATTTCCGAGGCAAGTCTCCACCCTATCACCAACCCTGAATGATGCCAAGCTCCACCCTTCTTTTCAAAAAAATGTCCAAGGCCTTCCATAAGAAGCAAAAAAAGATACGGAGAAAGAGGATCCCCTTGGCAAAAACCCCTTGAGGCACCAAAAAGTTTAGAATGATCTCCATTTATCAAAACTGAGAAGGAAATAGACGTGACACAACTCATGACCCATTGGATCCACTCCTCACCAAAACCAAAAGAAACAAGGATCTTCTGCAAAAAAGACCATCTAACCCTGTCATAAGCCTTAGCCATATCCAGCTTAATGAACATAGCCTTCTCATGGGAGTTGTCCATGGAGTGGATGGTCTCCGTAGCAATGACAACCCCATCAAGAATCTGTCGACCCACCACAAATCCACTTTGTTCCTCTAAAATTAGCACTTTAAACCACTTCTTCAATCTCTCAGCCAATAACTTAGAAATGATTTTATAAGCCACATTGCAAAGAGAGATAGGCCGGAACTGAGATAACCTATCAGCCCCTTCACACTTGGGTATGAGAGCAAGGAAGGTGGAATTCAAAGCATGAAGCATCTGTTTATTCCTCTGGGACTCAAGGACAACCGCCAAAAGATCCAACTTTATGATATCCCAGAATTCCTAAAAAAATTCAATCGGGAAACCATTGGGACCAGGAGCTTTACCCTTCTTCATCTGAAACACAATCCCCTCCAACTCATCCAGAGAGATATCTTTCATCAGATACTCATTCTCCTCCCTGGAGACCAACTGAGGAATACAAGAAAGAACTTGTGCTTCCTCAACAGAGCCCCCTCGTGAATCCTCCCTAAATAAAGTAGCAAAATACTGAGATGCCTCAGCAAAGATTTCCTGAAACGAGGCAAGATGTTCACCCCTATTATTCACCAGAATAGGAATGGAATTACCATGCCTCCTGTCCTTCACAGAATTGAAGAAGAAGGCGGTGTTTTTATCACCTTCCTATAACCATTCAACCCAGGCCTTTTGCTTCCAATAGATTTCTTCCCGCAATTCAAATTCCTCAACCACTTTCAAAGTCTTAGCCTCCTCCCTTAGAAGATCCTCAGAGGCCCCATTCTCACGAATCAACCGCATAATATTATTCAACTCCTCTTGGGCAGCAACCTTAGCATGAAAGATATTACCAAAACATTGCTGATTCCACCTTTTAAGCTGATATTTGACAAACTGAAGAAGCTTGGAGAATGTGTACATTGCTGTACCAAAAGTTGGTCTACCAATCCGCCACCACTCAGCCACATGTTCATGAAGAGTAGGATCCCGTAACCACATAAGCTAGAACTTGAATGAGGGAGAACGAGGCCCCCAAGCAGAGATAATACTAAGCTTAATAGGCCAATGATCAGAACCACTCCAATCAAGAATTTCAGATCGAGTGGACCATAAGTCTCCAACCCAATAATAGGAAACCAAGAATCGATCTAGCCTCTCAACAACACAACTCTCACCAATTCTCCTATTATTCCAAGTGAAGCGACCATTACTTGGCAGAACATCAATAAGATTTAATTCATAAATGCTATCTTTGAATAATAGAGCAGAAGGCTCCAACCTAGGAATTCCACCTCTTTTCTTAGACAACTCCACAATAGCATTAAAATCGCCAGCCATAACCCATGGATGGTAAGGAGCTAAGCTACGAACAAAATGAAGATGGGACCATAGAAGTTGTTTACCCAAAAACTCAACAGGAGCATACACATTAGAGAGGAGAATACACTAACCAGTCTCATACCAAGAGGCGACTAGGGATATAGAGGATCTAGAGGACATCCACTAGAGAGGGAAAATCTTCTGAGGGTTCCAAAAGCAAGCCACCCCTCTGGAAGCACCAAGAGCCCCCACACACTGACATTCACTATATTTCCACAACTTAGGAGCCATGGCCAACATATTATCTACAGATAATTTAGTCTCCTGAAGAAAAAGAACATCCGGAGAATGATTCCTAACCAAATCACGAACAACTTTTTGTTGAGGGCCACTATTCAAGCCCCTTACATTCCATGAGAGAACAATCATTTCTGGGGGCATGAAAAATGTGAATCCAGAGTCTTGAATGACCCTGACTCCACCAAAGTTTCCCTAGTTAATTTAATCTTCTCCATATCCTTTTTCCTTCCCAGCTTGGAAGACCTATCACCAACCCCTTTCTTCAGTTCATTTTGCTGAATACCCAAACGAGAGGAGGCCAAAGAGCTCTTCCCCACATCCTTGCCTCCTTTCAGGGGCAATGGGGAACCACCTCCACCACTCTTCGAAGCTCCAATAGAAGATTCTTGTTCAGTCTGGACAATCAATTATTGATCCGTATCCATCTGCCCAACCCCAATCTCCTGCACAACCTGCATGGCCTCCAATGGTGGCCCATCCTGTCCTGTACCCAAAGTTCCCTAATCCAAGTTCAACAACCTCATATTCACTTCCTTCTGGCTAAGATCATCCAACACCTCAAACCTATTAAAAGTTTCATCATCCTGCCTCTCCCTCAAGGTCCGCTTCTGGCCCCGATTCCTATTGCGAGCCTTGACAGGGACATAACCATCATCTCCATTACCATCATCTGGAATAGGCTCCTTACCATTATCAGCCCTAGGTGGATTATGAGAAGACTGAGAAGGTTGGGGCACCACAGGCTTAGCCCTAGGGCACCTACGCTGTAAGTGACCATATTCATGTCAAAGACGATACCGAAAAGGTAGGATTTAGTAATCTAGCTGTTGTACCCAAGTATATGATCCAACACTCACTTCAACAGAATCTGGTAGTGGCTTGCTTAAATCAATTTCTACACAGATACGAGCAAAAGTCATTACCTTTTTATACTGCGTTTGTTGTGAAGACCCAACAGGTTTACTGAGCATTGAAGCCACCAAATGGAACACGTCATCCTGCCAACACTCAACTGGAAACCACGACAACTGAACCCAAACTGGGATCCGACTTGGTATTGCCTCAGTTGGGTTGAAGCCAGCATGCCATGGCTTGATAAACAAACCCACCTGGTTATAAAAATTGGGGCCACCCTCGAAGACCTTATTCCGATCTGCCATGCAATCAAAAGAGACCATAAAAAAGTTGTTCGCAAGGAGCCTAATCTCCATCTCCCCCTACGACATCCAAGTCCGCTGAGCCCAAGATTCCAAAAATTGCAGCAAGACTCTCAAACCCATGAACTTGCAATAAAAAGAGTGCCTTGAATAGTATTCAATATCATCTGCAAGCATTTCCATTGGGATAATCAACTTCGGTCGCTCTTTGCATCTTTCCAAACACCCATTAATCTTCGTTATTCGGAAGCCACTAACTGATCCTAGATCATTCATCTCCATCTTTGAAGAAAACAACGTATTATCAAAAACATTCACTCCATGCACCGAAGGCTTCGAACCAAATGCTGATCGAAAAACCAATTTGGGGCTAGCCCCAAATGTTTCCCCACCCTGCAGAGCAAAAAACAAGATCCCCAGCAGGCATGCAAACCCCCAAGACACTTTTGCAAGAAATGGAAAAAAAGAAAAGACCCCAAGGGAAGGATCAAAACCCTTCCACCCACAAGCCACCCAAACGGCAGCAAGAAGGCCTCCAGAAAAGAAAAAACCCCACCACCACAACCTCGATAGCTTCAAAACCCCCCCCACAATGCAGAAGCGAGCAACACATAGAGAACGAGCTAGGGCACGGTCGCCCTAGTTCGGCTTGCAAAGCACGCGAACGCCATCCGATATAACCATGTCAATAATATATATAATTTTATTAATTATTTAAATTATATTTTTATTTAATAATTTTTAATATAAAATATAATATATAATAAATGTAATAATAATATTATTTTAAAAAATTAATTTACATTATATAAAATATTAAAAAATAATTTGACATTATTTAATTATAACATATAATAAATATATTTAAAATATAAATGCTATTTTTTTAAAATATAAATGTGATCATATTTCCCATCCTATTGAACAATTATGTTTTAAATTTCCTAAATTGATATTTTCCCTTTCAAATTTAATTATATAATATTATATATAATACTATTATAATTTATATATATATATAATTATATAATATATATATAATAAATATAATAATAATAATAATAACATTTAAAAAAATTAATTTACATTATATAAAATATTAAAAAATAATTTGACATTATATAAATATAAGATATAATAAATACATTTATATTTTTTAAATATAAATGCTACTATTTTAAAAATATAAATGAGATCATATTTTCCATCCTTTTTAACAATTATATTTTAAATTTCTTAAATTATTATTTTATCTCTCAAATTTTATTATATAATATTATATATAATACTACTATAATTTATATAAAATATAGATTACATAGTAATTATGTGTTTTTGAATTAAAAAGCAGCAAAATGAGGGTGCTGACCCATCAGAACAAGGCAACAAAGACCAACCAATGAAAGCGCATTAACAACACAGATCACCCACAACACATCATCAAAAAACAAAAAGTAACAGTAACTGTAGGATAAAAAAGTTCATCATGCAAGCATGAGACTAGCCAAATAAGTCCAAAGACCCCAGGGGTCCAACCAGTTCAACAGTATTAATAAACAACAAGACATAGAAATAAACAAGAACAAAAAGGCCCAACGGCCTAATTCTTTTCCTTCTTCCCAAGCATATCCTGAATAGCCATCGCCCAATTCGCCATGAGGAACTCGAGTAGCTCCTTGAAACCATCATCATCTTCAGCATCATTCGCGGACTTGTCCTTCTGCAACAAGCAAAGACTGGTGGCCGACTTGTGCATGACCCTCAGGGCAAATTGAGACACCTCCTAGACCTTTTTTTCCAGTCTCTCCAATCTCCCCTTCAGCTTGCCAACTTCTTCCCAAGCCTGATCTTTTTCCTTGTGATCATCCTGCAAGGGGGCTTTTCCTTAATCCACATCAGAGGACCGGGGGTAATTTCCATCACATTGTCACCGGAAGGGCCCTTCTTCAAGCTTTTAGACACATAGGAAGCGTTGTTCACCGACACTGGCCTTCCCCACCCGCCACCATTTCCTCCTGACTATCACTGCCACTCCCATTATCCTTATCTGAATCAAAAGCTTCCTTAAGACTTCCCACCTTGTCCTACTTAAGAACCAGTCTATGAGATCTACGAGGGGTGTTAGCTTCTTCAGTGATCTTGATGTGAGAATCAATTTGATGGAGGCAGAATTTAGTTTTCTTAGAGGCTTTAGGCTTAGGGTGCAGGGTGGGGGCAAGCCACTTTTTTTCCCTACTCATATCCCTCGGGCCCTTACTAGGGGAAGTGCCATGAGGATGGGCTTTCATTAATTATATAAAAAATATTAATTTTCCTATTGAATTATATTTACCTGTTGAATTAATTTGTATTATATAAAAATTATTAATTATTAATTATTAATTATAATAATTTCATGTTAATATTTAATAATTTTTACTATTAAATATAATATATAATAACATATATTTTATATTAATTATATATTACATTATATTTTTATAGGGTAATTTTTAATATAAATATAATATATAATAAATATAATATTTTAAAATCAAATTTGCATTATATAAAATAATAAAAAATAAATTGACATTATATAAATATAATTAATTATTTCTAAAAATGGATATCTTAATTTTAACATTTATCTAAGAATTAAAACCAAAACAAGTAAATTAAATAAAATAAATAAAATTAGTTCTTTAAAGAAATATAAAATAACTTTTAAATAAATAAAAAATACTCTTTAAATAAAATAAATAAAATGATTAAGATATTTGTATAATCTATACATATATATTTTAATTTCTTATATACAAAATTATATCTAAAATATTATTAAAAACAATTATTTTAAAAAAATAACTATTATAAAAAAAAGTTTAACATTAACTAAATCTTCAATTATTAATCATTCAAATTAAATATAAAAAGATTACATATATAAAAACATTACGTTACAAGTTAAAAAAGAAATTTAAAGAAGATAAAAAAAAGTATAAGGCAGTAAATGGGGGAAAGTATGGTGTCCCACTAATAAAAATAGGCATACTATGGAGTCAACACTAAATACGAAAGGAATATAGAAGATAGAATTACCTACGGAAGGTGGAAATTACACGGCCTGCCTGTCAGAGGAGTATGCAGGTATGAGCATAGGCATCCGATGCCCCATGCCGTTTTGGGGGCTGGATAGCCTTTGCCCTCACCTAACTATATTCTTCACGGACTCACGTAACGACATCTAGTGGACATCGATATCCAAAGGAGTCATGTACATCCATGCCATTTCCATATCCACTCAGTTTTACGCGTCACCGACTCTTTCGTTGACCTGTTGATGGGCACACAGGTTAAGAATACCTCGCCCCAGAGAAAATTAGCAATTCCCTCGTCCCCTCTATCCCAAATGGCCATCTCTTTACACCACCTCTGTATTGTTATCATTTCAGTCTTTCTTCTCTTCTTTCCTTCTCTTTCCCATCTATTAGTGCCCAACAGATGTCCTTCCCATGAATTGCAAGCCCTGCTCAGCTTCAAAGTAGTCTTGAATGACTCTTACGGTTCTCTTAGTTCATGGGTAGATGGAACAGATTATTGCAGCTTGTGGACAGGCATATCCTACGACAATCATCAACCGTGTTGTCTCTGTTGCTTTTCCCAATCCTTCCTATACCAACTTCCAAGGTGTGATATCTCAGAGCCTGTGTCAACTTCATTTTCTCACATCACTGACTATATCTGGGGTATATATAGGTACCACCATTCCTCCCTGTTTGGGAAATCTCTCTTATATTCACTCTTTATTTTTATCTATGAATGGCTTTAATGAGATGATTCCCCCTTTCGTTTGTTTGCTCACTCGCCTTATAGTTCTTGATCTTTCATTCAATTGCTTCAACAGAAGCATACCTTCCTGCCTTGGAAATCTTGCTTCTTTAATTGACCTTTCCCTTAATTTCAACCAACTTAGTGGAAGCATACCATCCTCTTTTGGAAGTCTCTCTTTGTTGAGGAATTTTGATCTCGATTACAATCAACTGAGCAGTATCATTCCGAATTCCTTGGGCAATCTCTCTTTACTCGAGAGTTTGAGTGTTTACAATAACCAGCTAAGTGGGACTATTCCCCCTTCATTTGCTTAGCTTTCCTCCCTCACTGACTTGTATGCTGATGACAATCGTTTCAATGAAACTATCTCTCTTTCATCACTTCCACCTTCTTTAGTTGAACTATCCTTGTCTCTAAACCATTACCAGTCAATCTCAGAAACTGTCTTTCACAAGCCTACAAGCCTAAATTATTTGTATTTATCTGATTGTGTGCTAAACATTAGCACAACCTGGATTCCATCATTTAATTTATCTGACCTATCTTTAGTGTCATGTATCATTGATGACGAATTTCCACCTTGGATTTCAACACAATTCTCACATGAATGGTTGGAACTAACTAACGCCAGTCTTGTGGGAGTAATTCCCCCTTGGCTATGGGAAACTAGTCCTATGCTTGTATCTCTAAATCTTTCAGGAAATCATCTGGAAGGAAGCCTATCCTCAAATACTTCAACATGGATGCAACTAGGACGGAAAGATGTGTCTAGAAATGGATTGAGTGGGCATATGCCATTAATGTGGTCTTCTTCTATTTCAATATTACTTCTCAATGACAATTTGTTTAGTGGAAATATTCCTCCAAGTCTAGGAAAATGATCTAAACTCGTAATGTTAAATATTGCAAAACAATGGCATAATCAGAGTGATCCCTATGAGCTTGTCGAATTGCTCTTCTCATTTGCAAATATTGTTGTTGAGTGACAATTCACTCAATGGCAGTATTCCTACAAGCCTAGGTAACTTATCTAAACTCCGTTTGTTAAATCTTGCAAACAACAAGATAACCAGAGTGATCCCTACAAGCTTGTCCAATTGCTCTATCCTTCTTGTCCTAAATTTGGGAAATAATAGTTTAGAGGGAAGCTTACCACATGAGTTTAGTAAGTTAAGTCAATTTCATTCATTAGTTGTTCACAATAATAATCTGAATGGTTCATTCCCCCCTTCAATAGCAAATTGTTCAAATCTACAGGTTCTTGATATTGGGAACAACCTATTTGAAGGTGAAATACCAACATTAATTAGAAATATTTTAGAGCTAAGAGTACTGGTGATGAAGGAAAACAATTTTGCAGGCAAGATTCCTTTAGAGATATGCCAACTAATGAACCTCCAAATCTTGCTCCTTTCTTCCAAGCATATCTCAGGCTCAATTCCCCACACAATTGTATTATTAAAAGAAATGGCAAAAAAAAGTCAAGATGGTTTTGTGTTGGTCACTTATTCTAATAGGAAATTAAATCATGATGGATTGGATATGACTTTAAAAGGTACATATCAGCACTACCCATATATTCTTTCCACTCTCACATCCATAGATCTCTCAAATAATGAATTGGAGGGAGAAGTTCCTTCTAATTTTGGGAACTTGAAGGGGTTGAGGCTTCTAAACCTTTCAATGAATAATTTGAATGGGACCATTCCAAGTAGTTTGGGACAAATGCATCAACTAGATTCATTAGACCTTTCAAGAAATCATTTTTCAAGACATGTCCCTATAGAGCTTGAATCTCTAAGCTGTTTAGGTTCATTGAATCTATCAAACAACAATCTTTCAGGAAGCATACCACAAGGACGACATATGACTGGTACATTTGGAGAATCCTCTTATTCAAGGAATCCTAATTTATGGGGGTGTCCATTACCCAAAAATTGTTCTTGGCCACAGTTTGTTCCACCTCATCCTCTAGTTTCAAATAATAAAAGAATAAAAAGCACTAAATATCCATGGTATGAGATCATAGCGGGATTGTCATATGGAGTAGCTTTTGGAGGGATAGTAGCATTGATCTTGATAAAAATGAGTTGGAAAAGGAAATACTTCAATAAAGTTGATACAATCCTAAAGCTTGTATTTCCATGGATGAAGAATTTGACACTTTGAAGGGATATATCTACAATTCATTGAAATGTGATTTTATTTTGTTCTTTGAAGTGTATATCATAATTTTGAATGTTAAAATGCTAAATTAAAAAGAAACTAGTATTGTTTTTGAAAAAAAATATTGGTTATTCTATATCAATTGTATATTATATTTGTGATACCTCTAAATTGAATAATGTAATCCTTTGATTGTTACTAATATATAAATTTTGTACACAAATTTTTTCCTTGTGATGGTTTCTTGGTGTATTTTCCTTACTAAAGACATGTTATTCTTGGTGACCTCACTCAACATATTCTTGTATATAGGTTAATTGTTTGTACTAAATCAAGACTATATATATATATATATATATATATTCTAGTTCTATAATCCATTACACATGCTTTTGGGAAGGACTTGCATGCAATTTAGAAAGCTCCTATATTATGAAGAAAGGAAAATTTTGATATTTTTTAAAATTACTCATTTTGTTTAGAAATGTGAAAGTAATTTTTTTTTGTGAAACACTTGATGTACCACCAACAATTTAGTACTAAAAATGAATTGAGGTGTAAATAATATATAATTTTTCTAATAGTTTTTACTTAATGAAAAAATATGAAATATTTTTCTTCTCCCTTTAACAAGATAAGATG
Organism: Sequoia sempervirens; assembly: GCA_007258455.2. Classification (NCBI taxonomy): domain Eukaryota; kingdom Viridiplantae; phylum Streptophyta; class Pinopsida; order Cupressales; family Cupressaceae; genus Sequoia; species Sequoia sempervirens. The sequence continues at coordinate 50,871,141 of VDFB02000363.1, read as the reverse complement.
TCTCTGAATTTTTAACTTCTAAGAATTGTACATTCATGGGTAAACATTGCTTATTGTCTTGCCATTTTATTCAATAACTTTTTCTCTAAAAGTGCAAACAACTTCTAATGTAACATTTTAATTATTAAATGGACTTTTGGTGCATACACAATTTTTCTTTTTAGGTAATTGTTGAGATATTAAAAAATCATTATGGTTCAATATCACAAACCCATATCAAGATATTAGGTTAATTGTTTGTACTAAATCAAGACTATATATATATATATAGATATATATATATATTTTCTAGTTCTATAATCCATTACACATGCTTTTGGGAAGGACTTGCATGCAATTTAGAAAGCTCCTATATTATGAAGAAAGGAAAATTTTGATATTTTTTAAAATTACTCGTTTTGTTTAGAAATGTGAAAGTAATTTTTTTTGTGAAACACTTGATGTACAACCAACAATTTAGTACTAAAAATGAATTGAGGTGTAAATAATATATAATTTTTCTAATAGTTTTTACTTTTAATGAAAAAATATGAAATATTTTTCTTCTTCCTTTAACAAGATAAGATGTCTCTGAATTTTTAACTTCTAAGAATTGTACATTCATGGGTAAACACTGCTTATTGTCTTGCCATTTTATTCAATACCTTTTTCTCCAAAAGTACAAACAACTTCTAATGTAACATTTTAATTATTAAATGGACTTCTGGTACATACACAATTTTTCTTTTTAGGTAATTGTTGAGATATTAAAAAATCATTATGGTTCAATATCACAAACCCATATCAAGATATTAGTTGTTGAATGCATAAGACAACTGAGAGGGGGTGAATCAATTATACATTAAAACATCAAAACCCTTATTAACATTCAGATCTGCATTATTCCTTAAACCCTTAACAACCATTAAACCCTTATCAAGCATTAGCAGAATATAAACATGAGAAATAGTAATGCAAACACATCCATACACATTAGAACACCATATTTACATGGGAAATACAAGAAGGGAAAAACCACAGTGAGGATTCTAGCTTACAATATAAAGTAATTACAACACCAAATACAATAGGCTCACTGTTGGAGGGCTCACTACCCAAAAGAAAGAAGGGCTCATTGCTAGATTAGAAAGAAGAAAATAGAAGATTGTTATAATGAAAAATCCATCTTAGAGCAATAGAAAAGATCCACCACTGCTTCACCAAAACATTCACACACTCTCTGAAGAATGTAGAAACCTTCTTCTCACTGCTTCTAGTAGTCTTAAGCATTAAAGCTCACACTGCATTTCACACTTTTGCACTTCACATCTCAACACTTCACATCACACACATTACTCACCTTCCTCCATAAATTCATCACACACACACACATATCATCCTCAATGTTGAAAACAATCTACAAGTTTGAATATGCACCTCAAATGTGCAAATTCAAGTTAGGTTCAACACCTTGAAATATTCCCACAATGGAGAGGAATGAAGGTAGACCACATCACACCTTAACTTAGATCTAAATCCACATAGCTCAAGAAGTCCATATATATAGATCTTTATGATTTTATCAAATATTTAGGTGATGCGATAACATAAAAAATTGTCACTCTTAACAATTTCACACTATTTTTTGCTCCCCCTAAATTATTGAGCCTAACTGGGTCCCTAATTTAATAAATTATGCATTCTATAGCCCATTTGTACCACTTTCCAAGAAATTGCAAGCATTGAACAAATGCATAGAAATTAATATTTTTCCCCCAACACTTAATGTCCTAGAAAATAGGGTTAGGACCCATTCGCCCTAGGGCATATGGGCCCCCCTATTTTGCTGGGGACTAATTTTGGATATGCCGATGTCGACATTTTAGCATTCAAAATTCAAATTGCAAATTTCGGCTATCGGGATTTAATTTGTGGGAAATTGAATAAATGCCTATAAATGCCTATTTATTACATCATTTGAAAATCATCTAGAAAAATATTGGCGAACTTATGATCAAGAGCACTATCAAGCAAGTCAAGAGCAACATTTTAGAGCTTTATTGTAGCAATTCAAGATCCTAACATCATGTCAAATCTTATGTGAGTTTATATTTGTTTATGTTATCATTGTTTGTGAAGGAAAACACTTGTTGTAGCTCTCCAAGCAATTCAAGCATTCAAGCAAGCAAGATCCAAGTCCTTGAAGTGATGTGCATGACTTCAATCCTTCAAGGAAGCCATTCAAGGGTGGTGAGTTGCAATACTTTGTGATTTCATCACTCCTTCCTACCATCTATCCATTTTATCATTAACATTGTCATTGTGGAAGTGGAAACACTAATACAGGGTTTGACCAAGGCAAGCCCCTAAATGGCACAACATATCTTCTCCTTGTGAATGTGTAGATTTCAAGTTTGAAGAGGGTTGAAGGAAGCTTGAAGAAAAATTGTTCATTGTTGCATTTGAAGCCCTACACCTTGTCAACTCCTGAAGACTCATTTACAAAATTATCCAATAGTGTTCCAACAACTTTGCAACTAGGAATCAAAAGCTCAAATATGTCATCAAAGGACCTAAAAAGTAGAGCTAGAAAGGTGTACAAGGACTCATACATGTCCCTAGGGAAACTATGTCCCTATATTCAGACTAACAACAACTTTTCAAGACAGGTACATAGTCCTTTGCACTTCCTAGATCTACCTGCAAGTTATTGTTTCAGTCTATTAATTGTCAGCTTATTGCATTTTTCATATGAGGTCATATAGTCCAACTAGGTTAGTGAAGGAAAATCAATTCCAATTTATTCCAAGACTCAATAAGATGTAGATCTAGGTCTGATTGGCTCACCTTAATGGTTTAAAGTCAATCTAAACACCTTGTTGATCTCCATCTTTGTTACACCTCATTGTGTTACTCCTTATTTTCTTTTACCTAGTTGGGTGAAAATGCTTTATATGAGTGTATTTATGCTTTATGTGTTTTGGAAAAATAAAGAATAAATGTTGATTTGATTTAATATTATGAAATGATTGGAATTTGAAAATATATGATGCAAGTGAATGTATTGTTTTTAGCTAACTACTATTGCAAAGTGTAAGTTGGATGCATGAATTAAATCAAGCCTCCTGAAGAGAAGGGAAGTATCACTTAGGAAGAAGAATTTGGTCTTGTAACCTCTGATAAAGACCTAAACTAAGCTTTCACACACACACACACATCTAGTTTGGTCAAGTCAGGATAATAGCTTGGGAAGTAGTAAGTTACCTTTAGTCTTTCTTGTGGTTTGTTTTTGACATCTCTGTCTAGGAGTTTAAGTTTTGAGTTTCTTTGTAATGTTTGAGTTCTTCCTTATGTGTTTTTATTTAATTGATGGGATATATACATAAAATTTATATATATGTATATATGTATGTGTCAAAAATAAACTCATACACATGAGTAAATGTGTGCATGAGTATATGTAGATAGATGTATCTATGCATGCTCATGAATGGATTACCCATATGAATGAGAATAATGATCGAACAAGGTGACATATATATACATATATATATATGCATTTTGTGTATATATGTCGATCAATATGACTGTGAATATATGTGTTTAAATTTCAAGGCAAGGTATATTTATATTATATGAGTGTATACATATATAAACATACATGTATGTATTGACGAAAAGGATATGTCCATACATGTATATATATATATATATAATTAATCACAAACTATAATATATATATATTATGATAATGTTTTCCATAGTGTTGAATTTTTTAAACCAATTCATAGCATATAAAACATAGCTTATGCTATGTAATGCACACAACATATTATCAAGGGAATAATGCTTAGTGAACAATGCATATGAATATATATTAAGTGATGCTTAAAACATCTAAAGCATTGTATTGTAAATATGGACAACACCATATTATAACACTTAGTATCCAATTAGATAATCAATGTGCAAATATATCCGCCAAGACTTTTTCAAAGAAAACAATAACAAATGCTAATGTACAAGAAGTAAGTTTACCAAGTCAAACAACAAACAACGACCCATGTTATATGGTGTGAATGGCATAATGTGGCACCAATTGAGAATGATATGAATCGATTAGGAGTCCATTTTCAATATTAATTTCTAGATTGTGAAGCACTTGAAATATGTGGAAATGGTCAAGTTTCCAGCTGTCTATGTAAGTCGACCTGTAGAAGACAATTACCTTGCATTTTTTATTATCTTATTTGTTGTTCATTTGAGAAGTGTGACTCATTCACCATGGTTGTGTATGTGTTTTTTGTGCATCAATTCTAGCTGCCACCTTTTCTTTACTTTGTTGAGTCGAACCATTTGAGATGAGAAGTGTCATTTCTATTACCTTGTTTCTAGCCCTTAGATGCTTAATTTTATGTATAAATAGAGGAGCTATCTACCTCATTTGGGACAAATATTTGCATTCTTGTTGTAATTTTTCTAAGTTTTTAATATATGATTTTCTGAGTTGAGGGATTTTTGAGAGTTGTGAAAGTATTTTGAGAGTGAGAATTAGTGAAGAGGGAGAAGGTTTATTTGGGGAATTGCATATTGATTTAAGCAAAGTTGAGATAGGAATCTAGTTCAAACAATTGGAGCATTGAGTAAACAAGCATGTTGATTTCTACTCTATTAAATACTTTTTATGTTTGAAAAGTGACGGGAAAGGTCGTTGATGTCACAACTTGCATCATTTATTCAATTAATTATCGAACCGGGTGTGTCTCAGAGCTATATGTGATAAGGATGTTTGTCATGGATTTTTGGGGTTTTGCACTGTAAACAGTGACTTCAAGTGTCGGTTTGACTCCTTCAGCAGTTTTCAGGTGCTCTCAGGAGCTGAACTTCAACGACTAATTCCTAAGGATCAATTCTATCTTATTCCCTAATTTAAAGTCCTATCAATTTATTTCTAACTTCCTTTGACTTGATTGAGACCGATTCATGGAAAAGACTAACATTTACTCTAATTCTTAATCTAGAATTTGAAATCCAAATTCAATTCTAATTTACTTCAAAAGAAATCTATCTTAAGATTTGCTGGAAAATAAATGCTATTTTAAATAACAAAAATAAAGTGAAAGGAAATAATGATTAATCTAGAAAGGATAAATACTAATTTCCATGAACAAATTCCAAACAAATTTTAGTTTCATCTTTCCATAAGTTCCCATCATTGCTTCAATTAAACTTAACATATAATTACCAAACTTAATTCCTACAAACAACATCTAAATATGATTATCTCAATAAACCTAACAATGAATCTAACAAACCATTCTAACCATGATGAACTAAACTTAAAACCGATTTAAACATAGTTGTTGAGAATGATCTAAATAGAATTAACATTCCATATTTTAACATCCAATGAACTGAAAATGATTCAAATAACTTAAGATTCCAAATTCAAATATTAATGAACAAAAATAAAATAATTCAAAAGAATACCACACAAGATCAATTGCTTTGGTTGAGTGGGCCCTGCTCTTCCTCTGGTAAGATCTCTTAACACAGTAATTAAAGTTAACCTCTTATTTTCATTCAAATGGATCAAATAGGGATGCAAAATAGAGTATTGCAACCATTACAAAATTCTAGTCGAAATCATCTAACTCCTTTCTAAATCCTAAACATGGATATTTATAACTATATCCTTATTGAATTCAAAACATGGCGTTAACTTCCAAGATTCAAGGCATTTAAACTAAAGACTTAAACAAAACTAAAGTAGAACTAAAACATGATTGAGAATAGACATAGAGAGAAATGTTAGATCGACGTTGGGAGTAGAAGTTCCTAAACTAACTAAAAAGAAGCTGATTTGAGCTTTAGTGATTCATCATCCAGTTGGGCCGATCAATGGCATGATTCTCTTCATTTGATTAAATAGGGAGTTTAACTTTATCATTAGTCATTAGTCTTTTAAATACCCTGAATGAAATCCTTAAGAATAAGATACCAATTATGACAGTAAAAGATTAAAACTACATAATTAACTCATCAATATCATCACAAAAGCAACACATTTAATATAAAGCATTACCTCAAATATATCTACCAAATTAGCCAAACATAAAGAAAAGCAAGTAAATATATTAGTCTATAGTCTACTGCCAGTCATGTTAATTAATAAAATAAACAAGTCTTTTAAACATAAAATGACTATATGAAAGTATTTATGAGCCCCTCATCATTCTTCCTCACTTGTTGTGAACCATGTCCTCATGGTTATTTTTCAAGAATTATGGTGGTTTCTTTGTCCTTGTTCACTGCTTCCATCCAAAGGGAACAGTGGAACACTCCTTCTCTGTATTGCAGTGGCAATCTAGTGTTGAGTGCAAAGCCATGGTTTTCCTTTATCTTCTTAAACTAGGGTTTTATCACCTCCTCTGGAATATTGGTTGGTTCCTTGAATTTTGGAGTGGGCATGATGATAATTGGCATTTTGAACTGCATACCAACCCAAAATTCATGTTGTTGTTCAATCAAGGTGATCACATGCCTAACTCTTATCAAGCTCCATCTAAGGTTGTTTGGGCTTATACGCTCTCTTCTTCTCAGTGACTCGGGAATGGTGAAATATCTTTCCTCACATGAATTTATTGCAATGGAGGAAGTGTCCCTTCTGCATTTTGGAAAGTAGATATACTATTCAAAAAATTTGAAACATAGAGAGGATTGATGTGATTTTTCCTTACAATTGATTGGACCATTTTAATATAATTTTGTGCATAAGGCATTTTGGGCCTCATTGGTAAACCGTATTTTTTTTGAGCTTCTTTGTATTTTTCCATCCTTTTTGACCATTCAACCTGATTCTACATTAAGGAGACAAAGGACCTGATTTGTAGCTCACCAACATAAACATTTAACAAAGAATCATCATTATCTCCCATCAAAAACCTGTGCTGGAAAAACTCACACATTTGGTTTTGAATATCAATGTAACGCCCGTCGTGCAAACCCCAGAGAACACACACATAACGCGAATAATTTTTTTTTTTTAAAACATAATAATAAAAGTAACATGTAACAACATTAAACCAAAATCACATAGCAAAACACATAACATTAATACACTTGGTTCTCTGGGGCACGCGAGGTTACATTGCAACCACAAAACAAAATAAAGATAACGAAAACAACATAACCATTTAATTTATGAAAACCATATACAATGATACAACTGATAGCCATGATGCGAGTATGATAACATCGCATAATTACATCCATGATAAATCTTTTAACAAGATCCAAATCAAACCTAACTATTACATCATTGAAATAATATTACATTACAATTTTCTTTGATACATGAATTACATTGAATTTCCCAACATGGGGATTGATACAAGAATAATGAACATGAAGTACAACTGATCACTGGAACATCTGCACTGCGGAAAGCTGAGAAGACAAGATTGATGGGGAAACCCAACGGGTGCGGAGCACGTTCCACCCAACCATGTGAATTACAAGTAACTCACCCCCCGTGCTCAGAGGTGACGAGGAAGTGAACCCGACCATGAATGTCAACCGACTCAACAACAACATGATACAAAACAAGTACAACTCAAGCATGCAATGCACAACCAATAACGTTCACAGACCATGAGACAAGTTAAAAACCAAGAAACTCATCACAATAACATGAAGTACTATCAATTAACAATCATGAAACAAATTCACAAGAATTCAAAGAAACATCACAAAGAGATAACATCCAGAGGCAACAACACAAACAACAAGGGTGTCAAGTGGAGAGTGTCATCGCATAGCTCTCATGGGATTATCCTGGCCCTTCCTCCAACTGAGGCGCCGACACCCATCTATGGATATCCTGGCCCTTCCTCCTAACTGAGGCGCCGGCACCATAGGGTAGCTAATGCGGAGCCAATAGTCTCTCATGCGGACGAGACTATGACTATGCCGACCACGGCCTTCTCAGTCTATCACTAGTCTAAGGTAGCCCTAATGCATAGCCGAGGAATCCAATGTTTTATTATCTTGTGTTTTTAAACTACCCAACCCCCTAAATCTATTGTTTAGGTTATCACTTGTTTAGCTTACTCATTCGTGGGTTATCCTGAGCCCTTCCTCATCTTGAGGCGCCGGCGCCCACGAAGAGCCACTCTCCCTCCTATGACCCCTAACATATCTCAAAACAGGCAAGGGTTGAACTAACAATAATAAAGCATAAACCAATCTAAATACACGAGGCATTAACCCTCTCGCGATTACTCAAAGTCAAAAGTCTTACCAAATTGTTCAACCCTTCCTAACATAAAACCAATACGCTCAAAAGCATATACAAGAGGAGAATAACACTCTAAAACAACAAGCCTCTGGAACAAGGTTTTCACAACTTGACAACAGGGTTCCCACATTACGAGTGAAAGATTTACAAACATAAGGAAAAGAAGACAATAAAAGAAAAACACATGAATTCAGAGTTAAGGAGACTGACTCACTCGATTACATATCCAAAACCACAAATTAACTCAATTTCATAAACATTCCTATTACATCCAGAGTACTAAACTAATCCAAAGTTTAATTATATTTTAAAATTGATCCCCATGACACTTCGTACGATAATAATTTCCACAATAACATATTAAAGCAAATACCAGTTTAAAAGATTCGTTCAACCCATAAAAATAATACCCTTATTTATACAACAAACAAATTAACCCTTAAAACTATAATACAAAAATATTAAATAAAATAATCAAAATTTCATTTTAAATAATTTGCAATTATTATATTTAATATTAAAAAAGAATTATAACTATTATATTCAATAAATTAAATAAATTAACTATAATTATTATATTTATTAAATTAACTACTCATCAAATAATACAATAACATTAATTTTATATATATATATATAATATTAATATTATTAAAATTAACAAAAGTATTTAAATTATATAT